>JARHVA010000133.1:1162500-1770000 GCA_037957365.1 Torreya grandis | reverse complement strand
ATCCAATGATGTAGGCTCCCAAAAAGGACCCATTAAATAATAAAGCTATCAAAAATAAAATAAAATTAATTCTAAACTTTTATATTTGATATATATAATAAATTTATAATTTAAAAAATTCATTCTATTTTTTTGATAACTTCAAAAAAAAATATATATTATTAATTTATAATAAATTTGATGGTTTTACACTATTTTTAAGTTAAGTAAAATAAAAGTGAAAATTTAGACTTACAGTCTTTTTGGAGTGATGTAATGATTAAGTAGATATATTCATTTCAAACCAACTTAAGATCAATCTCACGAGTAGTTAGGCTACTTATAATAAAAATGTTAATTTATTCAAAAAAATTACAGATTTTATTTATAATCAAATATATTATTATAAATATTTTTTATTATTGCTAAAAATTATAATAAATATACATTTATTTAAATTATAAATTATTAAATTTCTAATTAAAAATACATATATTTATTATAATTACACCACCACCCCTTTAAAAAAACTCAACTCTAAGTTTTCACTTTTATTTTCCTTATAACTATAAAAATGATCTAAAAACCATCAAATTTTAGGGCTATAACAAGTGTAAGATTCTTATCAAATTGCATAATCCACTTATTGAGTCTTAGCGAATATGTTGACCAAAGAATTAAGATAATAGTCATCACTATTGCTTTTTGTCCCATTTTCAAAATGTGGCCTCATTCATCCTCATCCACTCCATCACGTTGAAATCTTATCTCCTCCATTTGCACTGGCTTATATCAAAATACAAATCCTCCATTGTATGAAAACACTACCCTCCACGACTCAGACCAATTATCAAAAAGAACAGTTCAATTGTGGATGACACTATACTCTTCACCTCCCCATCTTTTCAAGAAATATGGGAGATTATAGATATTATAATAAGCTATGAGAAAGCTTCAAGACAAATAATCAACATGAGCAAATCAAAGGTGATTTCATTAATGTTAGCTATAGACACTAGAATTTTCTCTATAGAATTTTGGGTATGGAAAAATCTGCCCTCCAAGAAACTTATCTTGGATTTTCTCTATTTAAAGGAATAGTGAAACAACATGTGTGTAACATCTTAGTCAATAAAATTATAAGTAATCTCATCAATTGGAAAGGTAAGATCTTATCCTTAGCAGGTAGACTAACTCTTATCAAAGTTGTCCTTCAAGCCATGCCTCTATATTGGCTTTCTCTAATGATTTCACCTAAAGGAATCATCAAATAAATTGATAAAAATCTTAGAACATTTTTCTAGCAAGGAAAAAGTGATAATTTCAAATTTTACCTTATGGCTAGGAAAATAGTTTGCAAACCGACTTGCCTAGGAGGTGCAGACATTTAAGAAATATCAAAATGTTTAATGTAGCACTCATTGATGAAATAGTTTGGAGGCTTTACATAATTATTTCTAAACATTGGAACAATATTCCAAGGGAGAATTATCTCGATAGTAGAAATCCTAAAATAATATTCACTACAAAAGACTTGCCTTAGGGGTTGAAAATTTGGAATAACATTATGGAGGCAATGAATTTCTTACTTAAAAAGATGTTCAAAAAAGTACAAAATGGGGAAACTACTAAATTTTTGGAAGATTCATGGATTTACGAACACCCACTTCAAATGAAGGAGGAATTTAGAATAATTACCGAAGAAAGCAAAGATATTTGGGGACACAAGATCAAGGGCTACTGGGTCAAAAATATCTCACAAGGATATATTACTTTAAATTGAAAGATATTATAGAATTAGGATGCCTCCCAAAATAAGGCTCATAGGGAACTAAATAATCTCCTTCAAGGCTTCTATATTCCTTGGAATACTGATAGTGATATTTTTAATTGAAACTTTAAAGGTTCGGGTCTTTACATTATCAAAGATGGTTATAATTAATGAATTTCCAACTCTAACACTGACACTAAGGATTTTCATTAGGAGAAGATACGGTCATCTAAATCATGGCCAAAATCCAGAGTTTTTCTATGGTTGGCTATTCATGGAAATATTTTAATATGGGAGCATCTTAAGAATAAAGTATGCTTAGGTCCCACAAGATATGTTATGTGTTCTAATAACATAGAAGAGGTGAATCATCTGCTCTTAAACTATGATTATGTATCTAAGATCTTGTATGAATTCCTAAATTTTGTCAACATTAGTTGATGTTAAGTCCCTCTCAATTTAACTTTAATAATGGAAGTGTGGTACTAATTTAAGCCTCCTCAAAGATCTGTGGAATATGGCTTCTATTCTTATCATCTAGAAATTATGATTAGAGAGAAATGCAAGAATTTTTTATGAACACCATGTACATAGAAATCAAGAGCAAATTTGGAAAAAATGAAAAGGACTATAATTAGTTCTTATTGTATTTCATAAAGTCATAAGAATAAAGAGGTTAATCAAAATGAGTTTAATATTCTTAGTAATTTCCCCCCCAAGAAGACATTATGATAAGATTAAACCATCAAACAAAAGGATTAACCAATCAAATAGAAGCAGTTTTGGTTGGGAGCTTCTGCCAAAGGGTTAGTATAAGTTAAATTTTGATGGAGCTTCTAAATCAAACACAAGAGAATCAAGAGAAGGATCAATCATAATACATGATAAAGGGGGAGTAGAGGCTTTCAAGAGTATGTATATGGGCATCAACACTAATAACACAATAGAGGTGGAAGTGCTAATTATGGGACTAAAAATGGCTATCAAAAATAAGATTAATAAGCTAATTATCAAGGGTGTAAAGATTAAATCTAGTTTTATATGTGAAATTAGTATTGTACACTTGAAAAATATCACTCAAGGCTCTACCCTTCAGTTTGACCTTCCCTATAGCCAAAAATCTTGTGTTCACCACCTCATCAGGCCTAAACAATTATTTCTTAGTCTAACTTGATATTATGATTATCTAGATCACATGTAACCATAAAATGTCTAAAATATGATATATATATCCTTCATTGTTACCTACAAAATCTCAACAACTTTCTTCCTTACTATACAATTACATTCAGACTAGGACAATAACATTGATACTATTATCTTTGCTCTAACATAAGTGTCTTTACCATACAAACACTCAAATTTGTAAATCCCCCGACATGTATGAATGAACCTAAGAAGTTTATTAACCCTTTCATGAGGATAATTTCAAAAGAGGTAGTATAAATACAAGTCAAAGTCAATTCATTTGGACATCAACTGATCACCTCTCAATCTTAGAATAGTACTAAAAATCAAAGGTCACAACTAAATTATTCTTACCTATTCATCCCTATTTGCATATCAATCATAGAAGCAATCATACTACATGTTTGAAACATTCAAAAGGAAACCCATGAGCCATTATTTGTTAAGTTATGAGGTAGATCATTGTATGCATTCACATATAACAATCTACATAATTATTAAAACACATACCAACACATAAGGGAGAAATATGCATGTTTGAGGCCCTCTTCAGAGCAGTGATCATGTAAGCAAAACTCATTGATAGATGGGTCTTTAAGGCTAGTTAGACACCAAGAGCCCACTAACCCATTTTTAACAAGGTAACCTAATCTAAGGTTGAGAGCTAGGGTTTAGAAATATAAAAAATCATATGAGCCTATTCACATGATCCATATTTATCATCAGAAAGGCAAAATCAAACCTATAAATACCCAAGTGGTCATTTCTCAGTGCATCAAACATTTTGTGCATGATAATAGTGTCGACATAAGTGTTCAGGTAGTCAAAAAGAATATTTCTAAAATCTGAAAACTATTTTTTTAGCATAAAAAATCATGTTTCCACACCTTTACGTCTTTGATATGACTATGCATCATTGTATAAGCTAAGTATTTTTTATTCTTCATGATAATGCAATCAAAATACTATTTAGCATTGTAATTTTTATATTTAACATTTTCCATAATTCAACACTATATTGAATATTATAAATTGAATTATTTAATTAGCCTCCTTAGGAATAGTTTCATTCATTATTGATTATGCTTTTCACCCTTAACTCTTTTCCAAAAAGGGTTAAACAAAGGGAAACTCCCTTATCTTGATTGGAATGATTAAGGAGAAGAAAACATGGAACTAGCAAATTCAAAGTCTCATTCAAGAAGGTAAGAACCTCTTGAAACAATTAAAATAATCAAGCATTAAGAATGTATATAGAGAAGGTAATAGGGATATAGATTGGGTAGAAAAATTATGTGTGAACTCAAATGTAAGATCCTTGACTAGAAGAATGAAACATATCATACAAGACTTGAGTTTTATGGGTTAAAAAACATTATTGTTAAATAGTGCAAGAAGAAATAATTAATTTAACAAGTGTGTTAATTGGAAAGAAGATAATATTTTTAGCGATGGTCATCAACTAGTAAGTACATGCATCATGCATGCAATTTCATTTGATAAAACATGTTAAGTAGGTAAACTTGCATGGAAACTCCATGAACATGCTAAAAGAACGCATGTTATTTTTAGAAAACATGCAAAGGTTTTTTTTTCAATGTGTGAGATTAGAAATTTAGCTTCTTTTAAAAGTTATCTTCTTGGTGTAATTGTAAGCGATTGTTTTGATAAATTTTTGCTTCAATAAAAAAGTTAGATTATTAAAAAAAAACTTTACTTTGTTGGAAAATGATGTTTTTTGTACTAAACATGTTTGTAATTTTGATGTTTCTTCCTTGGCATTTGACACTAACCAATAGATGTAATTTAATACTAAACATTTTAAAATGGTTATCTATGAACTGTAAAAACATAAAACATGTGATTTTAATCATTATTTTATTATAAAAATATGTTTACGACAAGCTTTGAAATCTAGTATGCACAAACCCTTCATGAGTTTCAACCTAGACCATTTCAAATCCAACATTCAAAAGTCCATATTAAATTTGAACCCAAATCATATCTAGATTGTATTAATGATCCTCACCTCACATACATGATGAATTTTATCGTAGTTAAATCCCACAAAAAATAATAATTTTAAATACCTTTATATATATATATATATATATATATATATATATATATATATATATATATATATATATATATATATATATATATACATACATATACATATATATATATATACATATATATACATATACATACATATACATATACATATATATATATATATATATATATATATACATATACATATATATATGTATATATATATGTATATGTATATATATATATGTGTGTGTGTATATATATATATATGTGTATATATATATGTGTGTATATATATATATCTGTATATATATATATATATATGTATATATATATATATATGTATATGTATATATATATATGTATATGTATATGTATATATATATATATATATATATATATATATATGTATATGTATATATATATATATATGTATATATATATATATATGTATATATATATATATATGTATAGATATATATATATATGTATATATATATATATATATGTATATATATATATATACATATATATACATATATATATATAGTTTCAAACCTAAGCTTTGCATGCGGAAATGATAGTTAGCAAAGTGTGATGATGGCAGCTTTCAAAAACATCTCAGTGTTTATTATTTCATTAAAATTCTTCCATTTGTTAATTTTTAAAATTAAAATATGGTTTCAATAAATTTAGTTTTGTAAACAAGCAACATTTGAAGAAATATAATATAAAAATCATCTTAGTCATAAACACAACAAAAATGAAAGGACATTAATGCCAAAATTAGAGTTTACAACCAACACAGAGAACTGTGTGGAAATCAAATATCGACATGGATAAAAGGGACAAAAATAAGCTTATATGTGGAGTTCTCTCTCAAATGGATATTTTACGTTGTTTCATTAGTAAAATTCAAATGAATGTGGAAAAGCGTGTATGATTTCATGCATCGATAGGTTTGTACATGAAGCATAATCTTGCCCTAATTTTTTGGGTTGCTTTACTCTTTTAATTTCTGATAGAAAGTTTAATATTGGTTTGAATTTTTTTGTTGATTAAAAATTTACAGTTCAGGAGAGTAAATTTACTTTATTTGTACATTTGAAAACCATATTTCCAAGCTAGTAACTTTATGTTCCATATGTGCTTTGATTTTATTTTTTGTGATATAGAGATGTGGGTTTCTTTTCAAATCCAATTTTCAATGCCTATCATGTTTTTTTCTTTATGGGTAACTGTAATATTGCATTGAATACCTTTGTTTTTAAAACTTTACATTCCTAGAAAGCAGGGCAAGTTGGATGCAAATAACCTTAAATTAGTAGAATTCTTTATGCCTACGTATATTATGTTTTTTTGTCTATAGATATGAAATATATTTTTGGTTGTTGCTTTGCTCTTTTAATTTCTAAGAGGAAGTTAATATTGGATTGAATGCCTTCATTCGTAAAATTTTTTAGTCCAAGAGAACAGATACAATTGATTTGTGTATATGAAATGATGCTTGTTGTACAAATAATTTTATTTTTTATGTGTTTTTTATTGTTTATTTCAATACATGGATGTGAGTTTGTTTATTGAGATAGATTTCATTACATTTTTTTTGTTTTGTTTCTCTAGTGGTTTCAATAGTTTGAGTTTATATATGGGATTTTGATTCCCAGGAGGAAGTTTAATATTGCATTGGAATTGTAAAGTTTTTTGTACTTGTAAATGTGTGGTTTGCATGCCTTCATTTACAAAAACTTGTAATCTAAGAGAACATATTTGGTTAGTCTAGGCATATGAAAAACTACTTGTCGTACATGGAATTTTATTTTATATGTTTGTTTTGCTCATTTATTATGATACATGGTTGTGGGTTTGTTATTTGCACTAGTTTTCATTACATTTTTTTTGTTTTGTTTCACCGATGGTTTCTATAATTTGAGTTTATATATGCGATTTCAATTCTTGTGAGGAATTTTAATAGTACATTAAACTGATAAAGTTCTTCTTGCATGTGAATGTGTAATTTTTATTTTAGTTTGCATATATAAAAATCACACTTTTTCCTTTATGGGTCTTTTTTTTTCCATCGTGTTATGAGTTTAATAATAGTTTAAATGTCTTTGTGAGTAAAAATATGAAGCCAGGAGACCATATTCAATTTGTAAACATATTAATGTGGAGGTAATTTTATTTTCCATGCCTGCTCTACTCGTTTATTGTGATATCTAGGGATGTGGATTATTTGTTTGACATGGTTTACATTTCATGGTTTGTTTGTTGTTTCCATTATTATTTTCAATAGTCTGAAGTTATAAAATTTTCATATGTGTCTGTAAAACCCTAACCATTGTTTTATTTAAAACTTAGATCTTTCATTTGAAAAAATATATATTTGGCATGGCTTTTTCCATGTTCAGTTTGATATCAATTTATATTTACAAGGAAATTGATTTGTGTTTAATACCTGCCATGGCATGTTATATGCTTAATAATCTTAAAACCTTAGCTTGAGAAATTCCACAATAAATCAATAAATTGTAATGGCCTCACCAAACACCCTAGTTTACCGTATTAGTACGGATTCAGATTTACATTTACATTGGCTATAATGCATACTTGAGTGTTGGAATGTTTTTGCATAAAAAAAGACAAGAATATTAAAAATTTAGCTTGATAAATACCACAATAAATTATAAATGCCTCACCAAACACCCTAGTTTAGTGTATCATCATGTATTTAGATTTACATTTACATTGGCTATAATACAGGCTTGATTGTTGGAATGTTTTTGCATAACAAAAGACAAGTAAACAACTAACATGCATGCCACCAAATATTTATTTGGTAGCCTTATTGATATCCATATCTTAATACATAACCCAACATAGATGAGATTTATCAAACCAAATAAGGTGGTCCTACCTCATTGAAAAAATTATTACTCATCCCAATGTCCAACTTTCAGGGCTTATTAATAGTTAAATCACATGCTATATAAGTTTGGTCTATAGAAACATAATTATTAAGGTATAAATTTGTAATGTAGGTATCCATAATATGTGACCTCCTTTGTTTACATTTGTATTTCAAATTGGTGATTTTTTTTCTGTCTGTGAATGTGTAGTTCTTATTTTAATTTACACATATGAAAAGCATCTTGTAAACCCATTTTATTTCCCATGTTTGTTTTACTCTTTTTTTATAATACAAGGATGCATGAGCCTTTTTTAAGCTGATATTTAATTTTTTTATGACAAATATTGTATTTTCTAGGAATAATTATTTAATCCATAAACCACAAGAAAAAGGTTTTGTATGATTGAGTGGGAAAATAGAGTCTATCCAACTAAATTTTGTAGGGTTTTTTTATCTTCATAATATAGTTTTAATGTAATTAAAACATGTTGAACATGTCTATAGTTATTTTTCCTTGATGTTTATCTTATTATAATTGATGTTTTGAGTACAATTAAGTATATAAAGTGTTCGTGTGCCTTCCTGTGAATAAAAATATATTAAATTGGTAAAGTTTTTTGTAAATGATAATATGTATTTTTTATTTTACTTTGTGCATATGAAAAACATCTTGTTATCCTCATAATCTTATTTTTTGTGTTTGCTTTACTCTTTTTTTAATGTACATTGGTTCTTTTTTAAACTAATTTTTAGTGTGGTTATGGCAAAGATCATCTTTGCTATGCATAAATATATCCACCATAAACCACAAGAAAAATAATTTCTATGACTAAGTGAACAAACATGGTCTTATTGGCCAAATTTGGCCTACATACCAAAATTTGATTAGAGCTGAGGTGAGGAGCTGAACAAAGTCATGATTAAGGAGTGATCTCATGGAAGGAGTAGATAGACTTCAGGAGAAGATTAAGTCACTTGTGAAGCTTTTGAAACACTTTAAGCAAGCTTAAAGTGTGAATTTGGCAATCTTAAGGGACCAGACCATCTGGCACATCCTATAGGAATGAATAGGGAATCTTGATTGTGTATTTCATAAGTGCACTTGGGAAGTCAATCAGAGATGGAGAATTGCATGAACATGATGTATTTTATGCCAGGATCATCCCTTGTAAATTTGGTGTCTTTATGAGTTTTCTATCTCAAGATATATGCCTTCAAAGGTGATATAATAGTAGGGGACATATTCGGGGACATCAAGTTAAGGTCATAGGAAATAGCCATTTGGATTCAAAAAATCCTTAGCAACCTGAAGTTGAATTCAAGGTTGATAAGTGTCACAATCTTGGGAGCTTGGATTAATGATCAATAACACGTGGGTGCTCATCCAGGTTAATAAGTCAAAGAAAGATCAATGATGCACGTATAATCATGCAGTTAAAGATCAATAGTGAGCTCAAGGTTAAAAGGTTAGTGGATCCTAAGATTGAATGTGTCAATGATAAGCATCATGATCCTGATGACTTACAAGATCAATGGTGCACATTCGATTAAGCAAAAAGAAGATCAATGACATGCATTCAACCATACAAAGTAGATCAATGATACATATGAGGTCAAGAAGTTAAAGAGCCCAGATTCAATGCAAGGCTATCATGTGGCATAAGCACATTAATGAGATAAAAATGACAACATAATCCTAAGGACAAACATGGGATTACCAAGTGGCATGATCTAGAAAGTAGAATGCAGATCAATGAAAATAATGAAGGTCAAAGCTAGAAGACTCCCACAAGGATCAACAGAGTATATTTGATTGAGTTCCATGGAATACAAGATGAGGACATGTGTCTAAAATTGCAATGGTAACGTTTTAAATAGAACAAGTAGCCTAATGGAAAGACATGAAGGTAGACACGTTAGAATAAAGGATTTTACCACCCTCGAGAAGGTAAACACATAAATGTGAGATCAAATATTATTTGGATTACCAAGAGAAAACCCTACAAGTTCATATAATACCATTAAAGATCTACTAAACCTCTCAAGAGATCTCAAACATAGGTTTTATGTCTTGTGTATGTTCAATAAACCCTAGCCTATGGATCTTCATTACAATTATGGTTCTATGAAAAATAATAGGGTGATTGGTTTTCATCTATGATAAACCTATATTCAGGGTTTGAAGTAATTTAAAATTGTGATAATGTAAGAAATTCTATAAAGGACACCAAGGAATGAGTTTAAGATTGATAACGTGAAGAACATAGTGAGATCAAGCATGGTGAAGAGTTCAGAGATTGAGGAAGACAATGGATCATTTAATGAAGTTCCAAGATCCTTTGGGGACTTTCCCATGTTGGATGGATCATGACTAGCATCCTCAAATTAATGTTACTTAATCAAGGGTGGTTGAGCTTCATTTATTGAATGTTGCTTATTCGGTTCCCTATCTCTCTTCCCTTATTCCTATATATCTCCCATTCTCTTCCCCAGGGATCTCTCTTGGCTCTCAGATATTTTTCTTGGAACAAAGAGACTCTTATGTTTTTGGCTTGCCCATGATATGACAAAATTTGTACTGTAACACCTATTTGATGTAATAAAATATTAAATTCCTCCACTTGTGAGTTAAAGTGAAGTGTGTCTTATGAATTAATTGATGTGGTTAAGTGAATGTATTCATTATTTACCTCTATTTGAGTTTCTTCACCTTCATAAAGTGTTTTGTTAGCTTTCATATGTCATCTAAGTGTTATAGATAGTTTTTTTACTGGTTGTTATAGATAGTTTGTTGACTGGTTTGGAAGTGGACAACTGCCCTCCCATGCTAGATCGATAGCTAGTTCATACATTTTTATGAAATACTAATGTGGAAGCTGATCAAGGGGTGAGCGAAGTGATATTTTTATTCTCAAAGTGTCTTATAGTGTGTCTTGTATAAGTATAAGTGTTCAAAACATTGGTACATCACCTCCTTTTCCATGTTTTCATGTATTATTATCTATTTCTATCCCTTTTCCAACCAAGAAATTAGTTTCCATGATAGATCTAATAGGAAGCTAAATTTCTCTGGAGGCTCAACCTCACCATAGGATACCCACATCCTAAGGTTGTTCCCATTTCTTGGCTTAATTAGAGAGATCCTAAAGAACTCTACCCATGGGTACATTAAGACCATAATAGTTTTTGGCATGCCCAATGGGATCCATTGTCTTTGGCATAGCTAAAGTTTGGAGATAAGGAGAAGCATTTAAAATAAATACGACATCCATCATCATCAAAATATAAATATTATTTAGCTTGTAGAGTTCATAGCATCATTAAGGCAAAACTCTCATACCAAAGGTTACTACAAGGTCAACAAGTAAAGGTATTCCTATTGAATTCATTAAATTGCCTTCTAATTCATATAAATTAACAAGGTTTGGTAGGACAAGACCATATCTTCAAAATAAATATTCATCTCCTTGTCATCCTATTGTCCTAAGTAGTGCCATTCTCACTATCCAAATGGCCATCGGAAATCAAGTGTTCATTCCATTCAATAGGGGTAGTCCATTGAATTTAGCCCATTTTGATAATAGTCTTGTGTCTACCCTTAAGAGTATCCAATTATTCTCAGGAGAAGATAAAACAACTCCTATTGAACACATCCAATATTTTGCCAACCTTTGTTCAATTCACAATGTTGTTCAAGACAATGTAGCCATTAGACTACTTGTTGCTTCCTTTAAAGGAAAAAAATTTCACTAGCATAGAAATATGCCATTGAATTCCATTGCTACCTAGGATGAATTAGGTGTAGCCTTAGTCAAGTAATTTAAAGACAAATATGATCACCTATCCTTAGTTGAACAACTGACTAATATAAAGAGGTCTCCTCATGAGTTCATGGATGATTTTAACATCAGATTCTAAAAGACATGGACTAAGATACATGTATTGATTTGACAATCCCTAGAATATGCCTTCTTGTACTATTTAAAATCCCTCAATTCTTATATTAGTGTAATGATATAATCAATAGGTGGTATTACCTTGCCAAATGCTTATGGGGTTGCAATAAGAGTAGAGAATAATTTGTGGTAAACTCTCTCCTAAGCATCCAATGCCTATATTCCCAAAAATAAAACCATATCCACCCCCTCAAGTTCCTAAACTTACATTTTTATTCTCTATTCCATCCCCTAAAGTTCAAGTTACAATCCCTTCTAGTCAAGCTAGTGAGCTTGGAGATTTAAAAAGCTTGTTATAATATTTTGGGAATGAAATAGTGCAACTCAAAAGACAATAATATTAGGATAATGTGCCTTATCAACAACAAAATCAAGGTACATATCATCCCTTTATAAATCAAAGGCCTCCTTACCAAGGGTTCAAATAAAATAGACCACCCCACCAACCACAAAGAGCCTTAACTCAAGTTAAACCATATGCAGCCCTTAATCTTAATGCACCTTCCTCTTCAAGGGCTATTGTTCCCAAACCACCTCAAAATAACTTGATGCAATATTCAAGTTGGTAGCCATCTAATCTCAAGGATGCTCAAAACCAAGCCTTGGTGTCACAAAACACCATTATGCCACAAATGACACAAGAAGGATTTTTTATTCAAGGAGGTCAATATCAATAAATAGGTTTGGTATCACAAACAGAGGCTTAATAAGTTCAAGGGTAGCCTGATTCCATTAATGTGAATTGGAAAATGGATGATCATATTGAATTCAACTAAGTTGGTGAGACTAGCAACATAATTGGTCAAGTTGCAAATCTAACTAGAGATAAAAGGAGAGACATTGATGAGACTCAAGATGTGAGTGATTCTTCAAGTCCCCCTAATATTTTTTCCAATAATATCAAAGATCTACTTGTTTCCCCTACAACACAAAAAATTTAGAATAAAGAGGTTGGGAAAGTTCATCAAGTACCTCTTGTTCATGAGAACCAGTGGTTTAGAAAGTGTAGCCAAAAGTTAGTGGGGCCTAATTAAATATAGTGTATAAAATGAAAAATTATAATGTTATAATTATCATGTGGGATTCCCTCTCTAATTTAGGACAAAATGATATGCTCATTCAAGAGCTCTCAACTCTTAAAATGTCTCCAAAACTGGCTAAGAAAGAAGGTGTTGTCCTAACTAATTCAGACCAACCAACTAAGCAAAAATTACAACCAATTAATAATATGGAAAAGGTAGAAAAAAATGAGGTAAAACCAAGTAAAACTCCCCCTTATACCTTTCTTTAATATTTGGTGGCACTTTGGTTCATAATTGTATGGTAGATAGTGGAGCCAGTAGCATTGTCAGGCCTAAGCAAATTGTAGATAGGCTTGGTCTTGTTTATGAGCCAAATATTAAAGGGGTATTGAAACTAGATGGATCACCAAAAAATGTATAATTAATAATCAAATATCTGAAATTAACACTACATGCTTTCCCCAATGTTACCATTCAGCAGGATGTAGTTGTGGTGGACTTACCTCCCTACTTTGCCATGTATCTATCAAGGGACATTACCTCAAAAATTGGAGGATACTTATCAGTTGATTCGATGTATTTGGTTTTTAGAAAAAGGTATGGTACCAAGGTAATAATACATTTTTAAGCCATAACATGTTTCCATTTAGAGCCATATATGCCAAGTGTTCTGAACATTAACTATGTCATCTCAGATGAGGTGTTAGAAAATAGTGAAGTGGAAGATGAATCACATTTAGATGGAGTTCCATATTTATTCCTTGATGAGTGGGCCTCTAATTTTCATGAACATGATCCCTATAAGCAAATTTAATAAGGTTTATTTGGTTTTTATTTCCTCCATGAGAATGATACACCAATTCCAACCATGATGAAGGATGATGATTCTAGTGATGATCTATGACAGCTATACTTTGATGGATCAAAGAATAAACATGGTAATGGGTATGGAATGATGTTAATTTATCAAAAAAATCAAACTTATATCTCTTATATTAAATTTTATTTTGATTATTCAAACAATATTTCAGAGTATGAGGCATTGGTACATGGTTTGCAGTGGGATAGAAAGATAAAAGTCAACACCTTGCAAGTTTTTGGTCATAGTGAACTTGTAGTTCACAAGTAAGAGGTCTTAATATATGAAAAAATATATTGCTTATATATTATAAGCATAGGGTATGGGAATTTAGTATTTTTAGGCTTTCAATATTCAGTCAATACCAAGAAATGAGAACAAACATGTAGATAGATTAGCTGCCATTGGGGCACAATTTAGTATCCCAGCTGATATAAAAAGTGAAAAAATTTAGTCACATATTAAGGTGGTTGTAAGAAATTTTATTTTGGATAACCATGAGAATTGGAAAGTGTTTGAATATGACAATAAAATTGTTAGTTTATTGCAATAAGAGGCTGAGTTTTCCTCAAGAAATCAATCAAAGTTCTTGCTGCAGTATGGTGATCAGATTGTATAAATAAAAACAAATAGGTTGTGTAATCATACTTCCCATTACCCTACTCATTATGATTATACATCAGCTCACATGCATACTACCAACCCTATTCATCTTAATTTTATACATTTACCATTTTCTTGGACCTATCTCACATCATATTCTCATCCTTCACACATCCCTAGTCCACCTTAGTCTCTTCTCATGTTAAACAGGCCCTCTAGGGACCCCGTGAGGCCCTTTCAGGGACTCATTGACCATCCTAGGCCTTTTTTTGACCTATTTAATGGTTTATGGGTGAAAACCATGGCCTATTCCACATGATTCCTTCATAAAATCTGCATCCTAGGCCGTGGCCTAGTTAGAATGCATGAAGAAGACCCCTATTTGGTCCCAAACGGCTAGTTTTTGGTCTTTTGGAAAATTAGGGTTGAGATATATGCCTCATTCTCATTAATTTGAGCCTCTCTCTTGATCACTTTCTTTCTCTAATCTTCCCATTTTATCAGTCCATTAGAAGCTCAATTGCCTTCTTTGAATCTCTCTTGATTCTTGCTTGGCACAATAGCTTCTATTGTGATAGGGGATGCCCTACATTATTATAGCTATTTTTGGTGTTTATTATTGATATTTAAAATGTTACTAAATATTTTGGGTGGATCCTTGATCCCTCAAGACTCCATTACACCTTTTTTATGCCCCTTGCATCAGCTCTTCCATAGATTAATGGCTTTTCCTTCACCTCCTCTACAGCTTTTGGCTCTTGGTCTGGACTCAGCTTATACACAGCCTAATATTCTTCCTCTTTTCCCTCTTATCTTGGATAATAAATTGGTAGAAATTATACAAAAAAAATTATTTTGATATGAGGGCACTTTGCTTTGCAAATTGAAACTCTTTTGCTTACTTTTAGTAGTATACATGCTAAGGTTTGTTTAGTTTTAGAAAACTAGTTGTTTGTTATCTTGCTTAGCATAGATTTTGAAGTTTCTTACATTTATATATGCCCAAAAATTACTCTCATTACTTGATATATTATTTTGTTTTATTCCATTTCTCTCTTTTGAATCTTTTTGCATTTCATAGTAGACACACTAGAAAACTTATGCAAACCCTCTCTCTTTCTCTTATTAAAACTAGAAATGTTGTATTGCTAGAAAATAATAGTATTGCATTGAAATATAGCTCAAATATAGAATAGGCATGCTCTTTAAACCTTTCTTGAAAACATATTTGTTTCCCAAAATGTCTTTCATTTGGCCTCAAAGTGCCTTAGTTTCCATATTTACATTATGTTGGGTATTTCATCCCATTCAGTATTGTTGCTTCTTTCTTGTTAATGCAATACATAGTATAGTTTTATCCACTTGTTTTACTATGTTTGGACCCACTAGAGGTTCATGCATAATTTTTGCATTCATTTTTACTATCCCCAACCTATTTTACATGTTTGTCTATATCCCAGTGCAAGCTAGCAAACTGGATAGACACTATAGACCTCCTATAGCCCATAGAACCACTGAGCCTTCTAGCCTCTTAGTGGTTTGCTTTAGCACCATACCAAACATTTTTGGTTCCATTCATATTCTTAGATCTACATATTGGCACACTTGGTGGGACCTCACATATAGTTTCATACTAGTTCTATCTCATTTAGAGCTCTCTTAACCAACTCCCCTCTATTAGCCGTTAGGCTTTGCTTTTAGTTATTTTTCAGCTCTCGCCTTGGTTGTTGTATTATGCTTTGGTTTTGTGTTATTCTCCCTATTGGTTCTCCCTTAGTTTTCATTTTCTATTATCTTCTATGTTTCTATTATTTTATTGAACCCATTGCTGACCTCCCACCTTTGGTACATTATTCCTATTGAATTCAAGGTCTCACCCCTAAGCTCACTCATGAGTAAGTCATAGTAGTAATGGAACACCATAGACATTGTAGGACCCAGGAACCTCCCTTGACCCATCATGTTAGTTTACACCCTCTCATGTTCAAAATGGAACAATATTGACAGGAATATGACCAATAGACTCGATCTCCTTTCACCTATTCTAAATTCATTCAGTTGAGGATGTTTCTACTCATACTTGCACGTATCTCACTCACTTATTCAAGATAATGAGGTCCTTCTTGATCGATTAGGAATAGATGAGTTACGTGTGATCATTGATGATTTTCATAGACATCTTTAGGTGAATGAAGTGCATCCTTCTCCTCTTATGAGTCAATAATGTACAACCTATGGAGATAAAGATTGTACCCATTCAGTGTCTAGTGCCTCAACCATTTCTTGTATGAGTTCCCCATTTCTTTCTTGGCTAGAAACTCTTCCATAAGAATAGTTCCTTGTATAAATTATGGCTCATAGGCATGCCCAATCAAGAATATATCTTCATCATGAGGATTCTTCCCATCCTCCTAGCCCTTTAGATTTTTTGATGAGCATGCTAATTTTGATCATCACTTACAGACTATAGGTCTATGGGATGTGTATCATGAGCATCAACAGCCACTACTTGACCCTCATTTGATGGAACGTGACCAACATTAGAGAGATCTCGATCATCATGACCACCTCCCTGAGTATGCAATGTCTTCCCATCGTCCTTGTGGGGACCGTCACACTTCTTATGGTCATTTCCCACCCTACAATAGATATGATTTCCATTATGATTAGCCTCCTTATTAAGATCTAACTTGACATCATGCTCTCAATGGACATGGTTATGGTGATGATTATGGGAATAAGTAGAATCATTACCATCATGATCCCCCTCTTGAATCTTATCTCTAGCCAACTATTAATCATGCTTATGAGGATCTTTATTGAAATCCTCTATCCCCTTGGGTACATGTTATTCCCCTTCTTACTCCCATCCCTAAACTACTAAATTTCAATGGGACTCAAGACTTAAATTTCATAGAGAATATTATGACATTTATGAGGCATGTATGGATTTGGAATAGGATGAAGGCATATTATTGAATCTCTTTACTCATTCTCTATGAGTTGAGGCTCTTCTCTGATTCTAGAATCTGCCTCCAAATTCTTTCTCTAGTTTTTAATTCTTTCTGGATGACTTCCTCCAATATTTTGATATTTTTAGACCTTTTAACCTCGACATCTAGTCACTCACCTCTATGGCACAAACCAAGGGTGAGTCAAACTTTGTTTTTGTGTGTAGATGGCATTTAACTATTCATACATGCAAAACTAGGTTATTAAATAAATAGATTTATGATATGTTCACATGAACATTGAGACAAGAGGTTCACCTTGAGGCCCTCAAATGTGATCCCACCTCTTATGATGAAACTATTAATGAGTGTCTAAAGATTGAAGTGTTTGAGGTGCATGTGGGCATATGACTTGTACCTTCCTAAAAGTCATCCTCATCATGTGATTATAACTGTAATACAACTGGCAATGGTGTCATTGATTCTCCTCTTGAGAAGAAGGATAATAAGGATAGTTATGAGGTGAATGTTGTGATCAAGAAGCCAACTAAAAACAAGGCTTTTAAATCTAGCATAACAAAATAATGAATGATGTTTTCTTATGACCCCACCAAGTTTTGAAATCACCATCGAATGAGGGGGTATGATGATGTTAATTATGCTACCCAATAGTCTAATAGGAAAGCATCACCTCCATCTCAAAGTTCTCCTCTTGTTAAGCCCAACCATAATTTGGATGTGTTTAAGGAGCCTTTGTCAAACCATGACATGGAGAAGAAGAAGAAATTAAAGGCTAAGGCCCCATGTTCTCCTTCTTTCTCTTCCACCTCTTCTGACTCCTCTTCTTAGGCTGACCTATGAGGTAAATCCAAGCATGAGAGTAGAAAGTTTATTTCTTCTATGGACATTACTCCTACTGGTTATGAATGCTTTGTTAGCATGCACTTGGATTGGGCCATCAACCCCATTAGAGAAACTAGTGGTGTTGAGCCTCCCATCTAGTCCATGAGCACAGGAAATCCCAAACTTAGATTTGAATTTTAGTGTAACATCCCTCCCCAAGATATAAAACATCATTACTCTGTCATAGAGGAGTTACAAGGCCTCTCAGATGGGATCTCCATTTGGGACTTGCTTCCCCTTTATCTAGAGCAAAGGGGCCTCATCTTTGATGAGCTTGGTCTTTCTCATGAGGATCTGCTACAAGATGATGTTAGAGTGTTTTTAACTCTGATACACTTGAGCATCCTCACCTACCTATTCTCTCTTTCAACCTAGCCTCCTTACATGATACTTTGATTCTAGCTAAGAGGGCTCGATTCCCTCTCTATATTGAGACTTCAGTTGATGATTACCATATTAATTAGTGCATTATCAATGAAGGAGCTAGATTAAATATGATGCCTTTATGTGTATTTGATGAGCTCAAGATTAGTCAAAAGAAACTTTTTGATTCCCACCATAGGTGTGTTAGTTTTAACAATGACATAGTTATGTCAGTGGGAAATGTGAATCTCTGCATCAATTTTGGTCCTAAGGTGATATGACTTGAGTTTTGTGTGTTATACCTTGATCTTTCATACAACATGATTCTTGGCCACCCCTAGACTGCCACCATGTAGACAGTCACATCGACCACATTTTCAATGGTGTAGTTTATTCATGAAGGTGAGGTTCACACCATGGAGGTTGACATAGATCCCTGGGCATTGCTCTACTCAAAGACAAATCCCTCAAGTGAGGCTTTGGATATCTCTTTATGGGTTTTTATGGATTCCCACACACCCCCTACTTCTAAATCTCATTTTCTTAAGGATGAACATTGTGACCCAATTGAGTACTGAGTAGTGTTCACTCCTTCAAAGTTTGATGTGTGTCAGTCAACTTCCTCTTTCACTCCATGATGTCAGGCCAACTCCTCTCTTTTTGGATACCTCTTTTAGGACATCTCCCCAAACATTGAGCTCCCCATTACATCATGCTTTTCCTATCAAAGTATCGGTTCTCTCAATACATTTCCTACTGAGGTCACTAGAGTTGTTGAGTCCGATCTCGAGTGCTATGCCATCCATGGTATGGCACCCAACCCAATCAATGAGAGGAGATCTTATAATAAACTCACACTTTCACATCCTATGTGATATCATCCTCTTACTAATTTGGGATTAGAGGTCTCATTCACCAACAATGACCCCACCTTTGACACCCTTATGTTTTGGGTCATGACTAGTGAACCCAAAGATATGGTTGCTCTATCTCCTTCCTCATACCTTTTCCCTTTTATTTGGCCTCTTCATAAGCCAAGCAATGGACTACCTTGGGGGTAGGCCTTTAGATAGGGTGAAGTGGTAGCCTACCCTCAGGGGTAGGCATTACCCTGGGGTTGTGGTGCTTTGGTAAGCCTCACAATTTACTAGAATACCCTCCCCAAGCCCCTATTCGATGGATTTCCCCTCTTGTGGCATCCATCATTAGACCCTTGATACTATCTCTAGTTGTCTAGCTTATGTACTCCTATTTAGATACACATTGGGAAATAATCATAGTCTTTTTCTTCTTTTAGTTGGTCGAGCCACTGCTTGCTAGTAGCTAGCCCTTTATTAACTCCCTCTCTCCTTTTTCTGTAGTGCCTGTAGGTGGTGTGGGTTAGTGGTTGTGGTTACTTATGACTTGATCCAACCTTCCCTATTTGGTCTTTATCCATCATGGGCCTCCTACCACCGCTCCTCACCTCTCACTGTAGTTGGCATTGAGTCACTCTCTCATGGTTGGCCTCACACAATAGTGATAGCTCTATCGATTGAGATGTCTTTCTTGTCTCAAGCACTCTGAATCCTCCTCACATCTACACGAGATAGAACTGTGACCCTAGATCAGTAACGCTCATAGTGGAATAATAAAACTATGTTTTAGCATTCTCATAAACATTATTTTCTTATCTCCCCCTTCCCTTTCCTTTTTGGGCCAATTTTGGATCTTTTCAAGCTCTTTAGGCTTATTTTTTAGCCCTTGCTGGCTTAGGCCTTAGTTTTATAGGAAAAACCATAGCCTAGTAGTGGGCCAAGCCATAATTTTTTTAACTTGACAGTGGTCAGGGCCATAAATTTTCCCAAGTAGGCCACGGTCTAGGCCAACATCCCTTTCTTTGCCCTTTTTGGGCCTCTATTTGACCCCATTTTTTGCTCTTGAAACCCCACAACCTTCATCTTAGAGGTTTTGGCCCATTATAGATGCAATGGAAAAGTTTGTTTCTCTCTTTGAGGCCTCCTTGGGTCTATTTTGGGACCATTCTAGTCTCTTAGACCCCTAGGTCCTCTAGCTTGTCAGGCCTGTGCACTCCTTATCAGATGCACCTGGTGGGCCCTTTTTTGTGTTTCAAATTGTAAGACCTTTGTCTTAAAGGTTTTGGTGCATTCTGATCACATTAGTGGCCTCCATTTTTTGATTTGAGGTTTCCTTGGGCCCACTTTGTCCTATTTTGTTCCCCATGACGACTTTTTGGGTCCCTATTGACCTTTTGGGCTCGTGCCTCATTTCATTGACACCCAGGGATAGAATTTACTTTATATGCTTCTTTTAGTTAGTTGTTTCTTTGCTTTCATGCAATCAATCCATTCTAACTCCCTCTCTTTTTTATCATGGTTGTAGGTTACAGGTGTTATCTAGATTTGGTGGTTTGAAACTTGTTATAGTCTTATCGATTGGTCTTTGTCTTCTCCAAACTTCCCCCTACTTACCTTCATTGCCTCTTCCCATGACTAATGTTGATCAATTTTTGTGATTATGGCTTGATTTCATTATTTATTTCTTCGTACAACTCAGTTACACCACCCTGCTTTGAGATAACCTTTATTGTAGTTGTTCATCTTACATCCTTGACCCCCATCATGGTGCACCTCTCAATTGTAATTTACATAGATGGTGGCAATTAAGGCAACCCTATACCTGCAACTATGAATTGGGTTATTTATGATCTGTGGGGCTATGAACCTGTTTCATCTGGTCATTTCTTGATCAATAAGATGAATAATGTTATCAAGTATCTTTTGATCATTAGCACTTTGACTAATACCCATGAGTTAGGTGCATGTTATGTGTAGTTATTCTCCAAATCACTCTTATCCATGTCTCAACCCACTAGTGTTTGGGCCATCCTTAGTTCTGAGTTGCTCCCCCTCTTCGAGGAAGTGCATGATTTTTTCTCCTTCTTTAAGGATGTCTATTTTACCCATATCCCTCAAAGGAAGAACACCAAGGCTGACACCTTGGTGAGTTTCATTTTGGATATTATGATGTGATTTGATATCACTTATGTTTACCTTTTTTAGTATTTGAATTTGGAGCTAGAGCAGGACTTGGGTTCTGGATCATGCAACATTTGCACTTTCACCGTTGGATCACACTGTCAACATTCTTATACCACCATCCTTATCTAGTAAGTGTAGGTAATGTTTTTTATTATATTTTTAGTACTTGTTTTCCTTTACTTTTGTTTGGCTTCCAGGTACTTCATAACACTCCTTGTTCATTTAAAGACTAATTGCTCATACCTTGGGGGCATATGTAATCTTACTTCCCATGACTTTACTCCTCCCTATGATTATACATTGGATCATGTAAAAACTACCAACCTTGGTCATCCTACTTTGAGACATTATCCACTTGTTTGGACCTATCCCATATCATATTCTCATCCTTCACACATCCCTAGTCCACTTTGGTCTCTTCTCATGCTAGATAGGCCCTATAAGGACCCCACAGGACCCTTTTAGGGACTTATTGACCATCCTAGGACTCTATTTGACCTAGGACATGGATTAGGGAGGAAACCCATGGCTTAGGATATATGTTTCCTTTATAAAATACACATCTTAGGCCACAACCTGGGCAGAATGCATGAAAAATACCCCTATTTGGTCCCAAACAGCTAGAAATTGTTAGTTTTTAGTCTTTTGGCAAATTAGGGTTGAGATATATGCCTCATTATCATTTATTTAATCCTCTCTCTTGATCACTTTCTTGATTTTATCTTCCCAATTGATCATTCTATTGGAATCTTGGTTGCCTTCTTCAAATCTCTCTTGATTCTTACTTGGCACAATAGCTTCTATTGTGACAAGGGATGCCCTACATTATTGTAATTATTCTTAGTGTTTCTCATATATATTGATAGTGTTACTTGAAGATTTTGGGTGGATTATTTATACCTCAATACTCCATTTCACCTATTTTGTGCCCCTTCCATTGGCTCTTCACTAATTGGTGGCTTCTCTTTCACCTCCTCCACAACTTTTGGCTCTTAGTTTGGACTCAACTTATACACAGCCTGATCTTCTTCCTCTCTTGCTTCCTAGCTTGGATAATTAGTTGGTAAAAAAAAATTACATATTTTGATTTTGATATGATTTCACTTTGATTTACAAATTAAAACTCGTTTACTTACTTGCAGTAGTATACATGATAAGGTTTGTTTAGTTTTAGAAAACTAGTTGTTTGTTATCTTGCTTAGCAAAGCTTTTGAAGTTTCCTGCATTGGTGTATGTCCAAAGAGTACTCTCATTGCTTGAGATATTCATTTTTGTATGTAATTTCTCTTTTTTTAATCTATTTGCATTGCATAATAGACACACTAGAAAACTTATGCAAACCCTCTCTCTCTCTCTTATATTAAAACTATAAATGTTGTATTGCTAGAAAAAAATAGTATTGCATTGAAAGATAGATAAAATCTAGAATAGGAATGCTCTTTAACCCTTGCTTGAAAATGTCTTTGTTTCCAAAAACATCTTTCATTTTTCCTCAAAGTGCCTTAGTTTCCAGATTTACATTATGTTGGCTATTTCATTGCATTCAATATTATTACTTCTTTCTTGTTTATGCAATCCAGAGTATAGTTTTAGCCACTTGTTTTACTATGGTTAAACCCACTATAGGTTTGTGCATACTTTGTGAATTCATTTGTACTATCCCTAACCTATTTTACAAGTCTATCTATAGCTTGGTGCAAGCTGACAAACTAGATAGCCACTATAGACCTCCTATAGCCCATAGAACCCCTAAGCCTTCTAGCCTCTTAGTGGTTTACTTTAGCACCCTGCCAAACATTGGTGGTTCTATTCATATTCTTGAATCTATAGGTTACCAAAGGGATTGGTCACACTTGATAATATATTTAGTGGTGATGATGAGTTGAGAAGGGAAAAGTTATCTTTATCCACCAAGAAAGAACACTATGTCAATGTGGAAATTGTGGCTGGTAAGAACCTGAAGTTGGGTAAGGTATGCACTCCTTCCAAAAATAAATTTTCATTGAATTATGTTCAATATTTGTTGATGTGTTTGTATGGAAGTATAGTGATCTCAAAGGATTTGATCCAAGTTTATCTCAACACACCATTGAGTTAAAAACTAAAACTAAACTAGTAAGACAAAGACAAAGGCCTATCAATCCACAGCTCAAGCCTTTGATGAGAGCTAAGCTTCATAAGATCATAGAGTCAGTTATTATATTTCCAATCAAGTACTCAAATTGGGTGGTAAACCTTTTCCTAATAAGGAATAATAATGGTGAGATTAGTCTATGTGTTGACTTTCAAGATTTGAATAAGGCTTCCCTTAAAGATCATTATCCATTGCCATTCATGGAACAAATTTTATGGATGGTTGTCGGTTCAAAGAGGTTTTCCTTGTTGGATGGATATAGTGGCTACAATCAGATTTTGTTCAAATAAGTAGACTAATTCAAGACAACCTTCACCACCAAGTGGGGGACATTTGCATAAAGAAAGATGCCCTTTGATTTATCCAATGTTGGATCAACATTTCAAAGAGCCATGGATATGGCATTCCAAGGCCTTATTAATAGGTTATAGTTGTTTATTTGGATGACATAACAATGTTCTCAAAGTGTTCAAGTGAGTACATGGTTCGCCTTAAGAAAGTGTTTGAAAGGTATAGGCAATTTGGGGTATCTCTAAATTCCAAAAAGTGTGTCTTCTTAGTTCATGAATGTAAGTTCCTTGGGCATGTGATTTCAAAACATAGTTTGAGTATAGACCCTGAAAGGATAGATTCAATTCTTTCAATTTTATTACTGAAGAAAATTAAGGCTTTGAAATTTTTTTTAGGTAAAATCAAATTTATAATAATATATATTTCATATTTTTCCACTTTAGATAAGCCACTTATAGCCATGCTAAAGAAGAATCATAGTTTTAGTTGGTCCAAGAAAGGAGTAGAGAGTTTTGGAAAGATCAATGAGGCCATAACTAGTGCTCCTACACTCATAAACCTATATTTCACAAAGGAATTCACTTTATACACTTATGATAACAAATATACTATTTTGAGAATTATTATGCAATAAAATCATGAGGCTTTAGAGAAACCAATAGCCTTCTTCAATAAAGGCTTGGAAGAGTATGAAATAAGCTACTCTTTTGTTAAAAATAATGCATTTTTAGTTATAAGGTCTCTCTAGAAATTTAGATACTTATTGTCTAATAATAAGATACACCTAATGGTTTCCCGTCCAAGTATCAAGGAGTTTATCTTGAATAAGGACATAAATATGAAAAGAGATGGTTGGATAATGAAGGTAATGGAATATTATGTGGAAATCAAGGTAAAAAATTTGGTTAGAGGTAAAGGTCTTTGTGAGCATCTGTAATAAATCATTACACCAAAACCTTAAGGCGTTAGTGAAATTTGCCCATCAGGATCATAACATTCCACCATGTTCTAAAGCCCAAACTCTAGGCTAGATTTATGCATGTACACCAGGATCCCCTACATGTACGAACCCCAATGAACACTTCCATGCCAATGTAGCCAGTCGCTCTATGAATTGAACCTAGGTGGAATCTTTGATACCAAATGTAATGAACTATTACACCAAAACCTTAAGGTATTAGTGAAACCTACCCATCAGGATCATAAAAACATCTAGCCCAAGACTTACAAGAGGCTAATGAGGTGGTTTTGGTATCAAATGATGAAGAAGTTATAATTGATAAGACCTCACCTTCTAACTAGTTTCATGACTTGGTAGATATCTCTAAGATGGTATTTATCCCTCTCATCTTAGTGATTCAAAAATAAGATATTTCAAGATGCAATCAATTCCATTTCTTCTTATTGATGGTGTTTTGCTCAATAAAGATATCAATGGCATGTTGATAAGATGTATAGAGCAAAGACAAACACATATATTACTTGAGAATTTCTATGATGGACATGGTGGAGGGAAATATTCTATAAGAACTATAGCCCTTAAGATTATGAGAGGTGTTTATTATTGGTCTAACATATTTGGTGGTTGTCATGCATGGGTTAGAAAGTGAAAGTAGTGTGTTATGTTTATAGGAAAAGTAAAAATTAAAGCCTTGCCTCTCCAACCAATTGTAGTGGACCATCCCTTTATCCAATGTGGATTAGACTTTATTGGTCTCATTAATCCCCCTTCAAGCTCAAGACATAAATAGATACTAACTATTACAAATTACTTCACTAGATGGACAAAAGAAGTAATATTGAAAGAAGTAAACAAATCCAATGTTCTATATTTATATGAAGGTTTGCTTACTAAATTTGGAGTTCCTTCAACTATTAATTCTAACAATTTTGTGGCCTTTGTGGGAACTAGGATTGACCAATGGGTCATTCAGCATGGTGTCTATCTCAATACTTCATCAAACTACTATCCACAAGGCAATGGTCTTGTTGAATCCATAAATAAGAACGTACTAAAGATCATAAGAAGGACTATTGAAGATAATCATAGGTCATAGTATCTCAAGTTGAATTCATCTCTATGGGTTGATATAATCGCCTATAAAAGGTCAATATCCAACTCTCCTTACAAGCTGGTATATGGTAAAGAAGCAAGGTTACCTATCTCTCTTGAGTTTATTTCTTTAGAACTGATGCATCAACTAGAGTTGTTGGATAATAAACCAATGGAAATCAAATATGTTGAGCTTATTGATATAGAAGAAGTTCAAAATTAGTCCATGTTGGCCATGTAAATTCACCAAACATAAGTAAAAAAAACCTTTGACAAGAGAGTTTATTTAAGAGGTTTCAAAGAAAGAGACTTGGTCCTCAAGTAGGATGAGGATAGAGATAAACTAGGAAGGCATACAAAGTTTGACTCTCTTTGGAGTGGTCCATACACAATCTCTAGCTGCAAATCCCACAATGCCTTCCAACTTGCAAAGATGGATGGCAAAGAGCTTCCTATCCCAGTTAATGGGACATATCTGAAACATTGCTATTAAAGAAGTTAGGTTCCCTATATATAATTAGTTTGTCTTGTTTTCCTCCAAGTGTTATTCTAGCACATTAGTTCATTTTTTTTAATCCCAAATAAGTGCAAACTTTTTCACACTTGCTTTGTTTAGAGTAGTTTCCTTGTTTTGTGTGTTTCCTTCCTTATCTTGGTGGAATAGTTGTCTTTTCAAGTCAAAAGGTCTCTTACAATCATGGATCAGATTTTTCATTATTTATGAGTCCAAGAGTCATGAAAATGGTCTGGTTATCAAACATAGTAGGCATACTTCCCAGCTGAGTCACCAAAGATGTTGGCCAAATTTGGCCTACATATCAAAATTTGCCTAGAACTGAGGTGAGGAGTTGAACAAAGTCTTGATTAAGGAGTGAACCTATGGAAGAAGGAGGAGAAAAACTTTAGGATAATATCAAGTCACTTATAAAGCTTTTGAAACACTTTAAGTAAGCTAAAAGTGTGAATTTGGCAATCTTAAGGGCCTAGACCATCATGGCACGTCTTGTAGGAATGAATAGGGAAACTTGATTGTACATTTCATAAGTACACTTGGGAAGTTGATCAAAGATGGAGACTTATATGAACATGATGTATTTTATGCTTGGATCATTCCCTAAAAATTTGGTATCTTGATGAGTTTTCTATCTCAAGATATATACCTTTAAAGGTGATCTAGCAATATGGGATGTGCTTAGGGACATCAAGTTAAGGCCATAAGAAGTAGTCATTTGGATTCAAAAAATACTTAGCAAGCTAAATTTTAATGCAAGTTCAATAAGTGTCATGATATTAGGATATTGGATTAATGATCAATGACACACAGGTGCTCATCCAAGTCTATAAGTTAAATAAAGATCAATGATGCACATCTAATTATGCACTTAAAGATCAACAGTGAGCTCAAGGTCAAAAGGTTAGCAGATCCTGATATTGAATGTGTTAATGACAAGTGTCATAATTTTGATGACTTATGAGATTGATGGTGCATGTTAGATCACGTAGAAGGAAGATCAATGGCACACATTTGACTATGCAAAGTAGATCAATGATGTGCATGAAGTTAAAAGGTTAAAGAGCCCATATTTCACACAATGCCACCACATAGCATAAATATGTTAATCATATAAAATTGATAGTAAAATCCTAAGGATAAATACAAGGTTTCCAAATGGAATTATCTAGAAATCAGAATGCAACTCAATGACAATGATGAAGGTCCAAGCTAAAAGACTCTTATGAGGATTAATGGAGCAGATTTGATCAAGTTCCAGGGGACATAGGATGAGGACATGTGTCCAAACTTGAAATAGTTAGTTTTTAAAATAGAACAAGTAGCTTAAAGGAAATACATGAAGGTAGACACATTGGAGTAAAGGATTTCTCCACCCTAGGTAGGTAAATGCATAAATGTGAGATCAAATATGACCTAGATTACCAAGAGTAAACCCTACAAGTTTTTTAAAATCCATTAAAGCTCTGCTAAACCTCTCAAAAGCTCTTAGACGTAGGTTTTACATCTTGTGTATGTTCAAGAAACTCTAGCCTATGGATCTTCATTACAATTATGGCTCTATAAAAACCAATAGGGTGACTAGTTTTCATCTATAATAAACCTATATTCAGGGTTTGAAGTAATGGTAAATTATGATTATGGAAGAAATGTTAGAAGGGATACCAGGGAATGTGTTCAATATTGATAACATGAAGAACATATCAAGATCAAGCATGGTGGAGAGTTTAGAAATTGAGGAAGATAGTGGAGAATTTAATGAAGGTACAAGAGCCTTTGGGGACTTTCCCATGTTGGATGGATCATGACTCAGCAACCTCAAATCAATGTTAATCAATCAAGGGTGGTTGAGCTTCATTTATTAATTATTTCTTGTTCGATTCCCTATCTCTCTTCCCCTTTTCCTATATATCTCCTATTCTATTCCCCAAGGATCTCTTTTGACTCTCAGATATTTTTCTTGGAGAAAAAAGACTCTTATTATTTTGGCTTGCCCAGGCTATGCCACAATTTATACCATAGCACCTATTTAATGCAATAAAAGACTGAATTCCTCCATTTATGAGTTAAAGTGAAGTGTGTCTTATGAATTCATTGATGCGGTTAAGTGAATGTATGATTTCCTTACATCTGTCTAAATTTACTCTCCTTCATGAAGTGTTTTGGTAGCTTTCATAGGTCATTCTAATAACTATAGATAGTCTGTTGACTAGTTTGGAAGTGGACAACTACCCTCCCATGCTAGATCGATAGCTAGTTCATGCCTTTTTGAGAAATAATTATGTGGAAGCTGATCAAAGGGTGAGTGAAGTGATATTTACAGTATCAAAGTATTTGATAGTGTGTCTTGTGCAAGATAAGTGTTCAAAACATTGGTTCATCACTTCCTTTTATATGTTTTCATGCATTATTGTGTATTTTTCTCCCTTTTCCAAGCAATAGATTAGTTTAGGTGATAGATCCAATAGGAAGCCAACCTTCTCCGAAGGCTCATCCTCACCATAGGAACCCACAACCTAATGTGGTTCCCATTTTGTGGCTTAATTGGAGAGAACCTGAATAACTCTTCCCACGGGTGAAAATTAAGACCACAATAGGTCCATCCAATTAAATTTTGTAATGTATTTTTATCTTCAAATTATAATTCAGATGTAATTTGAACAAGTTGAACATGTTTATGGTTGTTTCCTCTCAAAAATTATTTTATTATCATTGATGTTTTGAGTATAATTAAATATATTAATTGTCCATATGCCCTCTTGTAAATCAGATATGCTCATAAGCTTGTCCATACATAAATCAATATGCACTGAGTTCTTTATGACTTATAAAATTTAATTATAAATATTTTTATAATTATGAATTTTGAACTTTGTTGTATCCTTACAAACATTACAATATATTTTATACAAATGTAAAGAGCATAGCCCACAAACCAATCCAATTACTGTCCAAACCAATATATAACCATAGAAACCCAACCCAAAAAGTGGTATTTTTTTCTCTTTTTCCTCATATATTTACATTTTGGCTTTGCTTTTAAGTGAATTTCACCCATCCTTAATAACATTTAGTGTTTTTAGTGGGTTATTTTAGGTTTTTTAAAACAATATTTATGTACCCATACAATATAATTAGATAAAATATAAAATTATTATTATAAAATTGTAAATGATGTTTCTTGTGGGGGCTATACGGTGTACACATTTAGATACTAGATATAGAAATGAGGAACTATAGATTTTATGCATTTTAATTGTGTTTTCATATATATATGTAATAAATATTAAACTTTGAAAGACCACATTTAAATCAAGCTCTACTTTGAAATGAAATAAACTTAGCTTTGCTCGTTTTAGATACACACATCTCATATGAAATCTATTTGCTTAGAAATATTCAAGGTCCATTTTGAAAAAGGCCAATTTTTGAATAATCCACATCATTAACTCATGTGAAAGTACCTTTTTTATTTCTTTTTGAATAATATTTCTAGACATTTCCTTTTTAATGTTTTTAATGAATTGATAGCATCTTATTGTGTGTGTGTGTGTGTGTGTGTGTGTGTGTGTGTGTGTGTGTGTGTGTGTGTGTGTCTTTTCACTAAAAATTACATTAAAATTTAACTTCTATTAAATAATAGATGATCTTGTATGACCATTTCCTTATGTAAGGTTTTTGAATTCCCAACAATATAGAAACATATGATGAACAACCTATTTCCATTATTGTTTTATGGGTGTCCATACCATGTTCCAAAGCTCTTATTTTGGCATCATCAAGGATTAGTTACAAAGGTGAACTAACTGAGTTAGAGTTCAAACTTATCAATTTAATAAAAAAAAATTACACAATTTTTTTAATATTTTAATTTGATTAAAATCATATTGAATTTTCCTCTATACTTTTTAACTTTTTTTTATTTCACTTTTGTTTACCCTTCCATTCACATCCATTTCAGCATTATTGAGTACAATTGCTAGTTGTTAATTATACATACAATCGTAGTAGTAATGATAGTGATGATTTTCCATTCAATGATAAAATTAAGCACTCATTCCATTAGAGTTGTAGTTATTAGGTAGCCATTAGCTAACATCGTCCCATTCAAAAAAATAAAATAAAGCACCCATTCCAAACATATCTTATCCATTATAGAATAGCCATGGTGGGGAATCACTTGTTAGAAGATTCATAAATTTCAATATCCTCCTCAATTGACAATCATGATTTTGTAGGATTTCACAATGCCTGTGATGCCATTTCTGCTACATCTATTGCTCAACCTACTTGACATTTCATTAATTTTGGAATAAGTTTTATTGATTGTATTGCAAATATATGAGTAAACCCCTTCCAAATCCTTTCGAATAGTAACTAAAATCTTTAAATTTGAGTAGGAAGGAAAGGGAGATAGTCTTCCACGTCTGTGTCAAGAAATAATAAGCAACATAATACCTTTCTAAGAACAAAATTAGTCATTTGAAAATAAGACATCATGATAAATTAATGTTGGAGAAACAATGCTTATAGAATCTAAAGCTATAGCAAATAGAAAAATGACACTTAATATACAATATTTTCAACTAACATAATCTTTCCAAATAAAAATTTAGTACGGTAATTTTTTTATTTATTATATTAATTCAATTATTTAAATTATTTAAAATATAATACACTTCAAATTTTTGTCTTACTCTAATGTATGTGCGAGTATGTATAACTAAATTAATATGGTAAGAATACAATATATAATGCTTCCCTTAAAACTGTGGGTCATAAAACCAGCCATATACAAGAAAAAGAGTATTTACACCACCCATTTAATAGTATGGGTTAAAACCACCCACCTACACCTCAAACATTCAGACGTGGGAGTAGTAGCCCCTGTCTAGTAGTAAAAATGGTCTCATTCAATCCATATTCTCTATTTACAATCAAGCTAAGTGTAAATCATGTGAAGTATATAACTTTTCAATACCATAAACATCTATTTAATGTATGTGATTACAAAATATAATAGTTCTTAAGACTAGCATACATATCTTAAATAAATCTATGTAAAAGATGACAAGAGATATCAAATTCAAGGTGCCTATATTATCTTAGATTTGTGACATAAGTAGAATAAGTGCCTTGAGATTGACATCTCTTGTTGTCTTTTACATAGATTTATCTAAGATATGTATGCTAGTAGCACTTATCTCTACGTAAAATAAAATTAAATATTTATTATTCATGAAAATAAACTTAATACAAATAATTTTTATATTCATTTTTATTTGATTTAATGTCATTATTAAAATTGAAATTAGAGAGTAACACAATATTAATAAAACATATATATATATATATATATATATATATATATATATATATATATATATATGATATATTTTATTGTATAACAATAATTTTATGGTATTCAAACTTTATACATTCGATCCTCCAATAATTGAAGTCTTTGTTCTTCCTATTTTCTTTTTTATAGTCATTTTCCACTCTTCAATCTCTCAAACCGGTCATATGTGAAAGGCAGTGAGATCATTAATCCATATAGTGACTTGACATGTGATATAGCAACAAAGGTCAAACCTTGTTTTTCTATAAGATCTACATTAATTATGCCTTTGTTAAATGTTAAGCTATGTCATTTGTGGATCATAAAACCCCATTATAAATTCAAATATAATTGACGCATGTGACCCTTTCTATAGGGGTGATTGGAATTGTAGTTGGAGTTGCATCAACAAAAGGAATACTCATGTAATTATTGAATTGAACCATTACATATGTAGGTGGTTAAGGAAGTGTCAGTGTACAATTGACAAGGTTTGATTTTATCCATAAGTTTGTAGTGAGCATCACCCTTGTGCCATTAGCAATCAATATTTCATATTCCAATTATTCATCATTCAATCCTATAACATTATTATTTCATCATCTAGTTGTAATGTTTTGGGCAACAAGTTGGTTCAATGCATATAATTTTATCTTATTATGTTGACGCACATTTTCATTTGTTGCAAATAAATGTATATGTTCATTAAAATCCTCCTTTTAAACTATTTCAAGTGAAACATCAATTTTAGTCATCAACAACCTTGAATATTTAATGGTTGGATGGGCATCTCTTAGATTTGTTAAAATTTGTTGAAACTATATTTGTTTTTCACTTTGACTTTGTTCTCTAAAAACCTTGTCTAGTGTTACAAAAATTATAAAGTTTTTCCATAATAAATTTGCTTTTGTTGTGCTTATATATGGAGGTTTATCCATTACCATAGGCAACTATCCCAAATCCCCAATGAAAATCATAGATCTTCCACCAAAGCACATATCAACATTTTTTGGAAATGTTTCACATAGTCGAGAATCTATATTTTGAAGCATATTTTGACCTATAAATCTCATCTCATCAATAAAAATATATATGACATTTCAAATTTATTCTTGAAAACTTATTAAATTTATTCCTTCTAATTTCTTAAAATTTGAAATAGGCATTTGCAAGGTTGTATATATTATTGACTGTTACAATTCCAGTTGAAGCAAGTAGTAGAAGGGGGAAACATTGTGGTTGTGATAACTCTATAAGCGTTAGCTCAATCCCTCAAATAAGATAAAATTTTATTGTTCTTCCCATTATTTGGATTATCATATGTAATGGATGTGTATTTTATCCTTGATTATAATGTCTACTAATAATATCGAATGTTATTTTGTGTTTCTCATTAAAGCTTTCATAACACAAATTGGATTCCATTTCTTCCATAGTAAGTAATCCATTTTCTTTTGCCATGATTACAATTTAGGAGTTTTTTCATATATTCTTCATCCAAATTATCTGCATTCTAAGGTGTTTGCCTATCAATTTCCCTTCAACCCAACATATCAATCCTAGAAACATGCAGAAACTATCATTGGTGTAGGCCCAATATGATCTCACACTCATGTTAATTTATGTTTTACTAGATAGTATCCTCATTTTCGTCTTTTATTTCTTATTGAATGTCATCATTTATTTCAATAACCTACTCTATTTGCCAATGAATATATTGAAATTACCCTAATTAGATTTTATTGTATCAAAATCAATGCCAGTGTCTCTCTCAGTATCACAAAATGGTTAATACCATAGTAACTCTGAAACAACAAAAGTCCACAAATTGTTGACTATCTTATTTTGAGATATTACAAAACCTAGGCAAGACCCTCACAATAATACATGTTTTTCTTGGTTTCCACATTTCTCCTTTACTAATTTTTAGATTGTAAATCCAAGATTTTATGGTCTCAATGAGTGATACATTTTATATTAGGCAAGTTTCTCAGTGTACCCATCAATTATTTAGTTTCAATGTCTTTCACTTTCATCATCCTTTTGTTAATACTAGTTTAAAAACTGCATACCCAACATTCAATGATAGAAATACTCCACTTCATTCCATCAAAGTAAGTTCTAACAAAATGTGGTATGTCTCCATTTCCCCTATATCTCTTTCAACAATTATCTCGGTTTAAAAATGTCTATACACTCGTGTGGTAGAATCTTCAGGGTTTTCAACATTTTCAAGTTGTATCAACATTTGTTGATATGTTTTTAAATTTTTCTCTACTTTTACGACATACTTTAAAATTATGTAGTTTACAAGGGAACATTTGGAAATAATAAGTTTTTAATCTACATTTTCACTCTATGATTGCAACACATAATGATTATGAATGTTGACATATTCATAATTTATTTTTAGCTCATATTTTTATATCATGTTTCCATGTCCACATATAGTTTTGATCCATCAAGATGTTGATATATACCTAGGGATATGATATATTAATGTATATCGGTTGATGGAGATTCTAACATGTGGCAAACATCCCAGTTAGTTAGTTAAATTGGTTTATATGGGTAATGAGTCAACCTACATTGTGATTAAGAGTTTGCCCATCCATTATTAATATTAAAGGTCTATATAAAGGAGATGAATATCATTGTAAAATAAGTCAAGTGAGTTTTTAGTCTTATATTATTATAAATATATTGGAGGTGTCCTCCTCAAATTAAAATTATGATGCAGAATCATTAACAAGACGTATATAAATTTTGATATGTTTGGTTTGCTAAGTCTAAGATAAGTTTGTAGAGTCATGGTTGGTCAATAAGAAGCTTGATTATGCTTAATTTTGTATTAAATTTATTATGTTTAAGTGTGTAATGTCTTGTATGATCGTTTATGAGGTGTAAAAATCATTGGTCTTGCAAGAATTGGTCTTTAAAGCTTCATTCCTATTTTTCCATAAAAACAAGGAATTAAAATTTTAATTAGTTGTCAAGAGTTTCTAAGGCTTGGGTGAATTATGAAGGTCTTGGTCCTATAGTAAAGATTCTATAGTGTCTAAATATATGTAATAAATGTGTTTCAACCATCCAACAAGTTTAAACATGTTTTAAACCCATCTAAAGCATGTGTAACATAGGAAAGAAGATAATTTAATTATGTATTGCATATAGTCATAAGTGGTTGAGAGATCTTTGGTATTGAAACAATACCAGAACAAGTTTATATATATTTTTAAAAGTAATGAAATTTTAACCATAAATTAAGGGGTGAAAGAAACATAAGATAATGAAGGAGAGAAGGATTTTTATTAGGTCTCTAGGTCTATAAGAGTAGTCTGTGATAATCTACAGTATTGTATGTTTGTTTTGAAGGTAATTAAATAAAGGAGACTTCGTTATAATCTTGGAATGCATTATCATACATTTGGAATGTGTTGTTAAATTTTATTTATGATTCCATAATCTTGTTTCATGATTTTGTGATGGTTTATGAGCAGTAAGGCCTGAGAAATAGTGTTTTATCTAACACAGTCAAAGAGAAGAATGGTTTCAATGTACTATTATGATTGAATGTGTGTGGAAAATAATTGGAAGATTTAAATTAATTCATAGAGGCCTAAATATAGATAAAAAATAATCTCTAATAATAAATATAAATTAGGTTTTTTTTTCTTATTTTGGATCTTGAGTCTGCAACAGTGAATCAGACTGTAACAATTAGACAAAAAGGGTTTATTTTAGCACTTTAGGATTGTTCATGCTCCAAAAAGCATTAGGAATAGTAAAAAAAAGTGTGAGAGTATTCAAAAATTAAAAAATATCCATTTTAAATTGGCAATATTTAAATTTGTGTCTATTTTAAGCTCTTGAATCTATGACAGAGCTTAAACCCTTAACTAGGGGTTAGAGAGTAAAAACTTACATATGGGTTCATTAACCCAACCAAAACTCACCAAAAATTGTATAAAGGATAAATAATGTGTTTTATTAATGATACAAATGGTTTTAAACTTTGAAGATAGCTATAGAAATATATATGAATATTTTTCAAGTCTACAGACTTGCAAACAAGCCTAAATTAGGGTTTTAAAAGATTAAAACCTTTATATGTTAAAATCTAACCATGAAAAACTCATAAGTATTTGAAGAAGAGTGTGGTGAGTTGTTTGGGAATATTTTAATTTGGTTTCAAAATCATTGAATACTTTTAGGGGAAGATATAATTATTTAATCAGTTGCCAGATCTACAAAATAGTCAGAAATGACAAAACAAGCAATATGATTGCATATGAACACCAAATCTAAATGTGAGACCAATAATAAAGACATTAATCATGAAATACCATATATACCATGAGACAACCTCATGAAAAGGTAAAAATCCACCAATATTATTCATTATTTGAGAAATAAAATATACCTAATACAAGCTTTCTCTTCTCACTTTTTTTCATTGCATCTTACAATATAAACTCTTTATTATATAGACAAGGTAATCTAACCATTATAATGTGACATTTTTCAACAATCACATTAATGGGTCCAACCTATCCAAAATTTATTTAATATATTTAATTATTTATTTACATGAAGATTATCTCATAATAAATAATAAAATATATTATTATTTAAACAATGTAATTTAATGTATTAAGGATACATCAATTACACCACTTAACCATTAATTTTTTAAATAATCTCCCTTAATGTTAACTAGGGATACATTTCATAATCACCTTTATAACAAGGTTATACTACATGAACCATCCACATGATGGGTTTTATAAAGTAACAACATAACAAACTTACACTCCATGAACCATCCACATGATGAGTTTTAAGAGGTAATAATTGAAGGAAACATCTTTCATCATGCCATAGTCATTTTTAAAATAATTATGCTATGTAAACATAGTCACCTAAAGTTATTACACTATTTAACTATAGATACCCAAAGGTATTACACTATGTAACCGTAATCATATAGTCACCTTTAAAGGAATTACACTATACAACTATAGATACCCAAAGGTATTACACTATGTCATCACAATCACATGGTCACTTTTAAAGGAATTACACTATAAAACTATAGATACCCAAAGGTATTGCACTATGTACCCATATACACCTTTAAATAAATTACACTATATTATCATGAATCACTTACAATGAGCTTAGGCTAGCATGATTGTGAGACTACATCCCACAGTAAGAATACATCCTACAATTTCTTATGAATAATCAACCAAGTATATTTGAGTCTTTTATAACATAAGGATCACTATGCTACTATGTGTTAGGTAAAATATAGACTTCCATATGAAGTTTATCAAAATCACATAAAGTGATATATTACCATGTTTTACAATGAGAAGAAGTAAAAAGAGATAGAAGGAAACACATGACCCACATGATTGTTAAGAAATGACATTGTCATGCACACTCCCCTTCAATGACAAATTTGATAAGCCCAAAATTGAATAAACTTTAATAGGCTTTAGTTCATTAGTGTTGCATTGGATTTTTCATAAAAGGTATACAATTTTTACTATCACTAAGAAGGTTGGTACAATGAGGAACTTCCACATGACGTTTCTCTATCATCCTTCATAGCCACAAGGCTTCTTTAACAACTTCTACATGAAGTGCTCCAAATAATAGCACCTACACCAAACATAAACACATATCCAGAGGTAGACTCATCATAGTATGTCTAACATCACAATAACCAAATAAATTAGCATAATAAAAAGAATAATAATATAAAACAAATTATTCGCTTCGCTAATTTTTAATGATCAAAATATGGATCATGCATGAATCTGGAAGAAACATCCATATTTTATGAAATGTCTATCTTAGTAATGGTTAGATAAATCAAACTATCAACATGATATTTTTAAATAGGGGTTAGCTTTATCGAACACAGTTTTTAGATCAAGCTTTAACACAACCTTCAATAGGAGTATATGTAAGCTTGCAATCAAGCATGTTAAATTTAATAAGCAGATTATGCGATGCACATACAATAAATTTACTAATAATTTGATATTAATTTAACTAAACATTACATATCTTATTAAGAATAATTCATATTATAGTTTAAGTCAAATATTTTTTCTTCCTTTTAAATTTGACACTACAAGTTTGCATTTTATACTAAATTGACATAAAAAAATCTAGAAAGCAATTTTTTAACATGCTTTATATTTGATTTTGTAATTAAAAATATATATATTATTATATGTAAACAACACTAGCCACTTTAATTGAAAAATAATTCAAAAATTTAAAGAATTGCAACAAGGGTGAAAGTTGCAAGTGTTGTAAAAGTGGTTGCAAGTGTCATAAATAGTGTTGTAAGAGCACTATTTGACAAAATTGTTATAAAATAAATAGTAGAAGGTTTCAAATTAAATAAATGACCTTCCTAATGTGTTTGAAACATGCTAAAACCTACAAATTGATTGGTTGGATGATTATGGTCGACAAGCAGTTGATAGAGTCAAATATCAAACAAAGTTGTCAAAGAAGGTACAAATTTCTACGTGAATGAGCACATAAATTAAAAAATAATTATTATTATAAAAACTAATTTTGATTAAAAGAAATGATTGAGGGAATTTGAACACAAGACCAGTCTACTATAAGTGTACTAGCAAAGTTAAACTAGCCAACTCACCCACTAAACTTGTTAACAAATTAAACACACTAATTTATATTTAATATTTTTTAAATTGTGTTTTTTTTTAATAAATAAAACATAATTAAATAATTGCATGAAAATAAATAAATACGTGCAAATATTTTAATTTGAAAAAAAATTAAAAAAATAGATGGGCTCCACAGCATATGTGAAAAATAAAGTATTAAATAAAAGCTTTATTTATTAAATACTTTTCATTTAGACATACTAAATGTTATATCTACATATTCATAGGTACAAGTAGAAGTATGGCGTAGTGAGAGCAAACGAGAATGGAAGGAGCTCTAGATAACAGTTTTTGATGATTTAAGATTAAAAATGGCTTGAAAATGCCTTCCAAAGAATTTTGGAGCATTAGATGTGAGGTTTTATGTCTGCAAAATGATATTTAATTATTTTTGTTGTTATGGCTCATTATGGTGCCTAGGTAGATGGAAAAACTCAAAACTCTTCTTTGCTCCTTCAAATGACCTCTCTAATAGCTTTAAATGGCTAAAATATCGAGAAATCACTTTTTATAGATCTAAAAAACACTGAAAATTGATTTTTTTATGATCTTTGTTTCATCTAAAGGCTACACACAGACACCAAAGGATGATTAGAAAAAAATAAAAAGAGCTCAGACAATAGTTTGTAGGGTTTGGAAAGAATTTTGTAGGCTTAAAAACTAAAAATCCAACCTTCAAAGACTAAAAACCAAATGCAGAGGCTCTAAATTTTTTCAAAAAAAATTTCTACCTCTCATAGGCCGTACAAAGATGCTTAGGAGGAGAGAAAAAAATCAAAATCAGCTACAAGATTTCAAATCAAGGAAAGTAAAGGTCAAAAATACTTGGAAAAGGCAAAACTAAGTGGATAGAGTGACCAAAACAGAGATTTAATTCCCAAAAACATTTTTTTTACTCATTTTTAACTTTTTTATGCTAAAAAATGGCACCCTAGGCTGACTTGAACTTCTAAATATTCAACCAGTAGCTTCAAAGACTTTTACAAGAGTGTTAGTAGAGCAGAAAATAGAGATCTAGCATTTTAAAATATATTTCAAGCTGTAAAACCTTTAGAAATGAAATCTTTACTGATTTTTATGATATTTAGGTCTTTCATAGACCCAAAAAATGGTGCCCAAGATTGGTCTTGCTTTGAAATACTTCTATTTACTCAGATCTACAACTAGAGAGCTTCAAACACTTTCGCAAAGATCATTAGACAACATAGAGAAAGTTTTTATGATTTTTTATGCTCAAAGAAGCATTTATAGCACATTCAAGATACCCAAAAAAATCTATGTAATGAAAATAAGCTTAAAATTTGATAAAATGCTCAAATCTAAAATATTTAGGCTCTAAGAGGAGAAATAAATGAAAAAACTTACTTTTACTAAAGAAGAAGCTTAAAATTCTTTCATGAACATACCATGGCTTGAAAAATAGATGAATCTAAGCTTGAACACAAGCCAAAACTCTGATCTATAATCTTACCACTTGATCACGTATCAACTGGCTCTGATACCATGATAAAATAAGTAATATGATTACATACGAACATCAGATCTAGATGTGAGATCAATAGCAAAGACATTCACCATGAAATACCAGATATATCATGGGAAAACTTCATGAAAAAATAAAAAATCTATCAAAATTATTCATTATTTGAGAAACAAAATGTACCCAATACAAGCTTTCTCTTCTCACTTTTTTTCATTACATCTTACAATATAAACTCTTTATTATATATGCAAAGTAATCTAACCATTATAATGTGACATTTTTCAATCACCACATTAATGGGTCCAACCTATCCAAAGTTCATTTAATATATTTTATTATTTATTTACATGAGGATAAACTCATGATAAATAACAAAATATATTATTATTTAAACAATGTAATTTAATGTATTAAAGGTACATAAATAACACTACTTAACCATTAATTATTCCAATAATAAAATGATTATTTTTTGTGTTTGATCTAGAAGCATTCCTAGAAGTAAGCTAAAACTCTATTATTTATGTGGTATAACACTAGTGAAATATAATAAATCTATTAGGTCTCAAATAACGTAAATCTTGTGAAAAGGATCCTTAAGAATAAGTTCTAGACATAGTCAAGAAACTTTGTTTTCTGATTTGAAGCATAAAGAAAAGTCATAGCCTATTGGTTGAGTCAAATAACATCAAGAGGAGGTGAAAACATGTTTGTGAAGTTTCATAATATCAAAATAAACAAAGTAAGAATCGTTTATATTCTGTAAATATAGTGTTTGAGTTACTAAAAGGTTTTCAAGAATACTACAATCATGTTACAATTTGAGGATAGACCTATGAGTGAATTGTAGACCTATTAAATAACCCTTATTGTGAATACTATTTGCATCAGAATGGTATAAAATCACATAATATCTTTGGGAAGAAGTGAAATAAGTTTGTGGCATAGGTATCCCTGAGTAGTAAAAATAAAAGACAAGAAAAAACTCATTGAAGCTTAAGAAATTTCAAGGTGAGATAGACTTGGATGTAGAGTCAATAGACCAAGGTGAAAAAGACTAGGATGAGATCGAAAGAAGAGTGAATAGGTGTCAAAAGACCAAGTGAAGCCTAGGGTGAGATACAAAGAAGATGAAATCAAGATAAAATAGACTTGTTAAGATATATTGGGCCCTGAGATAGAGAATAAAAGATCCTAAAGAGAGGAGATAGAAGATATTAAGAGAGTGAGAAGTATATTGATTTTTAGAGAGGAGAAAAATAATACTGAAAAAGGAAACAAAGATAGCAAGATGCATGGGTATACTGAGAGAGGGTTCCATAAAAATAAAGAAAACATAATGATGAACAAGATGGACATTCAAAAAGAGATAAATAAGTTGAAAGAAAGGATGGTAATAATGAATTTCATAAGAGAGAACATAAAAGAAGAAGATAACCAAGGATTTAGCATAGAGATAAAAAAGAGAGTAAAATGGCCTATAGTTCTACTTATGGAAAGAGTAAAGAGAGAATCCCATAGAAACAAGAGAGGAAGAAATGAAAACATGCACAATAAAAAAAAGAAGCATGAGAAGCAATCTTTGGAAGAAGATCAAAAGGTGTTTATTTGTGAACCAAAAGAAGAATTGATGTTAGGAGAAGAAGAAGAAGATTCTCAAGCAAAAAAAATGTCTCATTGAGGAAATGAGAGAAAGAAGAATGCAAGAAGGAACAATGCTAAAACAAGAAGCATTTGAAGAGGCTACATGGCCTCAAATTTTTATTTTTAATGTTGTTTTTATTATCTGCAAGTAGATTTACAAGTCGATGAGATGAATGTATTAAAATTTACTTTGAATAAGGAAGAATTTGAATCATTGTGTAGAGTCATTGAAGGCAATTATGAATAAAAAGATACAGTGTAAAGTGTAGTACTTAGAGAGACAATAAGAAAAACACATATAATAGTGTTTAAAGTAAGAAATACGATAGAGATGCAACACGAAGATGTGTCTAAATTGACACATGATGAAGATAAAGTCAAAGAATAGGTTATTGTACAAATTATAGTGATTTATGAAGAAGAAATTAAAACTAAAAAATAAATAAATGGAAGAATATAGTTAAGAGGAAGACTAATATAGAGGCAACTAATGCAATAATCAGATTCTTTAGACCTCATAGGAAATGATGAAGACATCAAAAGAGCAAAAGTTGATCTATTGGTTCTTTTAAACCAATACAATAATGAATGGAATGAAGATAAGAATATTAAAGAGTAAAATACAAAAGATTTAAATTCCTATATAAATATCTTATACAATAAGGAAGATCTAATAAAACTTCTAAAGAGTAGCTATGAGAAAAATAGTTGAGGAGCATGGAAGGAAAAAGCTAGTAAAGACAAGCAAGAGATAAAAGAAAATGAAGATAAGAGTAGGCATACAGTTGAAAAAATAAAGGTGACAAGAAATTAGAAAAAGAGGGGAAAAAAATCATTTAAGTTGGATCTCAATTTTTTTCACTTGGAGAGTTTGATGCAGGAGCATCAATAAGACATGTAAATTTTGATATCTTTGGTTTGTTAGGTCTGAGATAGGTTTTTGAGTCATGGTTGGTTAATAAGAACCTTTATTATGCTTCATTTTATATTGAATTCATTATGTTTAAGTGTGGAAGGTATTGTACGGTCATTTATGAGTTGTAAAAATCATTGGACTTGCAAGAATTTGTCTTTAAAGCTTCATTCCTATTATCCTGCCAAAATTAGGAATTCAAAATTTGAATTAGTTGTCAAGAGTTTCTAAGGTTTGGGTAAATTATGAATGTCTTGGTCCCATATTAAAGATTATATGGTCTAAATACATGTAATAAATATGTTTTAACCATCCACTAAGTTTAAACCTACTTTAAACCCATCTAAAATGTGTGCAATGTAAGAAAGAAGAAAAATTAAACATGTATTGGATATAGTCATAAGTGGTTGAGAGATATTTGGTCTTAAAACAAGACCAAACCAAGTTTAGACATATTTTTACAAGTGATTAGCTTCAAACCATAAATTAATGAGTGAAACAAACATAAGAGAATGAAGGAGAGAAAGATTTTTAGTAGGTCTTTAGGTCTATAAGAGTAGTCTGTGACAATTTGCAGTATTATATGTTTGTTTTGAAGGAAATTGAATAAATGAGACTTTGTTAATATTGGAATGCATTCTTAGACATTTTTAATGTGTAGGTAAATAGTATTGATTATTTCTTAATCATTTTTCATGTTTTTATGATTTTTTATGAGCAGTAAGGCTTGAGAAACAATGTTTTATCTAACACAATCGTATAAAAGAATGGTTTTCATGTAATTTTATGATTAAATATGTGTGGATCATAATTTTAGGATTTAAAAGAAGTCATAAAAGCCTAAATAAAAATAATAATAATCTCTAATCTTTATTATAAATTATATTTTTCTTGTTATTTTAGTTCTAAGGTCTGCAACAATGAATCAGATTGTAACAGTCAGATAAAAAGGGTTTATTTTAGCACTTTAGGATTGTTCATGATCCAAAAAGGATTGGAGATAGTTAACATAATGTGTGAGAGTATTAAAAAACCAAAAATAATCCATTTTTAGTTGAAAATATTTGAATTTGTGTCTACTTTAAGCTCTCAAGTCTGTGACATAACTTAAACCCTCAACTAGGGTTTAGAGAGTAAAAACTTACATATCTTTTGAATGACCAAACCAAAAATCATAAAATTTTGTATAAATGATAAATAATGTGTTTTATTTATTATACAAATGGTTTTAGCCTTTTAAAATAACTAGAGAAGGATATATGAAGGTTTTTCAAGTCTATAAACCTACAAACAAGCCAAAATCAGGGTTTTCAAAGACAAAAACATTTGTATGTTAAAATGTAACCATGAAAAACTTGTAAGACTTCATAGAATAGTGTGGTGAGTTGTTTGGGAATGTTCAAAATTAATTTAAAAAATATTTAAGACTTATAGGATAATATATAATTGTTTGATCAACTGGTGGATCTACAAAAGAGTCAGAAAATGCCTATTTTTTATGTTTGATCTATAAACATACCTAGAAGTAAGATAAAACATTGTTATTTATGTGATATAACACTACTAAAATATAAAAAACCTATTAGGTCCCAAGGAATATAAATCTTATGAAAAGGATCCTTAAGAATTAGTTGTAGACCTAATCAAGAAACTTTGTTTTTTTAATTTGAAGCATAAAGAGGAGTCATAACCTATTGGTTGAGTCAAATAACATCAAGAGGAGGTGATAATAAATTTCTGAAGTTTAATAACATCAAAATGAACAAAGTAAAAATCTTTGGTGTTATGTAAATATAGTGTTTGAGTTACTAAAATGTTTTCAAGAATACAAGTTTGTTACAATTTAAGGACAGACCTATAAGTGAATTATAAACCTATTAGATAACCCTTGTTATGAAGGATAATTTTATAAGAATGGTATCAGAGCAAATAATCTCATTAGAAATAAGTGAAATAAGTTTGTGGCATAACTATCCCTAAGTAGTAAATACAAAGGACAAGAAAAATCTCATTGAAGCTTACGAAATTCCAAGGTGACACAAACTTGGATGCATAATCAATAGACCAAGGTGAAAAATACTTAGGTGAGGTTGAAAAAAGAGTGAATAGGTACCAAAAGACTAGGAAAAACGTAATGTGAGGTACAAAGAAGGTTAAAACAAGGTAAATAGACTTTCTAAGATATATTGGGGCCTGGGATAAAGAAGAAAAGGTCCTAAAGAGAAGAGATAAAAGAGAATGAGAGAATGAGAAGCATATCGAGTCTTAGAGATAAGAGAAAAATGACATTGAGAAAGGAAAAAGAGATAGAAAGATGCAAGGTATACTAAGAGAGGGTGCCACAAAAAAAAGACAATGGTGATCAAGATGGACATTCAAAAAGAGATAAATGAGTTGAAATAAAGGATGGCAATGATGAAGTTCATAATAAAATACAAAAAATAAGAAGATAACCAATAATTTGGCATAGATATAAGAAAGAGAATAAAATGGCCTATAGTGCTACTTATATAAAGAAGAAATAGAGAATCCCATAGAATCAAGAGAAGAAGAAGTGAAAACAAACATAATAAATAAAAGCATGTGAAACAATCCTTGAAATAAGATCAAAAGGTGTTTATTTGTGAACCAAAAGGAGTGATGTTAGGAGAAGAATAATAAGATTCTCAAGAAGAAAAATATCTCATTGAAGAAATGAGAGAAGTAAGAATGCAAGAAGGAGCATTATTGAATCAAGAAGCATTTAAAGAGACTATATGGCCTCAAATGTTTCTTTCTTTGTTATTTTTTATTATGTGTATATAAATTTATAAGTTGAGATGAAGGCATTAAAGAGTTATTTGAACAAGGGAGCATTTGGGTGATTGTGTAAACTCATTAAAGGCAAGTATGAAGAAAAAGATGAAGTGCAAGGTGAAGTACTTGGAGAAATAGAAAGATAAATACCTACAATTGTTTGGAGTAAGAAATAGGATATAGATATAACATGAATACATGTTTAACTTGACACATGATGAAGACAAATTCCAAGAATAGGTTATGGTACAAGTTATAGTGCCTTATGAAGAAAAAAATAAAACTAAAAATAAAGAAATGGACAAATAGAGTGAAGAAAAAGAGCTAATATGGAGGCAAATAATGTAGGGATCAAATTCTTTGGACCTCATATAAAAGAAGAAAATAAAAAAGAGTTAAAGTCCTATCTAAGGCTCATATACAACAAGGAAAATCTTAGCTATTGGAGCTCTTAAACTAAGACAATGATGAATGGAATGAAGATAAGAGTGGTAAAGAAGAAAATACAAAAGAGTTAAAGTCCTATCTAAGGCTCATATACAACAAGGAAGATCTGATAAAACTTATAAAGATCATCTACGAAGAAAAGAATGAAGGATCATGGAAGGAGGAAACTAGCAAAGATAATCAAGAGTTAAGGGAAAGTGAAGATAAGAGTAGGCATGCAACTGAACTTGATTATGCTTCAATAAGAAACTTGATTATGGTGTGAGATAGGTTTGTAGAGTCATGGTTGGTCAATAAGAAACTTGATTATTGTTAATTTTATATTGAATGGATTATGTTTAAGTGTGTAAGGTTTTGTACGGTCATTTATGAGGTGTACAAATCATTGGCCTTGTAAGAATTAATCTTTAAAGATTCATTCTTATTTTCTTGCCAAAACTGGAAATTCAAAATTTGAATTACTTTTCAAGAGTTTCCAAGGTTTGGGTGAAGTATGAAGGTCTTGGTCCTATGGTAAAGGTTCTTTAGGGTATAACTATATGTAATAAATGTGTTTCAACCATCCACCAAGTTTAAATCTATGTTAAACCCAACTAAAGCATGTGCAACGTAGGAAAGAAGACAAGTTAAGTATGTATTAGATATAGTCATAAGTGGTTAAGAGATATTTCATATTGAAACAAGACCAAACCAAGTTTAGACATATTTTTACAAGTGATCATATTTTAACCTTAAAATAATGAGTACAAGAAGCATAATATAATGAATGAGAGAAGGATTTTTAGTAGGTTTATAGGTTTATAAGAGTAGTCTGTGATAATCTATAATATTGTATGTTTATTTTGAAGGCAGTTGAATAAAGGAGACTTTTGAAATCTTGGAATGCATTCTCAGTCATTTGGAATGTGTAGGTAAATTTTATTGTTTATACATTAATCTTATTTCATGATTTTGTGATGGTTTATGAGCAGTAACGTTTGAGAAATAGTGTTTTGTCTAACACAATCATAGAGAAGAATGGTTTTCATTCATGTACTTTTGTGATTAAATGTGTGTGGAAAATAATTATAAGATTTAAAGGAAGTCACAAAGACCTCAATCAAGACAAAAATAATCTCTAATCATCAATATAAGTTATATTCTTCTTGTTATTTTTAGCTCTTGAGTCTGCAATAGTGAATCATACTGTAACAGTTAGACAAAAAAGGTTTATTTTAGCACTTTAGGATTGTTCATGCTCCAAAAAGGATTGAAAGTAGTTAAAAGAGTATGTGAGAGTCTTAAAAAACCAAAAAAGACCTATTTTTAGTTGAAGATATTTGAATTTGTGTCTAGTTTAAGCTCTCGAGTCTATGACAAAGCTTAAACCCTCAACCAAGTTTTAGAGAGTAAAAACTTACATATACTTTGAATAACCCAACCAAAACTCACCCAGTTTATTAGAAATGATACAGGAGGAGTTTTATTGATTATCCAAATCATTTTTTCCTTTGAAGATAACTAGATAAATAGATATAAAGGTTTTGCAGGTCTGTAGACCTACAAACAAACCTAAATCAAGGTTTTGAAAAACAAAAACTTTTGTATGTTAAAATCTAACCAAGAAAAACTCATAAAATTTTGTACAAGAGTGTGGTGATTTATTTGGGAATGTTTAAAGTTGGTTTCAAAAGGATTAAATACCTATAGGAGAAGATATAATTGTTTGACCAGTTGGCAAATCTACAAAAGAGTAATAAAATACCTATTTTTAGTGTTTGATCTAGAAACATACTTAGAAGTAAGCTAAACCCCTTTTGTTTGTGTGATATAAAACTAATAAAATATAATAAACATTCTAGGTACCAATAAATATAAATTTTGTGAAAAATATCCTTACGAATAAGTTGCAGACCTAATCAAGAAACTTTGTTTTCTGATTTGAAGTATAAAAAAGAGTCAGCCTATTAGTTGAGTTAAATAATGTTACATCCTGATTGCTTGCCAGACAAACTTGCTAGATTATCCATGGATATCTATTGTTGACAAATTTATATTTGGTTATTTTTAACTAAGCTATGAGATATATGTTGTTATGGGGCATAGGATATTACTTAAGTTACATGATCACACTGTTATGAGTTAGTTGTAAGTATATGTTTACTTTATGATCATGTTAATTTATCATTTCAGCGATATTTTAGGATCTATGCATATCATGTCTATTATGGTCTAACTACCTTCTTTGTTGTGAGGTTGATGTAGGAGAACCCATCCCTCAAAGAGTGATGGAGGAAGAGCATCATCGGAGAGGGTGATGTAGATGGAGACGTTGGAGGACAATAAAAAACTAGTGAGAACCCTACACACTACATAAATAATTCATGTTAGATACATAATCTGAATGGTTAGTATGGTGTGTTTAATGCTGTTGCATTTAGATTTGCTTGCACATAGTTAGTCTAACTTAACAGTTAATTAGGACTTATTTTGTGTGGTTGTGTGCTAGTCATATTTATAACCATTAATGTTTTGTAATTTTTTAAATCATGTTAATGTTATTAACTAGTAAATATAATCTAAAAAGTGTATAAAGTATTATAATTCCAATTAAAAGGAAAAACAAAAAAAACAAAAAAATCAGGAAATAAAATAAAATAAAACAAAAAGGAAAGAAAAACAAAAAATAATAATAATAATAATAATGAAAAAATGTTTTAAAGCAAACTACACCTTCTTATGAGGGGATCATGGAATATGAAAAGGGAGAGCTTGGAGAAGGTGGGAAAAAAAAGGGCGTAACATAGTAGAAAGGAAGGAGGCATTGGGATAGAGATGAGTCAGCAAGGACTGAAAAACCAAATAAAATTTTTGATTGTCAAGTAGGCATTGTTTTTTTTCAATTTTATGTTGAATGAATAATATAATTAAAATTTTTGTATGTATAACTAGTAACCCAACTAACATGTGTTAGATTTCTTCAAAACTGATTTAGGCATCTACTTAAATGATACCCTATTATATCTAGGTTGTAATATACACATGTTGCTCAATCTATGAATTTAGGGGTCACCCAAATGTAATAGATCAACCAAAGCAAAAAGAATAGAGCCTCTAACAAACTAAATCACCATTCTCTAACCTATTAAGGTGATTTGAGTATGCAGATATCAATTAAAACTCTGAGCATCATACGTAGAAAATTGAACCAAGAATTCTTTCCATTGCATAGTATAAGCAAACTGTATTAATTTTGATAGATTTGTGGCAGCAATATAATGCATTAGCGCCCTCTTTACATACTTGATTATCTAATTTATGCATGCTAAATCATTGGTTGGAAACCAAACATTGTTGAGAGAATTTATTTTTGAGAAATGATCTGCATTTTATTTATAAAGTAGCTACATGCAACTTATAGCTAAACTAAATTATACGGCTATCCCTCAATATACATCAAAAACCATTGACCCAAATTAAAATACATTGTTCCTCAATTGAAAATCCCTTGATCCAAACCTACTTGTTAATTTGATTGTCTATCGACTAGCTTCTAAAGCTTTATATAGTTTGATACACTTTTGGCATCTATAGAAGTAGTGGTATATGAGAATTATTTGGGCTATATTCTCATTTGTGTAATATATATATATACAACAGTTAAAAGTTATAAATATTTATTCACTGTAGAAAGGAAATTGGAGCGTTAAAGTGCAACAATGGAGCACAACATTTATACACAAATTCCTGTGTAGATTTGATGTTTGTTTGATTAAACAATGATCTGTATAAACTCTCTCGATTAAGCGACTCCTTTTCCTTTACTTATATATATACACTGTAGTTACGCTTGACTGGTGAAGCAATTTTAGTTTTCAGACACCTATTAAAATAAAATAAATAAACTTAATATATGTGCTAAATTCCAACATATTTGAATAAAGCTTAAAGCAAAAAAATCCCAATATAATATAGAGATCGGATGAAAAAAATGGTGATTCTATATCTAAGGAATATATGTTGGTTTAAAAAAAAATCGGATCATAAGTTGGGGAATGAATTAAATGAGCCAAGTTGATTTATTAGAATTAAAATCATTTGATTTAGCTAGTTTAACCAAGTTATATTTATATCATATATATTTAGATGTCTTTTATGGATAATTTGAATACATCTAATACATAAATTAAATGCATATATAAATACATTAGCATTATATGTGACCGGTTATACAGGGGAAGATATTTTGATTAGAGAATATATTATCCTTGCATGAGGGCTATAAAGACTAAAATTTTATGGGAGTATTTTCGATGGAAATTTTAATAATACACTATGTATGTGTATGCCATTTAAATTTTGCATATATGGTCCAAATACATAGCATATGAATTTTAAACAAATAATAAGTTTTATGGGCATTCCCATCAAAATATAAATATGTTTCCTTAGAGCAATACAAAAATATCTCTAATCTGATACGTCTTAGCATGGCAATACATATCACTACCTACTCATCTCTAGGAATCTATATATAAATTTAATACATAAGAATTCGTATGAAAGCCTCAAATTGCCTAAGCATGATAGTTAACTTTTTAAACATAGTTAACTCCCTCATTATTTTTAATGGTGGTATAATCTCATAAATTCTTGTTTAGAGATATGTATAACTGTAAGTGTTATGTGAAATAGTATATCAAGAACTTTTTTGGAGTTTAATAAGACAAGGGAGGGATAGAAAAATCAACAAAGTCTTCATCATGATAGGTAAGGGTAACTTATCATATATAATTTATGAGTAAAAGCATGAGATGTAAAAGTAACATTAAAATAAATCACGAGTTATTGAATGCAAAAACATAAGTGTTAATGTATCTAATAATGTATATATGAGCATATGGTTGCATTTTTACAGTTATAGTTCCATGAGTGGAGAATTAACTATATTAAAATAATTACATATGATGAATTTAACGAATGTGTGCATTCAAACCCCTAAAACGTATAGCAAATGATAGTTTGAATTATCCTATGTTTCATGTGCATTAAGTTTTTTTTAGATATACCTACACATAGATTTAAGTATGCAATAAAAGTACATAATGTAAATAGCTGTGTTGGGTCATATGCCTATGATTATAGCTAGGAGTATGATTTTACCTAGTCATCAGATGTTTGAGAGACCAAAACTATAAATATGTTAAATCAGTCTTCTAGAAAATGAAACGAGATGTTTAAATGAATGTATAACATGTTTATGAGTTCTTTGTTTCTCTTCAAAAGATTGATTGACTGTTAGTTATATGTATTCAATATCGAATACTTGAGTGTGGTACATATTATGAGAGTGTTAATATATATAAATGATTGGTTATATTTAGCATATAATGGTGTGTCGTGATGCATGCTTATAAGTTATATTTATTTGAATGTTAGTATATATTTTAACTTAGGGTATATCCAAGTGATATAATCTCGTACTTGCTTGATTATTATTATATATGTGGATCATTAAATTTTTGAGATTGTAAGTTTGATTATGTGTATATATGTAGTTGTGAACTACAATAGTATGGGATATTATAGAGTAATACAATATAAATATATATTGTACCCAGATGATACATATTGTAATTATTATGTCTAGACTTACATCTACATTTGACTGATTTAATGTATGCATGCTAGTTATTGTTATGAATAACATATTTTGTAACAGTTAATAGGACTTTGTGTATGCGTGCATATAATCTTTAAGAGTGTTGAGTATGCTAAAATAGAATATTATGTGTTTCATGGGAATTGTGACTTACTTGTTATGTCTAGTTACTTGAATAGAAGCTTATGTTTCCATGTATTTAAGACTACTTTATATGATTATTTATGAAAAATTAGAGTAGTTATGTCTTAAAATACTAGACTATGGTAGTATGAGTTATTATAAGATATACTATGTTTAACAACTAATTATGATAGTGAAAATATACAATTAAATATGTATTTATTAGGAAGGTATAAACTGTAGTCATTATTTCTAGTATGGGATAAAAAATAATGTATCATTTATACGTTTGATGGAATAAATATATGCTTTGATTACTCCTATGTTTAACATGTTATATGATATGGTACTAGTAGGATGTAAAATATATGAATCTTATGGTTGAATTGTATTTGACCAATCTGCATTATTGATACAGAGTAAGGAGTAAAATGGACTTCATTGACTTTTAGCATCACAATAACAAATGAAGATAATTTGATCAAGTGGTGTGTATGAATTTGATTGATCTGTATATCATTGTTAGATATTATTCTTAAAACTTTATCTAAAGTATGTTTAGTGAGACATTATCATTTCATGAGTAAGATTTACATGTTTTAACAATATCTTGTAATAAAATGGGTTTCTATGATACACTACATGTTTAGTTTAGAAATCATATAGCATACGGGTACTTACTTGTCTCCTAGATTCTCACACCATCACTATCTACTCATTTATGAAAGAATGATCATTTCTTGATGGTATTAGTGTGAAGGATCATTGGTTCGTGATTGGTATGAAAAATCACTCAGATGATGTTCTCCCTCCCCACAACAGTACTACTTATCAATTCGACACTTGAGATTACCACAAATACTTGAGTTTGAAAACTATGTTCTAGAGAAGATATGTATCTTATATGTACATTGTATTATATTGTAATTATTATTGAATATTGTCATGAAGAGTTGTAATTACTTGTTATTATATATTGATAATAGTGACTGTAGACTTAATTCAGTTGTAGCTAAGTTAATATGATTTTTTTTATTCGCATTATGATGTGTACTCTCATGATATTAGAGATCAGTGATATGTGATATATTATGTTTGTTTCTATTATCACACCATGATTATTTCTTATGGTCTCTGTATATTCTTGTGGTGTAATATATTTTTGGTAGATGTGTGTAATTGAAAAAATCACATATTTCTAGTTGGACTCCAGTGGGGTTGTTACAAACGACATCAAGAGGAAGTGAGAATATGTTTGTAAAGTTTCATAACATCAAAAATTTAAAAATAATCCATGGTATTCTATAAGTACAGTGTTCAAGTTACTAAAAGGTTTTCAAGAATACTATAAGCCTATTTTAATTTGAGGACAAACCTATGAGTGAATTGTAGAACTATTAGATAACCCTTGTTGTGAAAGTTATTTACATCAGAATGGTATCGGAGCACAAAATCTATTTGAGAAGACGTGAAATAATTTTGTGGCATAGGTATCCCTAAGTAGTAAAGAGAAAGGACAAGAAAAAACTCATTGAATATTAAGGAATTCTATTGTGAGATAGACTTGAATGTTGAGTCAATAGAACAAGGTGAAAAAGATTTGGGTGAGATTAAAATAAGAGTGAATAGGTGCCAAAAGATTAGGCAAAACCTAGGGTGAGCTACATAGAAGGTGAAATCAAGATAAAATAGACTTGCTAAGATATATTGGGCCCTGAGATAGAGAAGAAAAGGTCCTGAAGAGCAGAGATAGAAAAAAATGAGAGAATAAGAAGCATATTGAGTCTTAAAAATAAGAGAAAAAGGATATTGAGAAAGGAAAAAGAGATAGCAAAATGCAGGGGTATACTACGAGAGGGTGCCACAAAAATAAAGAAGGCATAATGATGAGCAAGATAGACATTCAAAAAGAGATAAATGAGTTGAAATAAAGGATGACAATGGAAAAGTTCATAATAGAGGACAAAAAATAAGAAGATAACCAAGGATTTAGCATAGAGATAAGAAAGAGAGTAAATTGGCCTATAGTACTACTTATGAAAAGAAGAAAGAGAAAATCTCATAGAAGCAAGAGATGAAGAAATGAAAACATGCATAACAAATAAAAAAGCATGAGAAAAAATCCGTAGAATAAGATCAAAAGGTGTTTATTTGTGAACCAAAAGGATTGATGTTAGGAGAAGAAGAAAAATATTCTCAAGAAGAAAAATGTCTCATTAAGGAAATTAGAGAAGGAAGAATGCAATAAGGAACAATTCTGAAGCAATAAGTATTTGAAGAGGCTATATGGTATCAAATTTTTAGTTTTAATGTTGTTTTTCATTATGTGCATGCAAATTTATAAGTTGATGACATGAAGGCATTAAAGAGTGTCTTGAATAAAGAAGCATTTGGGTCATTGTGTAGACTCATTAAAGGTAAGTATGAAGAAAAATATAAAGTTTAATGTGTAGTACTTGGAGAGATAGTAAGAGAAACACCTACAATATTGTTTGGAGTAATAAATCAAATAGAGATATAATATGAAGACATGTTTAACTTGAAAAATAATGAATACAAAGTCCAAGAACATGTTATGGTACAACTTATAATGACTTATGAATAAGAAAGTAAAAATGAAAATAAATAAATGGGAGAACACAATGAAAATAAAGATCTAATATGGACACATAATACAACGATCATATTTATTTGGACCTCATAGGAAATGAGAAAGACATCAAAAGGGCATAAGCTAAGTTATTGGAGTTATTAAACCAAAACAATGATGAATGGAATGAAGATAAGAGTGGTAAAAAAGAAAATACAAAAGAGTTAAAGTTCTATACAAGGTTATTATACAAAAAAAAGATTTCATAAAACTTCTAAAGAACAACTTTGAAGAAAAGATGAAGGAGCATGGAAGGAGGAAAGTAGTAAATACAAGCAAGAGATAGGAGGAAGTGAAGATAAGATTAGGCATGTAGATGAACAAAATAAGGTAAAGAGGAATTGAAAAAAGAGGGAAAAAAATTTCATTTGAGTTGGAGCTCAAATTTTTTCAATTGGGAAGTTTGATGCAGGAGCATCAATAAGACATATAAATTTTGATATCTTTGGTTTGCTAGGTTTGAGTAGGTTTATAGTGTCATGGTTGGTTAATAAGAGGCTTGATTATGCTTCATTTTGTATTGAATTGGTTATGTTTAAGTGTGGAAGTTCTTGTATGGTCATTTGTGAGGTGTACAAATCATTGGCCTTGCAATAATTGGTCTTTAAAGTTTTATTCTTATTTTTCCACCAAAACTAAGAATTCAAAATTTGAATTACTTATCAAGAGTTTCCAAGGTTTGAGTGGATTATGAAGGTCTTGATCCTATAGTAAAGGGTCTCAAGGGTCTAATTATATGTAATAAATGTTTTTCAATTATTCATTGAGTTTAAACCTACTTTAAATCCATCTAAAACATGTGCAATATAAGAAAGAATATAAATTAAGCATGTATTAGATATAGTCATAAGTGTTTGAGAGATCTTTGGTCTTGAAACAAAACCTAACCAATTTTAGAAATATTATTAAAAGTGATCAACTTAGAACCATAAAGTAAGGAGTGTAAGAAACATAAGATAATGAAGGAGAGAAGGATTTTTAGTAGGTCTCTAGGTCTGTAAGAGTAGTCTTTGACAATCTACAATATTATATGTTTGTTTTGAAGGTAATTGAATAAAAGAGACTTTGTGATAATCTTGGAATGCATTCTCAAACATTTGAAACGTGCAGGTAAATGTTTTTTATTATTTCTTAATCTTATTTCATACTTTTGTGATGTTTTATGGGTGATAAGGCTTAAGAAATAATGTTTTGTCTAATGCAGTCATAAAGAAGAATGGTTTTCATGTAATTTTGTGATTAAATGTGTGTGGAAAATAATTGTAAGAGTTAAAGGAATTCATAGATGCCTCAATCAAGACAAAAATAATCTCTAATCATCAATATAAATTAGATTCTTGTTGGCTCTCAGGTCTGCAACAATGAATCATATTGTGATAGTCAAACAAAAAGGGTTTATTTTAGCACTTTAGGATTGTTCATGCTCCAAAAATAATTAGAACTAGTTAAAAAAAGGTGTGAAAGTCTTCAACAACAAAAATAATGATCCATTTTTAGTTGAAAATATTTGAATTTGTGTCTAGTTTAAGATCTTGGGTCTATGACAGAGCTTAAACCCTCAACTAAGGTTTAGAGAGTAAAAACTTACATATCTTTTGAATGACCCAGTCAAAACTCACCAAAATTTATAGAAAGGATAAAAAAGGTGTTTTATTGATGATACAAATATTTTTATCCTTTGAAGGTAACCAGAGAAAGAAATATGAAGGTTTTGAAGGTTTAAAAACTTGCAAACATTACTAAATCAGGTTTTTGAAAGATAAAAGCCTTTGTATGTTAAAAACTAACCATGAAAAAATAATAAGATTTTGAAGAAGAGTGTGATGAGTGTTTGGTAATGTTTGAATTTGGTTTCAAAAGGATTGAAGACTTGTAGGAGAAGATATAATTGTTTGATCCGCTGGCAGATCTACAAAATAGTCACAAAATACATGTTTTTTGTGTTTGATCTAGAAGCATACCTAGACGTAAGCTAAAACCTTGTTGTTTGTGTGATATAACACTAGTGAAATATAATAAACTTGTTAAGTCCCAAGGAATGTAAATCTTGTGAAAAGGATCCTTAAGAATAAGTTATAGACCTAGTCAAGAAACTTTGTTTTCTGATTTGAAGCATAAAGAAGATTCATACCCTATTGGTTGAGTCAAATAAAATCAAGAGGAGGTGAGAACATGTTTGTGAATTTTCATAACATCAAATTGAAAAAATTAAGAATCCTTGGTATTCTATAAATATAATGTTTGAGTTACTAAAATATTTTCAAGAATACTACAAGCTTGTTGCAATTAGAGGACAAACCTATGAGTGAATTACAGACCTATTACATAACCCTTATTGTGAAGGCTACTTGCATCAAATTTGCTATAGTAGTACATAAAATATTTGGGAAGAAGTGAAATAAGTTTATGACATAGGTATTCATGAGTAGTAAAGACAAAGGATAAGAAAAAGCTCATTGAAGCTTAATGAATTCCAATGTGAGATAAATTTGGATGCAAAGTCAATAGACCAAGGTGAAAAAGACTTGAGTGAGGTTGAAAGAAGAGTGAGTAAGTGTCAAAATACCAATTGAAACCAAGAATGAGGTATAAATAAGGCAAAATCAAAATAAAATAGACTTGATAAAATATATTGGGGCCTAAGATAGAGAAGAAAAAGTCTCGAAGAGAAGAGATAGAAGAGATTGAGAGAGTGAGAAACATATTGAGTCTTAGAGAGAAGAGAAAAAGGATATTGAGAAATGAAAAAGAGATAACAAGATGCAAGGGTATACTGAGAGAGGGTACCACAAAAATAAAGAAGACATAATGACAAGCAAGATGGACATTCAATTAGAGATAAATGAGTTGAAAAAAAGGATGACAATGGTGAAGTTCATAATAAAGGACAAAAAAAAGAAGAGAACCAAGGATTTGGCATAGAGATAAGAAAGAGAGTAAAATGGCTCATAGTGATACTTATGGAAAGAAGAAAGAGAAATCCCATAGAATCAAGAGAAGAAGAAATAAAAACAAGCATAATAAAAAAAGAAACACGAGAAACATTCCTTGAAAGAAGATCAAAAGGTGTTTATTTCTGAACCAAAAGGAGTGATGTTAGGAGGAGAAGGAGAAGATTCTCAAGAAGAAAAATGTCTCATTGAGGAAATTAGAGAAGGAATAATGTAAGGAGTAGTGTTGAAGAAAGAAACATTTGAAGAGGCTATATGGCCTCAGCATTTTATTTCTAATATTATTTTTGATTATGTGGATGCAAATTTATAAGTTGATGAGATGAAAGCATTTAAAAGTGCCTTTAACAAGGAAGCATTTGGGTCATTGTGTAGACTCATTAAAGGCAAGTATGAAGAAAAAGATGAAGTGCAAGGTGTAGTAATTTGAGAGATAGTAAGAGAAACACCCACAATGGTGTTTGAAATAATAAATCAGATAGAGATGCAGCATGATGACATGTCTAACTTGACACATGATGAAAAGTAATGGAAGAATACAATGAAGAGGAAGAGATAATATTGAGGCAAATAATGTAAGGATCAGATTCTTTGGACCTCATAGGAAATGAGGAAGACATCAAAAGGGAAGAATTTGAGCTATTAAAGCTCTTAAACCAAGACAATGATGAATGGAATAAAGATAAGAGTGGTAAAGAGAAAAATACAGAGTTAATGTCCTATCTAAGGCTTCTATATAACAAGGAAGATCTAATAAAATTTATAAAGAGAAGCTATGAGGAAAAGAAAGGAGCATAAAAGGAGGAAGCTAGTAAAGACAAACAAGAGATAAAAAGAAGTGAAGATAAGAGCATGCATGCAACTGAATAAATCAAGGTGCCAAGAAATTGGAAAAAGAGGGAAAGAAATTTAATTTGAGTTGGAGCTCAAATTTTTTCACTTGGAGAGTTTGACGCAGAAGCATCAACAAGACTTATATACATGTTGATATCTTTGGTTTGTTAGGCCTAAGATAGGTTTTTATAGTCATGGTTGGTCAATAAGAAGTTTGATTATGATTTTTTTAATATTAAATTGGTTATGTTTAGTGTGTAAGGTATTGTTGGTCATTTACGAGGTTTACAAAGCATTGGCCTTGCAAGAATTGTTCTTTAAAGCTTCATTCCTATTTTTCCATCAAAATTGGGAATTCAAAATTTAAATTAGTTGTCAAGAGTTTCCAAGGTTTGGGTGAATTATGAAGGTTTTGGTCCTATAGTAAAGGGTATATAGGGTCAAACTATATGTAATAAATGTGTTTCAGCCATCCACCATGTTTAAACCTGCCTAAAACCCATCTAAATCATGTGCAAAGTAGGAAATAAGACAAATTAAGCATGAATTGGAAATAGTCATAAGTGGTTGAGAGATCTTTGGTCTTGAAACAAGACCAAACCAAGTTTGTACATATTGTTTCAAGTGATCAGCTTCAAACCATAAAGTAATGAGTGAAAGAAACATAAGAAAATGAAGGAGAGGAGGAATTTTAGTAGGTCTCTAAGTCTATAAGAGTAGTCTATGACAATCTGTAATATTGTATGTTTGTTTTGAAGGTAGTTTAACAAAGGAAACTTTTTTAAAATCCTGGAATGCATCCTCATACATTTGAAATGTGTAGGTTAATGTTATTGATGATTCCTTAATCTTGTTTCATGCTTTTGTGATGGTTTATGAACATCAAGGCTTGAGAAATGGTGTTTTGTCTAACATAATCATAGAGAAGAATGGTTTTCATGTAATTTTGTGATTAAATGTCTGTGGAAAATAATTGGAAGAGTTAAAGGAAGTCATAGAGGATTCAATCTAGATAAAAATAATATCTAATTATAAATATAAATTATATATGTCTTCTTATTTATGCTCACATCAGATTGTAACAATCAGACAAAAAGGGTTTATTTTAGCACATTAGGATTGTTCATGTTCCAAAAAGGATTGGAACTAGTTAACATAAGGTGTGATATTCTTAAACAATAGAAAAGGGTCCATTTTTAATTGACAATATTTGAATTTGTGTCTAGTTTAAGCTTTCGGGTATGTGTCAGAGCTTAAACCCTCAACTAGGGTTTAGAGAGTAAAAACTTGTCTTTTGAATGACCCAGACAAAAATCACCAAAACTTATATAAAGGATAAATAAGGTATTTTTTTGATGATACAAATGGTTTTAGCCTTTGAATATAACCAGATAAGGAGATATGAAGGTTTTTCAGGTTTGTAGACCTATAAACAGGCCTAAATCAGGGTTTTGAAAAGCAAAAAGCTTTGTATGTTAAAATCTAACCATGAAAAAATCATAAGAATTCATAGAAGTGTGTGGTGATTTTTTGGGGAATGTTTGAATTTGGTTTCAAAAGGATTTAAAACCTATAGGAAAAAACATAATTGTTTGATCAGTTGGCATATCTACAAAAGAGTTAAAAAATACCTATTTTAAGTTTGATATAGAAGCATACTTAGAAGTAAGCTAAAACCCTATTTTTTGTGTGAGATAACACTAGTGAAATATAAGAAAAAATTTATGTCCCAATGAATGTAAATCTTGTGAAAAAGATCCTTAAGAATAAGTTGCAGACCTAGTCAAGAAACTGTGTTTTCTGATTTGAAACATAAAGAAGAGTCATAGCCTATTGGTTGAGTAAATAACATCAAGAGGAGGTGAGAACATGTTTGTGAATTTTCTTAACTTCAAAATGGACAAATTAAGAATCCTTGGTATTCTGTAAATATAGTGTTTGAGTTACTAAAAGGTTTTCAAGAATACTACAAGTATATTACAATTTGAGGGGAGATCTATGAGTAAATTGTAGACCTATTAGATAACCCTTATTGTGAAGGCTACTTGCATCAAATTGTTGAGTTATTCTTTCATTATGGAGTATTTTATGGTGTTGTCCTACCATAAGGGTATTATTATATTTTTGAATATTTAGGTATCTTGGCCCACCAATACCTTTTGTGTTGTGTATGATTTACATTATATTCTGAATAATTCAAATATTATAAGTGTGGATCATAACAAGTGATATCAGAGCTTCGATTTGGAAAAATTTTGTGGGCAAAACATTTTCTTGTAATATTTTTACTGATTTTAGAGAATAATTCAAGGATGCCACATTATAAAAAATAAGGTTTGATGATCATTTGGGAGCAAGTTATTTTTATTTTAAGGTTTGTCATAATATTTTTATATCAATTACAATTTGAAGAATTTTGTTGTAAAAGTTTTAATAGTGTTATCATCATTTAGGGTAGATATAATAAAAAATTTGAGATTTTTTCATCAGTTTGGAGTGAGTTATTGCAATTTTATTTTTTTTCCTAAATTCACTCTAGACTGATTTGTTTTGGATTTTTCAACAATTTTCTTACTAAAGTTTTATTATCGTATAAGGAAGATATAGTAAAAAACTTGGGGTTATATGATCAAATTGGCATGAGTTATTTAATTTTTAACATTTTTTTCATTAACCCTAATTTGTGAATATTGATGATAGAGAAGGGTGGCTCTTTTTTAAGGAGAATAATTTTCATAAATATTTGTGGCAACTAATTTTATCAAATTTCAAAGGTCCTACTTGGCATTGGTGGTTTCAACTAGGTAAAGAAGAAATAATTTTTTCATGGGAAGAAGTGGGATAGGTTTTCTCACATCAATGGGACATATAAGAAAAAGATGATGATGATGATGATGGTAATGAATAAGAGGATGCAGGTAATGAAGGAGAAAAGGAAGAGAAATAAATAATGATGATGGTAATGAGGAAAACTATGCAAATGATGAAGATGAAAAAGAATAAGAACATAATTATGATGAGGAGGATACAAATGACGTAGAGGAGATAGATGATCATGATGAATAAAAATGAGAGATGGAGGATAAGGTTTCAAACAGTTTAGATCAAAAGAGAGATGCTTCAATATTTCAATTTCATGGTTGTATTCAAAATAAGGAGGTCATTGTGTCCATAAACCCTAGTAGCAAATATAACTTCATCAACATAGATGTGGCCTAACATCTACAAGTTCAATCAAAGAATATCAAGGAGGCTCAATTAGATGATAAGATGATTCAAAAAAATTAATATTTGAAGCTCATTATGGAAAAATATGTTTTTCATTAGTATTTTTATGCTTTGGATATGGAGAGTGTGGATATGATTCTTGGATATCCTTGGATAAAGACTTTGGGAACAATAAATATTAATGTGTAGAAGTGTTTCATGAAGTTTTGATACAATAAAAAGGTCACTTTACAAGATATTGCATTTGGAAAGGCACAAAGAAAAGTCAAGATAGAGCATGAGGATGAAGTTGAAGATGATGAAGAAGATTATAAGGAATATTTAGATGAATAAATAGTGTACAAGGAGAGAATCACACTTCATCTACTCAAGAGACAAAGGCACTACCAAATGAAAAGGCAAGGGAGGTAAAATAAAACGTTGATAAGGTCATAGTACCAGGAAATGATACTAAGGTTGGGGCATATAAACACCCACATCACATGAGATACAAAAATCATGGAGGTATGTCAGGGAGCGTCATAAAAACAATCACTATATCTATACAAGGAATTAGAGGAAAAACCAATATGGTTACACTTGGAAGCCAAAGAATAAATACTATGGTCATGCATGGAATCAAAATAGTGCAATAGAATATGGAACATGGAATCAATGGATAAATCACTATGATTATGCATGGAAGCCAAAGAATAACTAATATGATCATGCATGAAATCATAATAGTGCGAGGGAATATGGAATATGGAATCAGAGGATGAATCATTATTCATAGACATAAAGCAGGTATATATATATGATCTTGAATGAAATCAAAGTAGAAAAATAGAATTTGGAAACAAGGTTGGAGAGTTATCACCTACCAAGATCACATACAAATGGTTAGATGATAAAGCATAAAGACAAGTGTGCAATGATTTGAAGCACACTCATTATTTGGCTTTTTCTCACGTTTCTGAGACAAAACATGTCAAGGAGGGATGGCATGCTATGTAGCTAAGGATATGATATCTTAATGCATATGGGTTGATGGAGATGTTGACATATGGCACCCATCCTCCTTAGTTAGTTGTATGAATCTAATATATTGGGACAAATGAATGACTTGTGGAATTAGTACACTGGGGAATGAGTTGGCCTATGTTGGGATTAAGAGTTTACCCATATGTTATTATTCTTAGAGGTCTATATAAAGGAGATGAATATCATTGTAAAGGATATCAAGTTAGTGTTGAGTCTTATATTGTTTTAAAGATATTGGAAGTGTCCCCCTCCAAGTGCAAATGTGGAGTTATTCCTTCTTTAAGGAATATTGTATGGTGTTGCCCTACCATAAGGGTATTACTCTATTTATGAATATATTGAATATTTGGCTATCTTGACCCACCAATATCTCCCTTGATGTGTTGATCTAAATTATATTCTACATAATTCAAATATTATAAGTGTGAATCATGACAAATACAAAGGCCAAGGGGCATTGTACCCGCATTAAATAAATTTTTATGTTACTAGTCATGTACTCAAATATTTAATACAATTTTTAAAATAATCCTTCTTACCTACAAGCCTTCATTCCTCTTCTTTTCCATAGGCAAACCCCATCTTTACAAATGGTATGACGCTCCATGCAACTAACCAATTATTTAGAGTCTTGTTCATGATCTATTTGATTAATGATGCAAGCTCAAATTGTGTATTCCCTACACCGCACATGAAATTATATTCATTTATATTATTCTAAAGTAGTTACTTTTTATATAAGACATAAATAAATTGTTAATCATTTCTTACATGTATGTTTATTTAATGTGCATCATCCCGTGGATTCCATGAATGTATAATTTCATTAAAATAGTTTTTGGCAACTTTAACTTGTTCTCTAGTTTTCCAATCTAAAGTGTCCATATTTGGTGCTCCATTCAACCATAAAAAACCATGCACATGAGGAGACCCTCTATGTTGCCATTCATATCTACCCCAAAAATATTTTATCTTCATAAACTTTTTTTGGTATCTCTTTTCAAAACATTGTATTTCAAATGTGCGTATAATAAGTGACTATATGTGGATGGTCAGTTATGTTTTTTTCATTGCCATATTTGCGCTTCGTGTGGATCGCTAGGTGGAGTTTCTAACATCAATGCATGGAGGTGTGGCCAATACATGTTTGTTACACTTAAAGGAAAGAAGATAATTGGTGTTCCAATTGGATTCAATAGGTCTATTAATTATACATGACGCTTTGTCCAATAAGAACATGTGCCTCATAATGTAGTTCCATATCACATCAAGTGATAAGTAAGATGGGATTCTAGCATATTGACCATGTGTTTTTGTATTTCATCAATCGTAATGGGTAATTCTTGAAGGATTTTATTTACAATTATAAATATTACTGACAAATTTTGAGCTCGATTTCACATTATTCTATTCATGGCACGATACCTAAACCAAGGGTGTGTCCCAAAATGATTAGCTTGATATCGTATTAAATGTTTTACACATTCATTCAAATATATGCACTTTAATCATGGTTCTACCTAATGACACCTTCCATCAGGGAATAGAGTCAGAATGGCCATGTCTAGTAAACCTTATGTTACATATTCATTCATTGGAGATGTACCAATTTATGGCCAATTTATTAGTTCACCAAGATCTATGTTCAAATTATTTACCCAGGCACGAATCACTTCCATCTTTCTTGGGGCATTGGGTGGTTTGGTGGTCATAGATGGCATATGATTTACAACATTTCCTTCATCTGTCTCAAGTATTAGACCTAGAAGAACATATTCATTTAAATATGTATTGAATACCATGTGGACAGAGTTCACTATTTTGAATAAATTTATAGATGTATTAAGTTGCAAGTAGCTCCACATTGTTGTTTTCTTCATACTATGATAATTGGAATATCTGAAATATGATGCAGTAAAACTTTTGCAATTTCCTTAACTTCTTGTGAAAAACAAATGGTATGCCTTTTGTATTTGTATTTCCCTCTAGTTGCATGGGTTACTTGGAGAATTGAATTCACACGAGCAATCAAATCTGTTCCACTTAGGTCAAGTTTGCTAGTTCATGTGGCTAGGGGTCCAAGATCCATGTTATTAGCTTCAAAAAATTGATGGACACCTTGCTCTTTTCAGAATCTACTACAAACAAACCCTTCAGGAATTCGATGAATATTCATTCCAAGATAACATTCTCAAAAAATATATGTATTAATAAGTCAGTTTGTCCAACTCGCATCAAAACAACATTTGTACAGTCTAGAAATCTATCTCAATATTTCCATTTGGATTGGGAATTGTTTGTTTCTAGTTTATTTGGGACCTTGGCATTTAACCTCACCTTCTTGATTGTGATAATCTCTTTGGTGATTCACTATATTGTTTGTTCTTCCTTTTTTTTTTGGTAGTGGTTACTACTATTGGATTCTACATATGTTCATGGAATTAATCTTTAATGTTAGCAAAAATAACCTCCATTGCATATATCAATCTTTCCTCCAGATTTTCTAGCACTCGCTATGTGCCACTTTCATTTTCATCAAGAACCTGATAGGGATTTCAGTAAGGCCCATCATACGAACTAATTCTATATTCATTTCAGATCTTTCATCATGATCAACATCAACATTAAAATTTGTGAGGTGATGTCTGTTAAGCATGAAATACACTGAGAAGGGGGGGCATGGGGAGTGGGGGGTGCGGGGGCGGGAGGGCCGGGGGGTGAATCAGTATATTATATATCTTTTACTTAATCTGATTTCTTTTCTTTAACCATTTATTCACACATTCAAGATATGCCACAAAACTAAAATGATAATATGCACCACACAAGAGAGAGAGAGACACACACACCAAATTTTTATGTGAAAACCCAAAGTGGAAAAAATCACGGAGAACAATCTCTAGTATATGAATGAGCACCAACTCAAATTACAAAGTTCACAGGCGCCAACTTGCAGGAGAACCAACCCCTTTGTCGTGTTGAGTGAATATTTTGTCAGTCAGCTATCTGATTGAGCAAAATATGTCTTATCATCCACAGCAAGGGAGATTGGTCAGCCCAGTGTGCAGATTTACTACATCCAAAGGGGACAAATCTCTCCTCTCATCAAGGGGAGGTTCCTTATAAATATGCAGGAGCTATCTACTATATAATAAGAAAATAACACTCAGGGGTACGATACACCATCCATCTCTCTTTTTTAAGAGATGATGTTAACAAACAGAGGAGACAATTCAGGTGAAGACACTGAAGGCACTTCTCTTCTTTTAGAAGTGATCTTGCAGGGAACAGTAGGAGTTCTTTCAGGTAGTGACAAGTAACTGGTAACCAAGGGCATAGTAACCAACAACCTGAGATGTAGTACAAAGTCTCCACCTCGACTGCCCAAGAGTGAGATACGAAGGACAATGAGGGCACAAAGTTGTCCCAAGGTCTTTTACATAGAAACAGAATATGAAGGATAATGAGGGCACAAAGTCGTCCCAAGATCCTTTACACAAAAACAGAAAGAAAACACTCTAAAGACAATTGTGGGGGCACAAAGTCTCTCCACAGTTGGCTTCAGGACACCTTCATGATCACTTCCACTAGTTCTGCTTGTTAGATCAAATAAACAAGAACACATTCAGAAGACAGACATAAGAAAAATCTCCTAAAATGATACAAGCTATAACAGCACAAAGTCTGCAAGTCACTTGCTTTCTCATTCAGATAAAATAATATGAACAACAATCTGAGCACAAAGTCTCAGTATTTGCCTTTCAATTTGGGCAGAGTTTTGCTTCTGTAAACCAGAAGATCCCCTTTGCATAAAATAGGATTTTATAATATATAGACACCAAGCAAGGCTTGGCACTCTTTCCCATGGGACGGCCCACGCTGCAGTCAATGCCTTCAATGCGCCTTTAGTTCTGTTTGGAGGGACCATGCTTGGAATGGTGTATTGCCTTAACTATGGCATGGCCATTCATCTAATATGTCTCTTCCTGGGTTTGGATCATCTGGTCTATCCCCTCTAACGTCTGCGCAGCTGTCCATTGTCTTTACTCCAAGTGAGACAAACAGGGGCTGCCTTCAATGTTTACAAGCCAAAATATCTGCTTAGTGGACTGTTCCACCTACTGAAATTACTTATGCGCAGATATTTCAGGCTTTTCCCTCTTTTTGCTTTTGTCTTTTCCAGCTTTGTCTCTTCTTGGAATTTAAGCTCTCGGGCTATGTTCCCAGCTTTACTGGCTCTTTACGCTCCTCTCAGTGGTTCTTCCTTTTGGCCTTACTGGCTCCTTACACTCTTCCATCAGCGGTTCTTCCCTTTGGCATTTTGGCCTTTTGCATTCGGGTCCGTGTTCTAACTTTCAAAGATCAACGGCTATTTCATTTCCGTGAATTTGACGTCTGTGGGACCATCACTTTCCTTGACAATTCCTTTGGATTTCTTGTTTTCTTTGGCCACTTTCTGCTGTGAAATCGGTGAGGACACCTGGCAGCGTCCACTTAACTTACAGAAGCTTTAGATACCTTTTGAGAGTCCTGCGGAAGATGACACTTGGCGGCTTCCGCTGAGCTTTACAATGGGACACAAGGAAGAAATTGCGAATGTTGACACTTGGCGGCTTTCGCTGAGTTATAATGGAACACGTGGCACGTTCCACAGCTTTGAAACTTATTAGAAACTGTGTCCCAACAGATGACACTTGGCAGCTTCTGTTTTGACTTTATAAGGGACACGTGGCAGCTTTCGCTGCACTTTGAGGTTTGATCTTTCCCGAAGGGAACTTGTCCTTTAGGGTCTTAAAAGATGGTTCATTTTTGGAGTGTTGAGTGTCCCCCGCGAGGATACCTACCCTTCGGGATCCTCCAGGCGACCTTCGGGCTTTAATTCCTTTGCTTTGTCTTTTTCCGTTGGACATTTTTCCATGGGCTTTTCTCTTCGGTCGGGCTTATTTCCTTCGAACAAAAATTTGAAGGAATTCCTTCGAACATTTTGTCCAAAGGAAATGTCCTTAACAAATTTGCCGCGGGATTTCCTTCTGAAGGAATTCCTTTGCTCGCTCGGCCTTAGAAACGGTCCACTTGCTCCCCGCCTGCCCTCTGCAAGGGTTGTTTGACCTCCAAGGTTGCCTTTCAAAAAATTTGCAAGGGTCCATTTTGGCTCCAAAGTTCCCTCCGTAAGGGCACTTGTCCTTTGGGCTCTTGGAAGACCCCTTTGAACTTCCTGATTGAAAAAATGGCTAAGTGTTGAACCCGTTTCTTTCTTGTAGAGTCTGTAGTTTTGAGCCTGCAAAGTCCAAAGTATCTTCCCTGTAGGGTCCCTTAGCTGAAAAAGTTTGAAAAATAGAGAATTTGAAGGCTCATAACAATTTTTGAGAAGGGAAGAGAGAATTTTGGTCTGTAGGACCAAAATAGTTCAAATGTTGTCCCAAAAATGAATGACATTTTTTGGGGACAACAGTCGGCTCCAGTTGGGGAACTTCCTTCAGTTGAAAACTTGGAACAGCTAAGGGGAGTAAAAACCAGAATCTCTAGTGCCTTGAAGTATGCCATTGGGCTACGGAGTCATGCTACCCAAAAAAAAGGCTCCAAAAAATGAAAATAAAAAGCACAAAACAGAACTAAAGACTATACAAATGTACATATGTACAGGTGAACTTATCTGATACTTCAAGAATTAAAGTGACTCAGACGTTGCCCATTGTGAGACAATGAAGATGGCGTTTCGTCTTGATAAACCAGCAGAAAACCATTTTGTCCCCAGAATTGATGACGGGCAAATGGAACTCTCCACCAAGAATCACACTTCTGTGCACTCCTTTTGGTTCTCTCTTCTTGCCCCATGGCAAGACGTGGTCTTCAATCTGAAAACCATAAATCTTTGCTCTCTTGGTGAAGAGTTCTTTTTGTTGACTTTGGAGTGCAGCAGTATGGTCCACTACCATAACTCGATGTTCTATTGGTTCAATCCAGCACATGTTTTGTTTGTCCCCCTCAGACCCCTAACAAACCATCAGTTTAGCATCTCCTTTGGCATGAAAGAGTTCGACATCTTTATCCTGAGCAGCCTTCAATCTGAGTAATAGAGATTCGTACTCGACAGTGTTTTTGGTGTTGTTGAACTGCAACTTGTGTGAAGGAGGAAGAATATCTCCTTGAGGAGATATCAACACCATCCCAGCTCCAACACCAATAGAGGAATTACTGCCATCAAATTCCCATATCCAAACATCATAAGAAGTCGATCTTCTATCACATTTTTCTTCATTAGAGATGGAAGATCCTTTTTCATCTATATTATGCCCTATCGATTCTTCTAATGTTTCATTTGAATCGATTTTTAGATTGCCACCTACAGGACTTACATGTGCTGAAACATGAACATCCTCTGTGGTCAAGAAGTAATTACCCTTGCCTAAAGACCCAAATAGAATCTGAGCTTCAGGAGCTGATGTCTGAGTGACAACATATTTTACCTCTTTTGCAGGGAGTAATCTCTTTATGACGTCTTTGACATGGATCCTTGCCTCAGACAAGTCCATGCCCAACTCTCCTCCAACATCCTTGCAGAAATTTCATCCCAGTAGAATGCCATATGACGCTGGGACGTCGGCCACTAGGATTGTCATCTTGATTCTCTTGTCTCGGAATGCTGCAAATCAAATTAGGCGTCCTTGATTTGTCTCATTAGTGGCACTTGTTTGTTCTCCATGGAGAAGCATCTCCCAAATGTCTTGGTCAGTGTGAGGCCAAGAGATTCTGCCACTTTGGTAGGCATGACGTTGTCTGAAGCTCTAAAATCAATGATGCAGTTGCTCAGCTTGTGACCGCTTATCAACAGGGAAACATAGAAAAGATCTACTTTTTCAAGGGCAACAGGAGGAGTAATGACAAGATTGTTTGGGATGGGCATGTTCCTTGGGGGATCATGAGTTACCTTTCTAATCTCTTGTCCTGCAGGGACGACTTTATTCTTCACACACTCTACCAACCTGTCCAAATACTCAGGGTTGGTTTGTAGAAATTCAAATTCAAACATTTGAATTTTAGTTTTCTTGACATGGTCAATTATGTCAAATGTCTGAAATGAACTAGGAACAGAGGATGGGAGTTCATCCTTTTGGTTTTTGAGAGGGGGAGGACTAACCTACGAAATTGAAGCAAAAGGTGAAGGCAAGTTTGGAGTACTTACTTTTTTAGCAATCATCGGGTCCTTAGGCTAGAAAGGCAGTGGTTCCTCACTTAGTAATTGAAATTGCTAGTTAGGGTTGTTCCTCTATCTTCTCTTTGTCAACCTGCTGGGCTGACTGGTTCTTGGACCAGGTGAGCACAGCATATGATCCCTCAGTTGCATGGCCTTCACTTCTGGGTTCATCCTGGTAATTCAGGAAACCAATATGGGAGTCACCAGCTGACTCTTCTTGATCCTTCTTGAAGAGATTAGCATCATTTTCTTGATCAAACTCAGGTTGAAAAGAGAAATCATGTTCTGTTTCTAGATATCCAACTGTTGAGTTGGTTGGAGGTGCTTCAAGGGCAAGGTTCCTCTGTGAGGGAGGAAGACGATTTGGTTTCTCTTGACTTCTGGTAGCATTGCCTTGATATGACTGGTTCTGAAATGTCCTCCTTGGCATATCTCGATAAAGAGGAGTAGACATACCTTGGGCCACTTGTCTCTTCAAGGCTAGCAGTTTATTTGCCAGCTTTTGCACCATTTGATCAGTGGTGCTTGTAGACGAATTCTCAGAAGATGAAGAAGATTTGCCTATGTTAAGATCTCTTCTTATCTTCTCTACCAAGATGAGATCATCTTCCACCTTAGTAGCCAAGTCCTGAGCAGCATCAAGGTCTGTGTCTAGCCTGTCTCAGGAAAAAACTCACTTTAGGTAGCTGTGAGTTGATGAAGAAACACTTGAGATTCTCAGGTGTCGGCTGGGCGATCATGGGAATCATGTTCCTCAGCTTGTCGAACTTGGCAATGAAGTCCCTTATAGGTTCATGGGGCTCCTTCTTCATCTGTGTGAGCTGGGCCAGCAAGGCATGTGCATCTTCTACAGGCTTGAACCTTGCTTCGAACTTGGCTTTAAGTGTCCCAGTCAGTCACTGATCTAGCTTGCAGATGGTAGAAGCAGTCTGCAGTAGCGCCTTGTAGTGTCTCTACAAAAAGCTTGACTACCACGTCTTCAAATTCCACCCCTATTACGTCACAGGCTATGCTGAAAGCTGCAATGTGTTCATCAGGGTGAACTCTCCCATCCCCAAAGAATTTAGAAAAAATCTTTTTTGCGCTGCGTGGAAGTTCATGCAGAGGTGGAGTCAAATTAAGTGGGCCAAATGGGTTACCTTAGGGGCCTTAAACTGCCATGATGGAATTATGGAAAAGGGGGATAACAAATCTGGGCAGCGTATGGATAGGCAAAGCTCTGCTAACAACAAAAAAACAACTCTACTTTGTGTTGGTGTCCTGGTATGGGTAGGAGGAACACTCCTGGATCTTTAAACTTGAAGTTAGGGAGGGAACAAGTCGAAATTACCCTGCTACGCCAACTCAAAGACATGGTCAATCAACACCTTGGGCTCTCTGGCTTCTAGTATAGCGTGAAGTTGCTAGATTGTGAAACAAAAATGAAAAAGAACTGGCCCTGCTTCAGCATGGAGCTTGAGGCTTCAAACTGTGCATTCTTCCCTAGTTGGCATGGGGGTGAATGGAGATGGTAAGGCTATAATGATAATGGGTAAGACACAGAACGAAGTCGCCAGAGTCTATAATGGATAAGGGTAGGGATGCTTCAATTAGAAACTTGAGGCTTCAGATTCCATGTAAGTCCCCAGCGAAGTCACCAAAAAAATATTGGGTGAATATTTTGTCAGTCAGCTGTCTAATTGAGCAAAATAGGTCTTATCATCCATAGCAAGGGAGATTGGTCGGCCCAGTGTGCAGGTTTACCACATCCAAAGGGGACAAATATCTCCTCTCATCAAGGGGAGGTTCCTCATAAATATGCAGGAGCTATATACTATATAATAAGCAAAAAATAACACTCAGGGGTAGGATACACCATCCATCTCTCTTTTTTCAGAGATGATGTTAACAAACAGAAGAGAAAATATTGGTGAAGGCACTTCTCTTCTTTCCGAAGTGATCTTGTAGGGAACAATAGGAGTTCTTTCAGGTAGTGACAAGTAACTGGTAATTAAGGGCATAGTAACCAGCAGCCTGAGATGTATCACAAAGTCTCCACCTCGACTGCCCAAGAGTGAGATACAAAGGACAATGAGAGCACAAAGTCGTCCCAAAATTCTTTACACAGAAACAGAATATGAAGGATAATGAGGGCATAAAGTCATCCCAAGATCCTTTACACAAGAACAGAAAGAAAACACTCTAAAGACAATTATGGGGGCACAAAGTCTCTCCACAGTTGGCTTCAGGACACCTTCCTGATCACTTCCACTAGTTCTGCTTGTTAGATCAAATAAAAAAGAACACATTCAGAAGACAAACATAAGAACAATCTCTTAAAATGATACAAGCTATAATAGCACAAAGTCTGCAAGTCACTTGCTTTCTCATTCAAATAAAATAATATGAATAACAATTTGAGCTCAAAGTCTCAGTATTCGCCTTTCAATTTGGGCAAAGTTTTGCTTCTATTAACCGGAAGATCCCCTTTGCATAAAATAGTATTTTACAATATATAGCCACCAAGCAAGGCTTGGCGCTCTTTTCCATGGGACAACCCACGCTACAGTCAATGCCTTCAATGCACTTTTAATTCTGTTTAGAGGGACCATGCTTAGAATGACGTATTGCCTTAACTATGGCGTGTCCATTCATCTAATATGTCTCTTTCTGAGTCTGGATCATCTGGTCTATCCCCTCTGACATCTGTGCAGCTGTCTATTTTGTCTTTACTCCAAGTGAGACAAACAGGGGGCACCTTCAATGTTTGCAAGACAAAATATCTGCTTAGTGGACTGTTCCACCTACTAAAATTACTTCTGCGCAAATATTTTGGGCTTTTCCCTCTTTCTGCTTGTCTTTTCCAGCTTTGTCTCTTCTTGGAATTTTAAGCTCTCGGGGCTACGTTCCCAGCTTTACTAGCTCTTTACGCTCCTCTCAGCGGTTCTTCATTTTGGCCTTGCTGGCTCCTTACACTCTTCCATCAGTAGTTCTTTCCTTTGGCATTTTGGCCTTTTGCATTCAGGTCTGTGTTCCAGCTTTCAAAGATCAACGGCTATTTCATTTTCGTGAATTTGGCGTCTGCAGGCCCATCACTTTCCTTGACAATTCCTTCGACTTTCTTATTTGCTTTGGCCGCTTTTCGCTGTGAAATTGACGAGGACACCTGGCAGCATCCACTTAACTTATAGAAACTTTAGATACCTTTTGAGAGTCCTACGGAAGATGACACTTGGCGGCTTTCGTTGAGCTTTACAATGGGACACAAGGAAGAAACTACGGATGTTGACACTTGGCAGCTTCCACTGAGTTATAACGAAACACGTGGCACGTTTCACAGCTTTGAAACTTATTAAAAACTGTGTCCCAGCAGACGACACTTGGCAGCTTCTGCTTCGACTTTATAAAGGATACGTTGCGGCTTTCACTGCACTTTGAGGTTTGATCTTTCTCGGAGGGAACTTGCCCTTCGGGGTCTTGAAAGATGGTTCATTTTTTGAGTGTTGAGTGTCCCCCGCGAGGGTACCTACCCTTCGAGATCCTTTGAGCGGCCTTCAAGCTTTAATTCCTTCGCTTTGTCTTTTTTCGTCGGGCATTTTTTTGCGGGTTTTTCTCTTCGATCGGGCTTATTTCCTTCGGACAAAAGTCCAAAGGAATTCCTTCAGACATTTTGTCTGAAGGAAACGTCCTTAACAACTTTGCCGTGGGATTTCCTTTCGAAAGAATTTCTTTGCTCGCTCGGCCTTAGAAATGGTCCACTTGCTCTCCGCCTGCCCTCCGCAAGGGTTGTTTGACCTCCAAGGTTGCCTTTCGAAAAAGTTGCAAAGGTCCATTTTGGCTCCAAAGTTCCCTCCACAAGGGCACTTGTCCTTCGGGCTCTTGGAAGACCCCTTTGAACTTCTCGATTGAAAAAATGGCTAAGTGTTAAACCCATTGCTTTCCTACATAGTCTGTAGTTTTGAGCTTGTAGAGTCCCTAGCATCCTCCCTGTAGGGTCCCTTAGCTGAAAAAGTTTGAAAAATAGAGAATTTGAAGGCTCATAACAATTTTTAAGAAGGAAAGAGAAAATTTTGGTCTGTAAGACCAAAATAGTTCAAATGTTGTCTCAAAAATGAATGATATTTTTTGGGGACAACATGTCGAACACCAACACAACAGTTATTTGTGAGCACCAACCCACAGGAGCACCAACCCCTTGCAAAGATTTGTGAGCACCAACCCATAAGAGCACCAACCACTCTTGTATATAAAACACAACTATCTCTCAATGTTGCTTACTCAACAAATGATAGAAATCTACAATATCTCTTACTTTTCTCTCTTTGAAAACAAATACAAATCATACACTCTCTTTCATATAACAAATGCCTTCTCAAGCCTTTATTTATAGCTTTCTAAATGACCTTTGGCATTCACCCTTTGTGACCCTTCAATCCTCATGGAAAATGGCACCAAACTTGTATGACCCTTCATATTTTTGCATTTGAAAAGTCATATGGTGTCCCTTCATAAACAAATGTGTCCTTTATTTTTTTATATTTATCTTGGTGACTTTTCGTATTCTTCAAAGTGTCCCTTCATGAAAAAAGGTGCCATACCCTCTTTTGTCTTCACATGGTGACTCTTGAAAATTTTCAAAATGACTCTTTATGAGAAAATGCATCTGATTCCTCTATTGTCTTTATCCCGTAACTCTTTGACTTCTCCATGGGCCCTCTTTTGACTTATATGCAACCAAAAATATATTCATTAATATTAAATAAATATTAATACACATTAACCAAGATATGAATATTAAAAACACCATTAAATGCAATGGAATCTTTATCAGCGATAATGCTAGACCTTTGACATTAATGATAATATTTTCAACAATCTCCCCCTTTGTCATTGATGGTAACCTCAAACTGAAACTGTCACATCCTAAGACTTGCACATACTACCATCTGAAAAATATATAGTAACTCCCCTTTATTGTGGCAACGTGTACTTATTCCATGTACCTATTTTTATATATGTACCTGTACATGCACCTATTTCTACTCTTCTCCTCCTTTGACATCAATGGTAAAGGGCCTACCTGGTGTTAACACTTAGCTCCCCCTCAACTGATGCTAAACCTCAATGACAGGGAGTAAAATAAATTACTCCCAACTTCTCCAGTTGATATTCAAAAGTGTTTTGGTAGTGTCTTTGTGAAAATATCTATAATTTTCTTTGTAGCAATGATATATTCCATTTTAATCTATTGATTTGCACCCTACTCTCTCAAGAAGTGATATCTAATGGGAATATGTTTTGTTCTTAAATGCAGCACTAAATTTTACAAAATATTAATAGCACTTGTGTTGTCATAAAAAATAGAAATGGGTTCATCATATTTTACCTTGATATCTTCTAAAGTTTGCTTCATCTAAAGCACTTGAGTACAACACAATACCGTTGCAATATATTTTACTTCAACTGTAGAAAGTGATACTAAATTTTGTTTCTTGCTTAGCCATGATATTAAGCTATCACCAAAGAAAAAAGCTCCTCCACTTGAATTTTTTTTGTCATTCAAGCACTCTACGCAATCTGAATCTGTATAAGCAACCAAAGTGAAATCTCTATATGGGGGATACCACAATCTATAATCTAATATCCCCTTGATATATCTAAATATTCTCTTCACCAATTGAACATGACTATCTTTTAGAGCTGACTGATATCTTACAACCATATCTATTGCATGCATTGTTAAGGTGTGGAGCCTAAAAGCTTCACCAAGGAGCGCATTTGATAGTTTGCAGGTTTACACAGTCACCGACATCGGTCAAGAGCGACCGACGTCGGTCAGGAGCAGTTGAAAAGACGCCGACGTTGGCAAGGATCGGCCGACGTCGATCACAGGCAAGTAGGCAGGAAATGGCATCGGTTACCTGTGCGTCCAAAAAGCGATTTTTGAGGACAAAACCGAGTGTTTGCATGATGAGATTAAGTTGTAGTCTTAAGTCCGTGTCTCTATTATTAGTAAGACTATTTTTAGAGCCCTTGTTCAAGAGGCTTAACTGTTGGTTGTAAGTGCATGCTCAAGTTTCCTAATTCTATATGTAGGAAAGATCTTCTTAGCTTATTGTAGTAGAACATTGTGAATGTTGAAGAACAGTACAGAATTGTATAGGTGAATCATTCCAGATTGTTGGAGTTGATTGTACTTGAGAGAGAGAGAGCTCTTGAGGGAAAAAGATCTAAAGAGAGATCTGTACATCTGAGAGAGGTGTGGAAGAAAGAAGTTTATTCAATTGTATTCCTTCTGTAAAGAGTTTAATGCAAGTTTTCAGGGTGGTTTCTTGTATCTCTTGTTCTTTGCTATTTATCATTCTAGTTACTTATCTATCTGATTTAATTCTGCGGTTTATTGCTTTCATAAGTGTAATTAAATTGTTGGTTGATCCCCAACAAGTGGTATCAGAGCTCAGGTTCACTAACAGGTGGTTCAGATCTGTGTAGTGTGTATTGATTACAGGTTACTCACAGGAGTTTCTGCAGGGATTTTTGTTTGAGTGGGACAAGCAATGGCAGAAGAAAGTAAACTGAGAATGGAGAAGTTCAATGGCAAAAATTATCAACATTAGAGAATGCAGATAGAGGATTATCTGTATCAGAAAGATCTATACTTACCGTTAGGTGGGATTGCAAAGAAGCCCACAGACATAGATGATGAAGAATGGAAAGTTCTTGATAGAAAGGCTCTGAGGTCTATAAGACTGAGTCTGGCATCTACTGTGATATCTAATTTATCACAAGCAAAGACAATGATAGAGTTGATGACTACTTTAGCAAATTTGTATGAAAAACCCTCAGCTTCTAATAAGGTATATCTTATGAAGCAGTTATTTAATTTGCATAACCAGGGAGGTGGATCTATATCTAATCACCTGAATGATTTCCATGGAATTGTAAATCAATTAAGTTCAGTCAATATTGTGTTTGATGATGAAATTAAAGCTCTTCTAATATTATGTTCTTTGCCTGAAAGCTGACATAGCTTAGTAATGGCAGTTAGTAATACTGCATCTACCTCAAATATTTTAAAAGTAGAGAATGTTGTTAGTGTGATCTTGAATGAGAAAATTCGCAAGAAAAACACCAAAAAAATATCAGAAAATGCTTTAAGTTTTGAGAGCAGGGGAAGGCAAAAAGAGAAGAGCAAGAGGAGATCAAGATCTAAGTCAAAGGTGAGAGGTAGATCCAAATCCAGAAATGGCAGGAAGCCACAATGCTGGAATTGTGGAAAGATGGGGCACATAAGCAGAGATTGTTGGTCAAAGCCTAAGGAGGACAATCAGCACGAAAGAAAAGAAGAAGCAAAAGTTGCAGGTATTGCACAAGATGCTTTAATATTCTCTTTGCATAATAATATAGAATCTTGGGTTTTGGATTTTGGTGCATCTTTTCATGCTACCCCTAATAGAGAATATTTCAGTGACTATATCCATGGAGATTTTGGAATAGTGTATTTAGGGGATGATGAGCCTTGTAAAATTACTAGCAAAAATAAAGTGCAGCTGAAAATGCAGAATGGCAACACATGGGTGTTGAGAGATGTTATGCATGTTCCTAGCTTGAAGAGGAATTTGATTTCTGCAAAAAAGTTAGGGGATGAGGGTTGTACAGTAACTCTCACAGCAGAATCTTGGAAAGTGACCAATGGTGCACTTGTTATGGCCAGAGGTAAGAGAGTTGGTACTCTCTATTTATGTAATTGTGTTACTAATATTTTTTCTTATGTATTATCTACTTCAGATGTGGATGCTAAATTGTGGCACTCAAGGCTTGGCCACATGAGTGAGAAGGGGATGTCAATTCTTAAGTCAAGAGGTAAGCTTTCAGATTTGAAAAGCATAGATCTGGAATTTTGTGAGCATTGTGTGTTTGGAAAACAGAAGAGGGTGAATTTTCTCAAGACTGGGTCAACAAAGAAGAAGCATAAGTTGCAGCTTGTTCACACAGACGTGTGGGGACCGGCTCAGGTAACTTCTATTGGAGGATCACAGTACTATGTTACGTTCATAGATGATGCTATAAGAAAGGTATGGATCTATTGTATTAAGAAAAAATCTGATGTATTTGAGACTTTTAAGATTTGAAAAGCTATGGTTGAAAATGAAACAGGCAGAAGATTGAAGTGTCTGAGATCTGACAATGGTGGTGAGTTCTGCAGCTATAAGTTCAGAGATTATTGTTATATGCATGGAATTCGCAGGCAAATGACGGTTCCAATGACACCTCAGTAGAATGGAATTGCTGAAAGGATGAACAGAACAATAATGGAGCGTGCAAGGTGTATGAGATTGCATGCTGGTTTGCCTTTAGAGTTTTGGGCAGAAGCTGTTGACACTGTAGTGTCCCTGATTAACAGAGGACCCTCTACAGCGCTGGATGGTGGAATTCCAGAAGAGGCATGGACAGGTAAAAAGGTAGATCTCTCATATCTCAAAGTTTTTGGTTGTGAAGCCTTTGTGCACGTTGATAAAGAAAATAGAAAGAAGCTGGATGCTAAGTCTATGAGGTGCACATTTATTGGCTATGGCTAAGATGATTTTGGTTTCAGATTTTGGAATCTAGGAACTAACAAGGTAATAGGAGTCGTGATGTTTTCAATGAAAAAGTGATGTATAGTGATCAGCTGAAGACGTTGAATCAATCTGGGCAGAGCAATGGAGAATTGGACGAGGTGACGGTCCAAAATGAGCTCGCGAGAAAAAGAAATAATCACTTGCAGGAAAACACAGAGACCGATGTCGGTAGGGTAGGAACCAACGTCGGCAGGACAGAAACCGATGTCGGCAATACAGAGACTGACGTCGGCAGGACAGGCACCAACGTCGGTCAGGAAGAACTAGCGTTGGCTAGTAACAGGCTTGGAAGTGATCGAGGTCGGTCACTGTCAGAGAATTTGGGCGGACAGCGTGTTGTGGATGAGTCTCAGACGCCCATCAGGTGGTCAGAAAGGGTAAGTAAGCCTCCAATTAGATATTCCCCTTCATTATTCTATTTATTGCTAACTGATGGTGGAGAACCAGAGAGTTTTCAAGAAGCAATACAGGTGGAGTCCAAGAGTCAGTGGGAGCATGGCATGGTTGAGGAGATGGAGTCCTTGAAAGAGAACCAAACATGAGATTTGGTTGAGTTGCCAGCTGGTAAGAGGACACTGAAGAACAGATGGACCTACAGGTTGAAGGAATGTGAGAATGAACAGATGAGATATAAGGCCAGGTTGGTAGTGAAAGGATTTGCACAAAATCCAGGTATTGATTTTGATGAGATTTTTTCTCCTGTTGTTAAAATGACATCTATACGGGTTGTATTGTCTTTAGTTGCTATTGAGGATTTGCATCTTGAGTAGCTTGATGTTAAGACAGCGTTTCTTCATGGAGATTTGGATGAGAAAATATACATGGAACAGTCAGAAAGATTTGAGGTCAAAGGTAAGGAGAAGTTAGTGTGCAGATTGAAGAAAAGCTTGTATGGCCTCAAGCAAGCTCCTAGACAGTGGTATTTGAGATTTGACAGGTTTATGACTTAGCATGGCTACAGTAGGTGTCAATTTGACCATTGTGTGTATTTTAAGAGATTGGATAATGATAGTATATTATTCTATTGTTGTATGTAGATGATATGCTGGTTGCAGGATCATACATGCAAGATATCTCTGAGCTTAAGGTGAAATTAGCTCAAACATTTGCCATGAAGGATTTGGGAGCAGCAAAGAAAATCCTTGGCATGAGCATTAAGAGAGACAGAAAAAATCACAAGTTGATTTTGTCTCAAGAGGATTATGTGGACAAGGTGTTGAAACGGTTCAACATGCAGGATGCAAAATCGGTAAGCACACTTTTGGCTAGACATTTTAAGTTGAGTAAAGAACAATGTCCTAATTCACATGATGAGATAGAGTACATGAGTAAAGTTTCATATTCTTCTACAGTAGGGAGTTTAATGTATGCAATGGTGTGTACTAGACTGGATATTGCCCAAGCAGTGGGAGTTGTAAGTAAGTATATGGCTAATCTAGGAAATGAACATTGAAAAGCAGTTCAGTGGATCCTTAGATATCTGAGAGGAACCAACAGTAGGCATTTGTGCTATGGAGGTTCAGATACTTCTTTACATGGTTATGTAGATTCAGATATGACAGGTGATTTAGATGGTAGGAGGAGCACCACAGGATATGTTTTCACTGTTGGTGGAACGGCGGTTAGCTGGATATCAAAGTTGCAGAAGGTTGTTGCCTTGTCAACTACAGAAGCAGAGTATATTGCAGCCACAGAGGTTAGCAAAGAGATGATATGGATGACACGATTCATGGAAGAGCTTGAAAAGGAGCAAGAGAGTTGCAGACTATACAGTGATAGTCAAAGTGCCATTCATTTGGCTAAGAATTCAGCGTTTTATTTAAGAACAAAGCATATACAGCTTAGGTACCACTTCATAAGACAGGTATTGGAGGATGGTGAGTTGAAACTGGAGAAGATCCATACAGATAAGAATCCTGTTGATATGTTAACCAAGTTAGTTACAAAAGAGAAGTTGAATCTTCATTCAACTTATGTTGGTCTTCATGATTGAGTTGAAGATGGAGGAGCTAGAAGATGTTGCTGTACAGGTACTGGTGCAGCTGTTTATCTCCAAGTGGGAGATTGTTAAGGTGTGGAGCCTAAAAGCTTCACCAATGAGCGCATTTGATAGTTTGCAGGTTTACACAGTCACCGGCGTCGGTCAGGAGCGATCGACATCGGTCAGGGGCGACCGAGGTACTGACGCCGGCGTTGGCAGGGATCAGTCGACATCGGTCACAGGCAAGTAGGCAGGAACCGACATCGGTTATCTGTGTGTTCAGAAAGTGATTTTCGAGGACAGAACCGAGTGTTTGCATGATGAGATTAAATTGTAGTCTTAAGTCCACGTCTCTATTATTAATAAGACTGTTTTTAGAGCCCTTGTTCAAGAGGCTTAACTGTTGGTTGTAAGTGCATGCTCAAGTTTATATGTAAGAAAGATCTTCTTAGCTTATTGTAGTAGAACATTGTGAATGTTGAAGAACAATACAGAATTGTATAGGTGAATCATTCCAGGTTGTTGGAGTTGATTGTACTTGAGAGAGAGAGCTCTTGAAGAAAAGAGATCTAGAGAGAGATCTGTACATCTGAGAGAGGTGTGGAAGAAAGAAGTTTCTTCAATTGTATTCCTTCTGTAAAGAGTTTAATATAAGTTTTCAGGGTGGTTTTTTGTATCTCTTGTTCTTTGCTATTTATCATTCTAGTTACTTATCTATCTGATTTAATTCTGCAGTTTATTTCTTTCATAAGTGTAATCAAATTGTTGGTTGATCCCCAACATGCATGATGTCTGGCCTCGATGCTATCAAATATAAAAGACTACCAATCATAGATCTATATAAAGATTGATCTAAAATAAGGGAATGTTCATCTTTGCTCACCTTATTTCCTATACATATTGATGTGCCAACTAGTGCACAATCTTCAAAACCAAAATTTTTCAACATTTCTTGGGCATATTTACTTTGAGATATGAAAATTCTTTTATCTAATTGAAATATTTGCAATCTTAAGAAAAATAAGAATTTTCCAAGCATAGACATCTCAAATTCTTTTTGCATATTATCAGAAAAAAATTATCTTTTCAATGTTTTCTCAAAAAATGATGTCATCAACATATACCACAACAATCAATTGATGTTCACCTTCTATTTTGATGTAAAGATTACTGTCAGCAAATCCTCTCTTGAAATCTTGATCCTGCAGGTACTTATCAAGTATTGCATACCAAGCTATGGGAGCTTGTTTCAATTCATACAATGCTTTCTTCAATCTGCATACATGGCTACTAATATTTGAGAGAATAAATCCCTCAGGTTGCTCAATGTAGACCTCTTCTAGATTATTATTTAGGAAGACAGATTTGACATTTATCTGAAACACTTTGAAATTTTTAAACACTACATATGCAAGAAACATTCTAATAGCCTCTATTCTTACTACTAGTGCAAAAAAAAAATTAAAATCTATTCTCTCAATCTGAGCATATCCTTTACATACTAATTTAACTTTATTCTTAGTTATTTCTCCATTTTCATTCAACTTATTTCTATAAACCCATTTTGTTCCTATCACATTGTGATCTTTTGGTCTAGGCACTAATTCCTAAGTATCATTTTTTTATCTGATTTAATTCTTCATCCATTGCCTTAACCCAATGCTTATTATGTCTAGCTTCTGAAAAATTTCTACGCTGAATTTTAGATAACAAAAAAAATTAACTTGCTCAAATTCACTTACCATCATTCTTCTAGTGCAAATTCATTTATTTATATCCTCGATGATGTCACTTTCATTATGATTTTTTTTAACATATTTGGATAGAGTTTTGGTTTCATTTTTCTCATTCTTCTTATCTTCATCAAATTTTTCAAAATCTTCCTCTTCAATAATTTTAGGAATGTCTACTAGATCACTGATTTTTTGTGTTCCATCTTCTTCTATCCTGACACTTGCACTTTCAACAATTTTCTTGGTTCTTTTCTTATAACATTTATAAGCTTTAATTTTACAAGAATAACCAAGAAATATATCTTCATCTACTTTAAATTCAAACTTATCAAGTTTTTCGTCGATTCTCTTTATGAAGCATACGCTGTCAAAAACTCTGAAATAATCAACTGTTGTTGGTTTGTCTTTTCATAGCTCATAAGGAGTCTTGTCACTATTGACTCTCAATAATGCTCTGTTATGAATATGCACTATGTAGCAACTACCTCTCTCTAATATTTATCTGGTATCTTAAATTCATTTAGCATTATCCTCGCCATCTCTTGAACTATTTTATTTCTTTGTTCAACTATTTCATTTTGTTGTAGAGTTCTAACTACTGAGTAATGTCTCTTTATTCCATGGTCTTCACAAAACTCAATAAACTGATCTGACATGAATTCTCTTCCTCAATATGATATTAGACACTTAATCTTTAAACTGATTTCATTCTCAACTAATGCTTTGAAATGTCTGAAAGCTTTTGATTTTTTTTAAATATTACCCAAGTCATACGTAAAAAATCACCAATAAACAACATGAAATATTTCTCACCTTAAGTACTTTGAGTTCTCATAGGTCCACATAGATCAGTGTGAACAAGCTCTAACATCTTAGTGGTCGAGTACTTTTTTGCTTTGAACTGTCTTCTGGTCTACTTCCCATGCTAACAAGGTTCACAAAGCATGTTGAATGGCTTTGTAATATTTGAAAGATTTTTGACTTCTTGTTTCTTGCTGATGTTGATAAGATTGTCAAAATTTATGTGTCCCATTCTCTTGTGCCATAGCCAACTTTATTCAATCTGACTCAAATAACATTTTTAACCTTTGATGTCTGATAATATATACAAATTAGTGTTTGTATTTTGAGCATCTGCAACCAACACATCTAAATCTTTTCTCCTAATTTTACAACCTTCTACATAAAACTTTAGTGTGTGCGCCTAATCACACATTTGACTTACACTCAAATATTATGCTTAAGACCTTCTACATACAAAACATTTTCAATTTTAGTTCTATCATTATCCAAATTTAGTGTACTTTTTTCAATAATTTTTACAGTAGTATTGTCTCCGAATTTCACTATGCCACCATTAATCTTCTTCAAGGTTATGAACTTGATCTTGTCCCCTATCATGTGTCTCGAACATCCACTGTCAATAAACCATGGCTTTTATTCATTTTTTATATCCAAAGCTGTCTGTACCAACATAATTTTTTCAGATTATTTTTTCTGTCATAAACTTGTCTGAACTTTTTGATGAATGGAGCCTTGAAACTCTTGTCCTTCTTGACTGACTCAGACACGCTTCTACAGTACCGGGCTATCTGTTTGAAGTTGTTGCACTTGTAACATATTATGGCCTCTTCATTAAACCCTGATAAATAAGCAAAAGAATTATGGCTTCTGCTTGACTTTGCATGACTTTTTTTCTCCTTATTTTTAAAATTGTTATCCCTTTTTCAACATTTTCTTTTCTTATGACCATATCCATTACAATAAAAATAGTAACTATAAAAATAGGATATGTTTATGTATATCTAACTTGATTGCCTTTTATAGCTTTGTTCCCTCTAGCCTTCTTTGTTTGAGATGTCTTATGTATTCTTAACTTCTTCCCTTTTTATTCTCTTTTGTAAGAGCTTCCTTTGTCTGTGAAAGTAGTGGCCTCCTCGTTCTCTTTTTTAAATCTGATCCATGTCTTATCTGACATTGATCTTTGACTTTATAATATCTTATTCAACATAGTAGTGTCATTCTCAAATTTTGAATCATTGGCTGCTATATCATTGATTGTTTTATTTATTTTTTCAAGATCTGCTTTTAAAGAAACAATTTCAATAACATACATTTCATATTCTTTACTTACTTTTTACAACTATGTCATTAGATCTTCATTCTTCTTGGCTTCTTCAAAGTGTGTAGATCTTCAATTATTTTCTGACTCTTCATTTTTCTCGATCAGGAGCTTTAATCTTCAATTCTTATTTTCAAGAGATTTTAACTCTTTTAAGGCACAAACGAGTTCTCCTTCCAGATTTATTTCGGCTTCATCTTGTTCTTCTTAATCATCTGTATTTTTGCTTGCGGAGGCATCTTCATGTATGGTCATGAATAGAATCTCTTCTTCTTCTAAATCACTAACTCCACTATCTTCGACTGAGTTGGGATCTTTAGAATACAAACTCTTCTTCTTGAATTTTTCTTTGAAATTCTTCTTGTATGTAGACTTTTCTTCTTCATTGTCACCATTACCCTTATTTGGACACTTAGCTGCAAAATGTTCAATCTTTCCACAATTAAAATATTTAAAAGGTAATTTTTCTTAATATTCACATGTACCCTTATTTGACTTGTGAATGAATAGAACTCCATTGTCATCTTCAACATCGCTAGAATTGTCACTTGATTCTTGAATCTTAGCATTCTCTTTCTTTGATGTCTTGAAAGCAGCTTCTCTCTTTGAGGGTTTCTCTTGTTCGATCGGCATCTCATATGCTGTAAGAATACCATGTAGCTCATCCATCTTTAGCTTGGCTAAATTCTTCATTTCTTCAATTGTTGAAACTTTAACAAATTCTGATTCACATTAACCATATAAAATAGCATTTAAAGCTTTAACATTATTTTCACTTGTCTTCTTTTCTATTAGAGTAATTACAAGTGTTTATGGCTCTTCATATTCTCCACCACTGCTTACCAAATATCGAATCCAAGGGCCATCAAATAAATTTTCATCTTTATGCTCCAAAAAGCATAATTTGTCCCATCAAACAAAAGTGTCTTATTTATTAAAAAACCTTCATGTGATCTAGCCATCATGCTTTCCCAATCTACCTTCAAGCTATAAAACTTTTTCAAAAAAAACTTGCTCTAATACCAATTGTTAAGCACGAAATAGACTGAGAGAGGGGGTGAATTAGTATATTATATATCTTTCACTTAATCTGATTTCTTTTTTTAACCATTTAATCACACATTTAAGATATGTAATAAAATTGAAACAATAATATGCACCACACAAGAGAGAGAGAGAGAGAGACCAAATTTTTACATAGAAACTCAAAGTAAGAAAAATCATGGAGAACAATCTCAAGTATATAAATGAGCACCAAATCAAATTACAAAGTTCGCAAGCACTAACTTGCAGGAGCACCAACATCTTTGCCGAACACCAACACAACTATTTGTGAGCATCAACCCACAGGGGCACCAACCCCTCTTGTGTATAAAACACAATTATCTCTTAATGTTGCTTACTCAACAAATAATAGAACTCTACAATATCTCCTACTTTTCTCTCTTCGAAAATAAATACAAACCATGCACTCTCTTTCATATAACAAATGGCTTCTTAAGCTTTTATTTATAGCTTTCCAAATGACCTTTGGCATTCACCCTTTGTGGCCCTTCAATCCTCATGGAAAATGATGTCAAACTTGCATGACCCTTCATATCTTTGCATTTGAAAAATCATATGGTGACCCTTTATAAACAAATGCATTATTTTCTCTTTTGTCTTTATCTTGATGACTTTTCATATTCCTCAAAGTGTCCCTTCATGAAAAAATGTGGCATACCCTCCTTTGTCTTCACATGGTGACTCTTGGAATTCCTCAAAATGACTCTTCATGAGAAAATACATGCCATTCCTCTTTTATCTTTACCCTGTGACTCTTTGACTTCTCCATGGGCCCTCTTTTGACTTATATGCAACCAAAAATAGATTCATTAATATTAAATAAATATTAACACACATTAATCAAGATATGAATATTAAAAACACTATTAAATGCAATGGGGCCTTTATCACCAATAATGCTAGACCTTTGACATCAATAATAGTATTTTCAATAATGTCTTTGTACTGATTCTTAATCATGTTGTCATATTTTTTTCTCTTTCTACATCAATGTTTTGATCTACACGCATTGTTCTTTGCAATCGTTTTCTCAACACAACTTGGACTTGTTGAGATATTTGTGCACAATGCGCTATCATGTGATCTCCATGTTGTCTTATTTATGTTTCAAGTTCTTCGACTAGCAAACTAGCCATGTGTTTTACACGTTATTTTTCATCATCATTTTTATGTATTCTCTCCTCATTCGTCATTGGTACTTCTTGTTGTTGTCTTCGATATTCTTGAGCATATTATTTTCGACATTCTCTTCTTTGTATTTCATATTCCTTATTTTTCTCTTCATTTTCAAAATTCATTTTGGGATGAGCCATATTACCTATACATATATGCATTATGAATTAAATCAATATTTTATTAACACAAATATAATAAAGTTATGATAATTTCATATCAACATAATAACTTAATATTAAACAATTACATTACAAATCAATAGACTTGGGTATTTAGATTGATATTTCATAGTAAATGAATCAATATAATGAATAAAAGCATTACCTAGCCAAATACTCCCCATCTTCCCTCAACATTTTCCCTTTCTTACAAATTGAATGTTTTTCTTCCCTTATAAATGAATCAAATATTGGTAGTGAAGAAAATGTTCTTATAATCGAGAGTCTATTCTCACTAATATTCATCTTTCTACATAAAATGATACATATCAATTTTACGCTTTTAATATTTTTATAATAATATAATTATACTTTCATTTAAAAGGAACAACCATCCACATTATAAATATTCATATTAAATTAAGTTTTGACTATTTATGTCAAATATCTAGAAAGATTTGTATCTTGGTAGATGTAATACCTTCAGACATACAATAAAAAAATAAAAAAATAAAAAATCAAGTTGCGATGGTGTGCTTAATTCTATAAAATATTATGAAGCAAGCACCCTTTAGCTTAAAGAAGAATAAAATCTGCAATGTCCCTAACTATTGATTTAAAGAAAACACAAGAATTAAAGGTGTTTTTGTGTACCTAACTAATAATTTAAAGAAAACATAGAAGAATTAAAGGTGTTTTTATGTCCCTAACTAATACTTAGTGGTTAGCATTGATTAGCTTTGACATTATATGGAGTTGACCATGTGCCTAACATAGAAGAATTAAAGTTGATTAAAGTCATATTTGTCCCTAACTAATAATTAGTTGCTAGCATTGATTCATTGATTAGTTTTGACACTATACGGAGTTCACCATGTGCTTAGCTCGAAAAAGAGTTTACAATTATAATTGATAATTAAGCACACGAATGCATTATATATTTTATTAAAATGAGTGTTTTGGTTAAAATTTGATACTTAAGAACTTAAAATAGAGATGTACTCAACATGTGTGGCATACTTATGACATGAGGGATACTCAAGGAGATCTCATTACCTCTACATTTATTCATAGAACACAAGTATTAACATTCTTCTTATCCCAAACCCTGAGGCTTAGAAATGTACTTATTTGGTTGAATGAGGCTTCAAAAGCCAACGTGTAAATGTGTAATTCTTATCATGGTTGTAGAATGCCTTTACATGAATATTATAACACCTATGATCCGCACACTAACTGGTTAACAATAGAATCAAAAGATACATTTGAAACAAGAGTGAGATGCAGGTTTTTCTAGAATATATCCAATTATTATCTTGATTGGTCTTAGTCATGGATGACCCAATTCCCCAATGCCTAACTGTTAAAAGTTGCTATCAGAGAGGCAATTGTGTTTCCGATATCTTAGGCTGGCATCGGCCAAACTGCTTTCCCACTCACCGAGAATTTTGTGGAGGGGGAGTCAAACTCAAAATCTAGGGTATTCTGATGCTCATTTTTTTTATTGAATCCCTAACTAAAAATCTCAATCCCTTCTTATGTTTTCCACTTTTTGTTTGTTTCACCTTTATTTAATATACAGAGTGGGGGAGCTTTGGGCTTCCTATAGGGTGTTCAGAATGGAAACAATATGCAGTTGAACACAGTTGGCAGTCCTATTGCACTCCCTACCAGTTCCAACGTCCAAAAAAATTGGATGGATGGCTTGCAACAGGTAATTTTTTTTGTTTTCTTTTTGTGTTGTGTGAAATTGTTTTTGGCAAATAATTTATTTGATCATTTTCGATTTGTTCAATAAATTATTTATTTGTTAGTTTATATGAAAAATAGTGATGGTCGTGTAGTGCTCAATGAAGTGGAACGATTCACAAAGGTTAGTGGCACATGAGATTTTGTGGCAAACCATGACAGTTCAGTTGTCAAAGATGCTAGAAAGAGAGATCGACGATCTTGAGATGATATGATATGGCGAACTCGTTTTGGAACTAAAGGTGGTGATATCCCCTCCATTAAATCTTCAAGTGTTTCATACCCTACTAAAATCATTAACTCAATAGAACCCATGAAAACAAAACAAAAAACATAATTTTTTATAACATCCCTCCAAGTCATATGGATTTCCATGTGCTTGCCCCATTTTCATCAATGTTAATAGCCAAGCCCTATCTTGAATTTATAAATTTTTCTATGCATTTTTTTTAATTTTAAATTAGCATACTTTATTTCAAGCATATTTTATTATTATTTTTTAATCAAAAATAATTTATTTATTTATTTATTGCATATTTGAAGATTTGAAGCCAATTTCTCAAATCTTTATGTATTAAAAAAGTTACTCATAAATTTAGTATAATTACTTGAAGGCTTTTTTTTTTAAGCTAATTTTTTTGACTACTTAATGTTATGATTTTTAATTCAAAGAGTTTTTAAAATTTTAATAGAATATTTTTATCACACGCAAGACATAATTAAGGTTACTCGGAACTAAATTTAACATAAATTATATAAAAATTGAAGTTTTTTTTTACCACTTAATATTGTGATTTTATTTTAAAGAAGTTAAAAATTTTAATAAAACGTTTTTATGACACATAAGACATACTTTTTTTTTAAATTTGAATGACATGATATGGGTCACTTGTGGTTCAAAATACAATGTGTATTTTAAAATAATATTTTATATACTAAATAAAATAAAAGTAAAAGTAAAAAAGAAAAGAAAACTTGAAATGCATTATATTATAATGTTACATGAACCACCCTAAGCTATCGATCAATAGCATGATAAGACTACATATAATTTCGCTTCATCCCAAAAGTAGAGCCGACAATAACTATAGAGTCCCAAGCCTAAGCCTAAAGTTTGTGTTACAAGTGACAAATGGGGTAGAATATGTCTCGCCTAAATTCTAAATTCAAAGAAAATATGGTTTATAATACTCGAAAACAATATTATCATTCAGAGATATTGTTTAGTACTACTAAATATTTAAAAAGGCTTTAAAAAATCAAGTTTGACGTTGTTTTAGAGTACTAAATTTAAATATCTTCTATTTATTTAGAAAGAGCCAAACCATCTAGTGTTGCTAGAAAGGACAAATTTGTTCTCGCTCAGGGGACATGATAACCATGAAGCCTAGTTAAGTTTGCACAAAGCGTTTAACATAAGAGAACAGTATTTGATTGCATGGAATTCCCAAACTCTTGAATTTATGAGTTTATATCAAAATTCCACCAAAATTATAGCTCTACATATTAACATTGTTTTCCAAATCTATTTTTAAATTTTTATTTTTTTTAATACAAAGGCCATCATATTAAATCCAAAATGGCACCAGCAGAGAGATACAAAGGAAGCAACCTAAAATTATCCTCATGAATATAAACCTACTAAGGCAAACAGGTATTATGCAATGTCCACACATGGCGTTAGAAGCATAAGCTCCAAATGGGTTCATACTATAAGATGTTGAGGACTTAGATTTTGGATAAGAATATTTGCTGAACTCTAGGATCCTATCCTTATTCTAAGTGACCTAAACCTATTAAGGAGATTGACTATAATCACCAAGGAAGACATGATATGGTAATCCTACAATGGTCAATAGCCTTAAATTGGCTTTGCCTAAGAATCTAATTACTACTTAACCTAAAGGTGGAAGCAATTAATGCATATAAGGTCCTACAAAGGGCTCATTTCCTTCGCAATTCAGCATACTTTTCAATAATTAATGTATGAAAACTATTAAGTTTCTTATTACAAAAAATACTTTTATAATGTTCCTATGTGCCTAGAAAGCCCAAGAACTTGTTTGGGAATTTTTGGAGCAGTGAGATAATTTATAAAAAAAATTAAAATACAGTGTGAGGTAATTTTTACCACATACAGTTTGCATGTAGGGGCAGTGCCCTTTGTTGTAAGGAAAGGACCCTAAAGGGGCTTAGCCCCTAGTCACAGTCTATGGTCATATGGGTGGAAGGATAAAAGGGTTGGTCCCTAAAGAACTGGTGAAGCATTTTGTTTGCCCGCCTAAAGCAGTGGTGCTCAAGGGAGAAGGTAAGTGGCACCACCCCTTTGTAAAAAGATCAAATGACCTAACTTTCCTTTATAGCTTGAGAGGTTTGTTCATCATTAAAAACACACTTGGGCATTGTTGTAATTATGTGTCATGACGGGGTTGTCGGCAATTGCGTCTTTGTTAAGGTCAATGACCTATGTTATCATTGTGAAGCCCATGAGGGTGACTATGCAATGAGGCTGGGTACCTGTGTTCTGTTGTAAGTCATTAAAAGGTTGTGGATGCACGGTTTAGCCTCAATGGAGGCAGCATAGGTTCCATGGTAGCATGGCCTCAGCCCCACCATGGATTCACACGAGTCCCAATTCTCTTGAGGCTGCCAAATGAGGCTTTCCACAGGAAGCTCTCAAAGTCGCCATAGATTCAGGAAGTGATGGCGAGGCTCAGTTGGGAGACACATATTGTGGCTCGTTCGGGTGGAAACTTCAAAGGTAGCTGCTAGCAGTGGCTGTCAAGCTGTGGTTAGCTGATGGTTTAACTATTAAATAGCTGGTAGATTTAACTATTAAATAGCCCGGCGGTTCTTGGTTTACTAGCAGCCATATAATTTAAAGCTGCAGTCATGATTTAGGTTGGACCAACGGTCTTGAAATTAGGTCAACGGCATGAATCCTTTTTTAAGCCACGATGCTATTTCTAAGCCCGCAGTTATGGCAGTTAAGTAATGGCGGTTTTAGCTATGTGCTCAGCAGTATTTCTTTATAATAATCCATGGTTATTATTATATGAGCCACGGCCAGTATACAAAGTGGTGTTTCCATTGTTTTATAATATAGTCGGTGGGAGTTAAAATATAAGGCTTTGGATTTAGTCTTTTATGAAGGCCTTTAGGTCTAGATCCTTACAACTTTGTTGACCCTTTTCAGGGCACATGGAGGCCTGAAGACGTGGTAATCTATCAAAGGGTCTGACTATAATCACCAACGAAGACATGATATGGTAATCCTACAATGGTCAATAGCCTTAGCTTGTCTTTGCTTAAGCTAAAGGTGGAAGCAATTACTGCAGAAAAAGCAATTCTGGAGAATCTAGAAACAACTTACTCTACACACTCATATTCACTAAAGGTGGAAGCAATTGATCAATATATCTTCATTATTCCAAATAAAAAGTAACCCAAAACACTATTCAGAAGGTTACCATAGTTCCAATCCTGCACAAAAAGCAATTCTGGAGCTTCTAGAAACAACTTACTCTACACACTCATATTCACTAAAGGAGGAAACAATTGATCAATATATCTTGCATAATATTTTATTCTTCCAGGATTGCAAGACCTGAAAGTAAAGCATACATGACTTTATGTAAAATGGATGACGAGTTAAGTCTGCAACATCCCAGTCACGTTTAAAGGAGAATAATGGAGATATCGGCAGTGTCTTGCATATATCATGACTACTTGTGTCATCTACATCAAAGGTATATTGCAGGGATTGCTAGAGTATATTTCCTGTTTGAGAATTACCGTCAATTCCCCGAGATGGGTAAAACAGGCTGAATACATGTCTCTGGTCTGTTCTTGGAGGTAGGCTGCAATAATTGCACAAGAGACCACAAAATCTCCACCCTGTGGACATCTCGCTTTGCCTGCATTCATACGAGTAAACATCATTAACATCAAGATAAAAAGGCTCAAACATATTCCTAAAATTAAATCTAGACTACTATTACTCGAAATGTATACAGAGATAAATGTTTCTGACATGGAATTCAAAGGGTGACTAAATAATAAGGGTTCAGTTGTGCACACATTGCTAGAATTAGGTTGTCAAATTATTCAGCTATATACACAACCAGCCACATCAACAACAGCTATGTGGTTAATTGTTAATATCACATGTCATCCAACAGACACTAAGCTTTACAAAGTTTAAGAACATGTGTCACTTTATAGGTCACACATCCCTAGGGTCTGAAGGGTTTGCGTAGCAAAATTTGTCCTCCTAGGATTAGATCATGTTCTGTAATCTTGCTCGATAGAAGGAGCCTCCAAGTAATGTGTTTTTTAAATATATAAGGCCAAGACAATAGATTTTATATTACTCTTCACACATCTGTCCCAACCATTCATCAAGTTGTTCGCAAAGTTACTCAAAGAGATATGTTTCTCCGGGTATGGAAGGCAGGTTGCATAAAAATAGTCCTCATCAATCTATCCCGTTAACAGAACTTTTGTAGTACAGATTACTCTCTAAATGTGGAGCTGCTGTCATAAATGCTCTCCAGGTATAGCAGGTGAGCACTAATATTAATAAATGGTCTCCAAAAAAAATTTACTTACCGACAGACTGTGTGAAAGCATTAAGGGCTTGATTCCTCTTAAAGGGCAAATAGATCCCCAAATATTGGGTGCATTATGAAAAGAGACCGAACTCCCAAATTATGGGCATCTCATGAACAGAGACCAAACTCCCAAATTACAGGCACATCATGAAGAGAGACCAAAAACTCCGAAATCATGGGTACATATTGAGGGGAGATGGGATACCAAAATAATAAAATTTAAAGAGCTATGTTCCAGAGAGAAGAAATTGTTGTTGTTCCTATTCAAGCCAGTGTTACACAAAAGATTCATTGGGATAAAATGGGTAGCCAAAGTTTGAATATCATAGTGAAATACAATGAACATTGTTGTTTTTCATGAAATTGGTAATGAAGTTAGAAAACATAATATTAATCTTACCCAACGTGCAAATGTATCACCATGAAATTGCTGTCACTTGCAAGCAAAATATGGCTATGACCTTCATTTAAGGGCAACGGAAACTCTTCTAATTGGCAAGCATTAGCAATCAGTAGTAGGTCTAGTTAAAAACCACAAATAGCCAAGTAATCGTTAGTTAAAATTAAACGGGGTGAAACCCTACATATGTGTTCATTACTAATACTACCAGGTGCATATGCATACATAAGTTTGCCAATACAGGGGAAAAAGTTAGCCTTTCGCTAAGCAAACAACTTACGGAGAGGTTATATGATCCAATGGTGGAAATTTTTGAAGTGTATTCTTAAGGGAAAGCAGAATCTAATAACGTTTGGGTTGAGATATAAGGCAGGTTAAAAAGCAAAGCAAAGATCAGAGAAATATCAGATCACAATCTCTTCTATTTTGTTCTTTGATGTATTTAATCAACTCCAAGAATTATTCATTAATAAACCTTTCAACAATGAGGACTCTACCTCAACTATAAAGTGCGACCAAATCTTTTCATTACGAGTTTCCATGATACCCTTCAAAATTGTAAGCCCTAAGCCCTGAATAATGTCTGCTATTTCAAGAAAGAATCCCTGTCCCTCACAAAGCACCTGCAAGCAAACAATAACAATATTTTTACATATTTCAAATGAGTAAGAAGATTAAGATGCTGTAAATTATTATTCACCTGACCTCTACAAGCATTTGCCGATGTTGAGTCAATTTCTCCACAATAATAGGGCAGTCCATGGTTTGACCACTTAGTTCTAATGCCCCACAAGCACCACCTTCTAGATTATCTCTTGGAAGCACATTACCATCCTTATTAAAAACCTGCATGACGTACAAGGAACCAAATAAGACATTCCTCTGTATTCAACAATCAACATGAAAATTGAAACATTGAAATTCAAAATGATCTAGACTTCTCTCTATAAACCAAACCTAATAGGCACACCCTAAGAACAATTGGAATATTAAATACATCGTTTTCCTCCTATTAATCAAGAGATATTCTCTCATAGTCTAACATTGCTCAAACGAAGACATGCTCAATTTTGAAACAATGTGTTCCTAACAAAAGATATATCATGCATGAGTTTTTGTAAATACCAATGACTCTGCAGCACAATCCCTCAAGAGAATGTTTTAGTTTCAAACCAACCAGCTTGAGATTTGAGAGTTTGACACAGTGTGTCATGGAACGGAAAAATTATGATAAAGCATTTATACAGAAGACCCTTAATTACTTATTTAGCCAAATCTAGAATTGAATCTACCAGGCCCACACCAAGGACGATTTGAATAGAAAAGGCATGTTTTCCCTCGTATAAATTTAAAGGTATTCTAGTAATCTAACAGTGCTCAAATGAAAACAAACTCATATTCGAAACATCTTCCTAACAAAACCTAGTACATGCATGACCTTGTAAATTCCAAAAACTAAGTAATACAATCCCTCAAGAGAATGTTTTAGCTTCAAACCAATCGATTTGAAATTTGAGACAAAGTATCATGGAATGGAAATAATTATCATAAAGCATCTTTACATAAGATGTGAGAACAGGTTTTACTTATTTCCTCAAGATCTACCTAACTTCTCCAAGACAATGTTTACACGTGAGTGACAATCTATTCCACTATCCCAACCTAATCCAAACCTAAGGAACAAGAGTTTTGCCCATTCGTATCGGAATGCATCGGATCGCCCTATAAGCATTTCACTTTGACATGCAATAATAGAGAGAGAGTACGGTTAGTACATCTAGTGTACCAAGCATATTCGAGCACCTTCGATAATTTTTTATGTTGACTTGATTGTTCTACATACTTTGACCAGCAATTAAACAATGTTGACTAGAAATTAATCGTAGTTGACTATTATATTGCCATACTTTAGGTAGGTGGAATGTAGTCCAAGTGTAGACGGATGGTACTCTAGGTGTAGGTGGATGGTACTCCAAGTGTAGGTGGATTGTAGTCCAAGTGTAGATGGACGGTACTCCAGGTGTAGGTTGATTGTCAAGGTTTGGTGTAATCCTAAACTTGGTCACAAGGTCAAAATCTAGGGGTACAATATTTGAACAATAATGTAAATGGAAAGAAGACCTTGTTTCAGCTTCCACAATGAGGGTCTCACACGCTAAATGGGCATCTAGCTTGATCATGGCCTACAAAACAACCTTTATCTTTAGCACTCCAGAGATAGGTGGATTAACAAGGTTCAGTTTATTTCAAGCTTGGTCATGAGCTCGATATCCACGGGTATATAATTTTAGTAAACATATATGGTAAATGGAAAGAAATCCCTTGTGGGCTTCCACAAGGAGGGTCTTATATGCCAAATTGGCAATTGGCTTGGCTTGCATTTCACACTTGAATGTTGCCCCATGATGATGTTGAGTATTGGTCCAGTTCATAGATAATTGTATGTCATCCCCTTGTGGTTTACACCTTATAAGTCGTCTTGTGAGAATACTTAAGTAATGCTCTTGTTGGTAGATCCCTGTAAGTCATCCCCTTGTGGTCGAGGCTTGTAATTCACTCCATAAGAATTCGTCCATGGTTAGACACCTTTAAGTCATCCCCACTCACTTTTGAGGTACCACTTCAAATAAACAAGAGGAAAAAACTATTATAAATGTTTTTTATTTCTACTATATCCGATGTGAATGCACTTGAATGCTTCAAATACAACAGTCCATAACTGAAGGTGATGTGGTATGGTGGTTGCCACCAAGGAATTTATTATCACATGGGTAGGTGATCCGTCATACCCATGCAGCTTCTCATACCAACCAACTAAAAATAGAAGTGAATTGGAGTTCATGAAACATCTTCTACCTACGAAAGTAGCAATACAACATATATCCTAAAATATTCAAGTCCTAGAAAGAAAGTAAACCCGAGAAGATTACAGACAGTTGTTGACATCAGAGAGAGTTGTAACAATATATACCATTGATCCAGCTCCTCCAATCTAGAGATAACAATGAAGGCATTTGATGCAAAAAGACATGGAAAATCATTAAGAATAAAAGGCTGTAAGACTCACCAAGTCCATGTGTATGCCATCCATATGGAGGAATAAATTCTCATGAATCACGCGACATTCTTACTAACTCATAATTAGCATGACCATACTCAAATAACTACATTGTCAAGATGGGGCAATTGATTGTGCAAGTTTGTACATAAAAGTCTATTGAAGACCGTTACACATGCTTAGCCAAAATAAGTCTCAGAGAAATGGCATTAATGGAATGATGACACCAAAGATAAATTTGTAAGAATATAATCGATACTCTAGCTGCTCATAGGTCAAAATAACAAAGGAGACAAATGCAAGAAAACGTGATAAATAAATAAGAACAAAAGGCCATGAGACTTGCCTAGTCCATGTTTTTCCACAGGGAGAAATGGATGGTCATGAATCAACCTAAGTTCATTTGAACTCTGAATTACCATGATCGAACTTGATAACTATAAATAAGCATGGACACGGGCCAAATATTTGCACATTATGAGTCTACAGAAAGGGCAAATGTTAAGGCATTAATGATTTTGCCAAAAGATGATGTAGAAAGACAAAAAAATTTACTAATTGTAAAAGGGGAATTTTAATAATGTACTTCACTACACTAGCTCCTTTATAGAGATAACAATAAAGCAATGTTACGTGGGGACGCATCCCCCCATCCTTGAGCTGTCCCGGACATCCAGGACGTTTTGGACATGGGTGGGCATGGGAGAATGTCCCCCAAAAGTACCCAAATTTCGAAAAAAAAGAGGGACGTCACCAAAACTTCCGCCTTTTTAGGGGCTACTTTGGGGACTCAGTAACGTCCCCATTTGTTTTAATTTTTTAGTTTTTAAAAAAAATTAAAAATCTATTTGTATTTAAAATATTTAAATACTGGTACAAATATCTTAACTATATTTATCTGAAAAATGCCTATCATACTGATTAAAGAGTCTATTACATTCTCCACAATTTTTTCGTTAATTGGTGACAAATGGTCTCAATCTAGCTATGCCATTGCATTGGGTTCAAAAAAATCTTTGTGGGATGAATGGACAAGCTCCAAAGTCCACTGTATACCCAAGATATCATAATTTTTTGATTGCCTTCTCCAAGCAAGAAGAAAAAGTCCCATATGTGGTCAAATAGACATGAAATTTAAGATTGGCCATTTTTATTAACATCTCAACTTAGCGTGTTATTGTTTATGTATCTCTATCATTTACAATTCTGGATTAATAATTAATCATAATGGTTTTAGATGTTTTATGCTTTCACAATCCATACAAATTGAGATCTGGCTTTTGGGAAAAAATTGTGTTATTTTTATTTGCCTCGACGTTTCAGATCATCACCTGTGATCTTTTTTCCTCTAAGAAAAGATCACGAGTGATGATCTGAAACATGAAGGCAAATAAAAACAACACAGTGTTTTCCCAAAAGCTAGATCTCATAATGGTTCTATTTAGTAATTTATTCATATTGTTTAACTTCTAATTTATTATAAGAATTGTTGGCAATTTGAGTATCATGGTGTATAAGGAGATTGTAAGATTGTCATTGATGTCAAATAGGCAAACATTAATGACAAAGGCATAGTGATTCGGGTTTGTCAAGTCCATGTACTTCATTCGCTTTTACTTATAAAGTTTCATAAGTAAAGCCATGTCGAAAACCCGATTGGGTCAGGCGAATGTTGATTGGGTTTGTGCACTTCAATACTTCGACTCATAAAGTTTCACAAGTAAAGCAATCTCAAGAACCCGAATGGGTCTAGCAGAGTTAATCAGGTTTTCGGAATGACTTAACTACTCTCATATTTATAAGTCAAGCAATATGAAGAACCCGAATGGGTCAAAGAAGAGTTAATCGGGGTTATGGAACAACTTTACTTCGTTCAACTTTATAAGTTGAGCAATGTTGAGACCCCGAATTGGTCTAGTGGACTTTGATCGGGTTTATCAAATGACTTTACTTCTTTCAATCTAATGAGCAAAGCAATGAGAAGAATCTGAAGGGCAAGTGGACCAAACAAAGTTTTCGAAAGGACACTTTGAGAATTTCCAAAGGGTACTTTGCAAGAAGTCCGAAGGGCAAGTGGACCAAACAAAGTTTCGGAAAGGACTCTTTGAGAAATTCCGAAGGGTAAGTGGACCATTGCAAAAGTTCCAAAAGGATCTTTTCAAAAAGTCCGAAGGGTAAGTGGACCGTTGCAAAAGTTCCGAAGGGCAAGTGGACCATTGCAGAAAGTCCGAAGGGATCTTTTCAAAAGGCTAAAGGGTATGTGGCCCCTTAAAGAAAAGCCGAAGGGTATGTGGACCCTTAAAGAAAAGCCGAAGGGCACTTAGACATTCCTTCAGGGAAATTGTCCGCAACAATTGTCTCGAAAAGCCCTTGACAAAAAGCTTGCAACAAATTGTCCGAAGAGAAAGGTCACTTGCAACTTTGCCAAATGATAAAGTGTGGAAGTCTTATAGGGCAATCTCAAAGGGACAAGGCATGTTAAAGATCGAGCAAGTCTACAAGGATCAACGGTGCAAAAGCATTACAAGAATGCTGCAGAAAATAAGATCACATCAACATGTCGGAGTTTAACGTTACAATAAAAAGGGTAAAGGTCAAGCATATTCGAATAAATCGAAAGGAGCGACAGCGATCCTGATATATAGAAAATAGCGAGATGCAAAAAAGAGGTCGATGGTTAGCCTTGGCATGAAGAAAGAAATCAAAGGCCCGCATTTAATATGTTCTCAACGAACAAATGAAGGAACAGACAAACCTTGTAAATGATTACACAAAGCTCGAGCTTGATCGATTAAACCAATCAATTCTCGATTAAAGAAACGACACAGTTATGACCTGATTCCAGCACTTGCCAAAAATAGAAAAGAGAGTTGAACATTGCGGCATGATGCATGAACCGAGACACGAAAAGGGTATATGTCAAATTCGCATTGAATGAAGAACCAGAAAAGGGGAGTTGAAGTGTGAAAAGGAAACGGCATAGTTATGCCCAGAATCCAGCAGTTGTCAAATATAGAAAAGAGATCTGAGCATTGAAGTGTGATGTATGAATCGAGACACAGGAATTTGCATGTCAAAGTCGCATTGAATGAGAACAGATAGTTGGAATCAGTTAAGAGGAGCTGAAGTGTGAACACGTTGTATAGATGAAACCCTAAAACTCAACGTATATACACGGCATCTTATTCATTGAGATGTTGTTGCAATTGAGAGAGTGCTATAGAGCAACTCGAAGAGTGTCACTTTGAAATGTATGCAGGGACAGAGTGAAAGACAGAGCAACAAAGAGTGAGGCAAACAGGAAGAAAGAGCACACAAAGAATGTGCAGAGATTGAGTAGAGAATGAGCAGTTACAGACTAGACTTGTAACAAAGAAATTGATCTGGATTCATTTGTGAATCCATCTTGTATTCTAAAGTTGTAGCTTTATAGTTTTGATTGGTTGGTGCCATCATAAAATTGAGTTGGTGCTCAGTTAGGGGATTGGTGTCTCCTTAGGGAGTGTGTGCTTCCATAGAGTGGGTGCTCTTGAATGTAACTAGTGAGGTTAGCCAGTAAGGCATTTAACAGTGAGGTTGAATTAGAACAGTAGATTCTAGCAACCATTTTCACCGTGGTTTTTCCCTTTGGGTTTCCACATAAAAATCCTGAGTAAAGTGTTTTTGTGTGTGTAATCTCTACATTTTTTCTTTTACTTGCATATGAATTTGTATTTCCTCTAAAAAATTTAAAAGAACTAGTTTTTAGTTGATCTACTGATTCACCCCCCCCCCTCTCAGTAGATAGTTGTGTTCAAAAATTTCAGCTTGTTTTAATTTATTTTTTTATTTATTTTTGGTTTATTTGTATATTTTTAATATTTATATATTTTAATAGCCATCCCCCACCACCTCAAACATTTGGAAAAAATTTAACGTCCAAAAACCCCGTCCTGTCATACCAGACCAAATGCAAGAAAACATGGTAAACAATAACAAACTTAAGGCCATAAGGAAGTCCATTTACATGTTACCACATTGAGAAACTCTGAAATTGTTCTGGATTTAATTAAAATCCAGTGGACAGCACACTAAAGGACTACACTTGATGTGTTATAACAAAAATGAAAATTAAAGCAAATAATGCATAAAAAGAAAGAGGGGCAATATTGCAATGCAAAATAATCTTTATTGGTATGAGACAGGCTATCTACAAGAGTAGTAATCTCTGAGAGATGTCTTGATGCAAAACTACTCTGCGTTTTACATTTGGTACTAATCTTTTTATAGCTTTTTAGCAAGACATGAAAAGACTAAAATAGCAGATCCTAAAGATTTCCAAAGCATATTAAAGTTTCGCATTCTGAGCAACAAATAGAAAAGCTATACCCCCAGAAAGGTGACCTTTAGTTTTTCAGTTTTGTTTTTCATTAATATTGTCCCAACCTGCCACCTGAATCAGATATATGATGCTCTGATGAATCAAAAAAGGTTCTTTTAACTTGTAATTAGCATCATTAAACTCAAAAAACAACAAACTGTTCTAAGTTAAATAACACAAATGTCATCTAGAATGTACCACATTCTATATCTAGCATTAAAAACCGAAGAAATATAGTCATTATTACATGTGTGGATCAAGAAATTTTCATGTAAAGGTCAAGAAAGAAATTTTAAATTACAATCATAGTAACTTCTGATTAAGTTGCAATAAATAAGCACAAAATAAAGAAATTATCTCATATTTCCTTCTTTTCAACAGATCCAAATATGTCTAGAGTGTTAATGAAGATGTATATTTGAGACAAATTATTCAATCCCTCTGGATCTACAGAGTCTACCTGATCTCCTCATCTGATGCTTGAAGTAGATACTCAATAATAGTCACAGAAATCAGAAATCAGAACAGTGTGCTGAAGAATATAAGTTCCTAACCTCTAATAGGATCCTATACTGCACTAGCAGTTGTCCAGATTCCAAACCATTGCAGTTTCCAACAGGAGACAGATTATCTTTGACTCTGTGTGACTTAGAATCAATTCAATTGACAACGCATATGATTCCACCCTAGAGGTGGAGAATCTTGAAATCATGCCTGACCATTAGGAATACTGTCCACTTCTCCCTGCTTCTACACAAACGACCTTTCCTTGAGTTCCTGACTCTTAAAATGTTAAAAAGGGAAACAGTGTCCATTTCAGAAACCTCAAAAGTTCTTATGTTTCCAGTAGCTCACATCAGCTACCCACCAAAATCAATGCAAAACATGGAATCGAATCAACAAGCTTTGAGGTAATATGAACTGTATTTACAAGTGTTGGCCATTTTTTGGCCTACATACCAAAAATTTGCCTAAGTGTGAGAGGGTGGGCATTCAAGCAAGACTTCGGGTTTTACACAGCAGTAGACTTCGGGTTTTTGGAAGGAGAAGTCTTCGGGTTTTACAAGAGACACAACTTATTTCACTTTATGAGTAATCAGCAGTTGAAACCCCTCAGCAGAAGTAATCCGGGTTGGAAAACCCGAATTACTCTTGACAGTGCAAATCGGGTTTTGAGAAGTGCTTTGCTTATGAAAGTTTTATCAGTAGAAGTAATCCGGGTTGGAAAACCCGAATTACTCTTGAAAGTGTAAATCGGGTTTTGAAAAGTGCTTGGTTTATGAAAGTTTTATCAATAGAAGTAATTCGGGTTTAGAAACCCGAATTACTCAGGGTAGTGCATTTTGGGTTTCTCAGGGTGAATTACTTATCTCTTTTTATAAGTAACAAGCAGTGAAGAATCCAAAGTTGCAGACATTAAAGAACAATCAAATAGACTCGGACAAAAAGCCCGAAGGAATTCCTTCGGAAAAGTTCAAAAGACAAATTTAAAAATCCGAAGGGCAATGTACCCTTCGAAAAGGACATTTCCAAAAGGCCCGGGTGCCCTCCAAAAAGCCCGGATGCCCTGCAAAAAACCTGGGTGCCTTAAGATAAAAGTCCGAAGGAAATTGAAAGACATAAAACCCGAAGAAAATATAAGCAAAGGCAAAAGGAAGTTTGTGGGAGGACATCCTTCAGAAAAATTGCAAACATAATAATCTGAGGGGCTTGACAAGAAATCCGCAGAAAAGGAAGTGACAGAGCCATGGGAGATAACATAAAATTTCGAAGGGCAGGAAATGCAAATTCCGAAAGAAATAGGAACAAAACAAAGGTAAAGACAAAAAGCCCGAGGAAATGAGACAGCAAAGAATCCCAAAAGAAATAGGGGGTGAACATAAAGTCAACAAGAAAAAGATGAGTCAACAGGAGATAGTCCAAAGGAAATCCAAACAAAGGAAGACAGAATTCTGAAGGAATAATTGGACTTGCACAGAAAATAGAAGTCCGTAGAAAATAGACACGAACAGGCAAACCAAAATTAAAAAAAAAAAATCCATGCAAGCAAAGGCTATTTTCGATTGACTGGTCAAAGCTTTAGTTGACTAGTTGTTGAAGTCAAGCTCATCTCCGGATCAACTCGTGCTTTCAAACGTTCCAACTCAGCTTCCAACGTTTCAATTGGAGTTCTAATTTTAGCATGGCGTGGATTTCATGCATGCTCTTGTTTATCTCATGCTTTCAAACGATCAAACAACTCAAGAGGAAGTCCATATTTGGAGGTGGGCATAGCATTTTTGCATGATAAGAGTTTGACTTCCCAAAATTCGCCACCGTCCTTTTCAACGCAAGGAATTTTCATGCAAGACAAGATAGACTTTTGTAAAGGCTGAATTGGTTTGAGTTTACTCCCTCTCTATTTTCCAACGCCAATCTCTTGGCTTTTTATAATTTTCTATATTAATGGCTTTTCAACCTTGTAAAAAAGGATCCATTTTTTGGCAAGCAATCTTCTGCCAAAGTTTGTGCTATAACTTTTTTTCAGAATCAATAAGAAGACTGTGTTTTTTCAATGTTCAGCAGCCGGTATAGTGTGCTATTGTTAAAGATTTGCCTTAGTGATAGATTTTCTTTCTTCCTTGTTAAATCTGGATTTGTACCTAGTTACTAGCTGGTCATTTATGCAAGGCACGTTTTGTGTTAGATTGTCTTTTGTTGAGTTTATAGTGATTATTAGTGACTGTTTAGTGCTTTTTATTAGGGTTATTTCTACGTTTCCCTCAAGTTTAGATCATTAGATAGAACCTTTTCGTGAAATACTTATGTGTATTGATCAATTGGAGTTGAAGTTTTGCCTCTTCCTTGTCTAAATCAGCGTTCTTAAAAACTCAATTTGAGCGGATCAAGAAAATTGGGTGTATCACCACATTAGCTAGGATTTTCTTGCAAGTTCTTTCTTCCCTTTTCCCTAGGCAGTTTGTAGCGTAGAAGTTGAGATCCTCATTGATACATCTTATAGGACCCAGCCTTCTCTGGAGGTTCTTCTCACCATTGAGGCACCCACCCTAGTGAGAAGATCCTATTGTTTCAACTGGTACGAGGATTAGCCATTTCAGCACGTCTTTGATTCAAGTTGCAACTCCAAGTTGACAAGTACTTACTAGTTACTATTGCTATACGTGTTTATTCTCTATTGTAAAGTTTTGAATCATGTTTGAAATAATGAGCTCTTTACCTTGGGAGTTGATTTTGAACGTTGGTTTGATGTCAAACAATCATTAGATCTGTTTTCTCAGGGTTCATGTCTGGATTTAGGCACTATGAGATGTACATTACGCATGTTGGTTAACATTTGTCCATTACCTGTCCGCTTGAGCTACTAGGCCATGACAACCCCTAAAATAAAGCATCCAAAACCATATACTAGGACCTAGAACTAAATCCTAAAAAAATGGAGTTGGGCAAGAGGAAAGCGTACTCCATTTAACGGCTGCATTCTACCACAGAAATTTGTATGAATTGATTAGATGTTTTGTCATAGTGGAGATTGATGAGTACACCATTAGTGCCATACAGTAGGTGAGGAATATGTTCGATAGACCTTGACTACCACATAAATCACCAACATTTATGACAACATAAGTGTGGCAGGATGTAGAGCAAATTTCAGACAACCACCCAATCACACATTTATTTCTAACTGACAAGCAGACTTTTGTTATGGACAAGCAGCCTCATAAGCTGACAGCAGTAGGGCATAGTCGCTTTTAAAACATAGACGAATTCACCTCCATTGCTTCTCATATATGTTTATAGCAGGATACTGCCTGACACTTACCCACGATGGTTGCATAGAAAAGAATCTAATATAAAATTGGGATTCTTGGCTTTGTGTTGGAAGACACGTATATAAATATGTGAGAGTTTTTTAAACCAATAATGAAATGATGTTCCTACACAAACAAGCAAAATCCCAGATCAATTAAAAGTTGAAAATCCCATCTTGTAAGACTGATTTTATTGTATGTTGTAAGCAGCTGGTTTTTTTCCAGCCAGTCTATTAGAGAAGACCTATTGTCAGAAGACCAGTATATCCATACCATGAGAATGAAAACCACAAGTGTAACAGATTACCATTCAAACAAATCATTGGTTATAATTACATTTACAATAAATAGCCAACCATGGAAGAGGCTTAAAACCAAGTTCAATTAAATATCCAAGTTTCAACCTTTTTCTCGCAGCTCTGCTTTAAATTTTCAGCATGCTTGGTGACACTTTGCAAAAAGATCATGTGCTTAATGGTGCGCTCCAATAAGGTATCAATGCTGCACTGTATTGTTGAAGAAAAAATTGTTAGCAGCAAACACATTCAGAGATGGACTTTTTTGACAGAAAGCCTACGCAAGCAAAAACCATGTCAGATTACAATAGAGGAGCTTATTACCTTGTTTCCATTTGGTATTATCTCCCGCAATTCTTTAACTCGATCTTGAATCTGCTGTCTATCCTTTGGCCTTGCCCTGCCATTTTCACCAGACCTAGCCCTCTTCCTATTGACTTTAACCATACTGGCAGACGTTTTTGCTTGTCCAATCACTGAGTTCTCATTTTTTGAACTATGGCCATCAACAATCCTTGAATTCAAATGTGTAATTGAAAGGCGCTCATTTATTAAGTTTTCTACAACTATGTGGCCCTGGCGCTCATTATCAAAGTTACAACTCAAGTTTTGTAAGTTTTCTTTATCTTCTATACACTGGGAAAAGCAAACAAGTTTTGATTCTGGTTGCTCCAACCCACCCACTTGCCCTGCTGAGCATGTAGCAGTTCTGACTGATGAGCTATACAGAGGACCCACAGTACTTAATCCAGAGGATGTACTTTTACTAGATGCATTATCATCTGCACCATGGTTTGCTCTTGAAAAATTACCAACTACAGCATCTAAAAGATGGTCAGAGTTGGTTTCATATAAAAGACTTCCCTTCATATCCATATGCACAGAATCACTAATACTCTGTGTCACAACAGAATGACAAGTTGAACTGGATGGAATTCCATACGATTGAGGAAAATGATGTAATTCTGGTTTTTTCCCTCTTGACAACAAGCTTTCGTCACAAGCATCCATATCTATTTCCTTTTTTAATGCTAATCCCAATGTTTGAAATGTCGTATTGGTTTCAGAAGGGTTTGTATCTGCATTTGTTGCATTGTATTGGCCTCTAATCAGTGATTTTATAACCTTGTTACAATCATTGAGTGCATCCTCACTAGGTCCATCATGATCATATCTAACAGCATGAAAATTTTGAGTGCAAGATTCCAAATCTTTTGAGCTTCCGTCTGCACAGTCCAATTTTTCAACTATACCGTCCTCAAAGAATCCAGCCACGCACTTCTGGCTACTTTCTTGAACCCAAGGTTGCTGTTCTATTCTATCTGGTTCAGACATTAAGAGACCACTGTTCAACAATTCTAGTGGCTCCACACCAAGATGGCCTGTGGTTAAACTCCAAAAAGGTTGCCCAGGATCAAAAGTACGAGTTTGAATGCAGCCTGAATAAATCGTAGGATACCTGTAAACACTATCTACATTCACCTCCACCTTAGGCAGAAGACTCATGTTTACCCCAGTTGACTGGTTTGTATATAGGATTTCCCTCAATGATGTTGAAGATTCAGACTGACCAGCAGCATACTGAAATGCTGAAGCAAGTGGTAGCATATTTTCCTGGTGTAAAACATCTACGCTAGAACTTTTCACTGCAAACATTGCTTCTCCAAACAGTTCTTTACCAGTAATTTCAGATAGTGCCTTATTACTTTTTGAATCAACTTGATCAATATTAGAGTTGAAGTTAGATGTTGCATGCACAGCTGCTAGCATGTTGTTATTAGACTGATATTGCACTGCAGTAGAAGTGCAAGGCATCTGCAAATGTCCATGCAAACCTATTTCCCTCAGCAAATGTTGATCCATAAGTCCAGGGCTGTTGTTTCTTATGCCCAAACCAGTGAAAAGTGCATACCGATCGTCAGCTAACAACTTATTTGCTCCTCTCATTCCTCGAAAAGGACCTAATGTTTCTGTTGGTAAGATCTCAGTTTCTCCCATTTTAGCTCCAGGCCCAAGGGTAACAGCACAAGTAAAGCTCTTTATATTCTCATGCTTGTACTGAAACTCAGAGTGCTGACTTGATATTTCTATCGAAGGACTATATATGCTTTGAGAAGACGCTGGAGGAGGTTTAGCCTCAATCTTCTTGTCCTTTTCACTTATATTACAAGGCCCACCAAATCGATCAAGAACATCTGGCTTTTGAGTTTTCAACAGAGAGGCATTAAGGTGGCCTTGAAAAGAATTTGTAGTATTTATCTGCACTTGGTATGGATTACCAGCTGATGTTGGTTTTATCGACAATGTCGGAAAAATAGAGCTTTGAATCTTCCGGTATAAAGGTGCTTGTAAACGGTCAGACAAAAATACTCCTGGAATATTTTGAAGTGTTCCAAATACAGTTCGTATATGCCTTATGAATTCCAAATCCTCCATAATCTGCACAAAAGCAGCATCTACCAATTCAATTCAGCAAGACTTAAAATTACAGGTAATATTCAAAGCAAGGGAGTATGATTATTTTGGTCACAAGGAACTACATTTTATCAAATCCTGTAACAGAACATAAAATTGATTTCAAAGTTACAATAGGAATGTGATCTAAGCAAAGAGGGCTTAAATACAGCTACTTAGTTTGACACTCCATTAAAGACTCTACGAAATGCAACCCCAACCAATATGCTAGCTGATATTTAAGATCAATGTTATACTTTCTCAATGTTCTAGGTATATAAGAGTATTCTAGTCAAACAAGTAAAAATCAAATACAAGTATGCAGCCATATGTAGCTATCTATATCCCATATAAGACAACCTTTAATATCCTATTATGCTATTTTACTTCAGTCAATCCAGTACATTAATATTCTAGATCTTTGGCTTATCTTCCTTTCCAAATTTAACTGTCTTGTTATGAAACATCCTAAGTTCCTAACCTTGCTCTGCTCCAGTAAGTTCTCCCCTGGTAATAAATTCTCTATTGCTTATGCCTTTGGATTCAAAGCATTGATATCCTACTAACAATAACCAAACTCCATGGACATCATCTCATCATAAAAAACAATCGCCTTACAATAAGAACATATTGCATAATTAATTACCCGATGAAAACCAATTCCATTACCCTCATTTAAGTTAACCTTTAAACTGGTGGAAACTGTTGGCACCTAATAGTGCCAGCAGTATTAAGGAACATTTGGTCGCTATTGTCCTTTTGCTGCTAATTGTTTTGAAAATGGTTCATTATGTAAGGTTCTGCTCAGTAACGTGGGCACCAAGTTGCAGTGAATGTTAGGAAAATACGGGTTAGTGCTCACATTGTGGTCATTTATTATGTGTGAGACATTAGTCATAGTTGTAAAAATATTAATAATGTGAGTGAGTGTGTGAGATAATTGAGTGTACGTGTATTGAGAGGTAAAGTAAAGAGAGAAACCTTAAGGATAGATGAGATTTTATAGGGGTTTGTAGTTGGGATTTGATAAGGTATGACTCTTTGTTTATAGGAGATCTCTTTGCCTATATATTGTAATCAACTATATTTTACGTTCCCAGTTTGTGGGTTTTTGCAGAACCAGGGTTTGGTTCGCACCGGGTTCTGGTATTGGTTCGGTTCGCTATCAAAAAAGCCCAGGGTTCGTCCTAGGGCACCCAGGTTCATTCAGGCTCTTCTGCCAAAAGAACCCGAGCCAACTCGGGTGCCCCAAGATGAACCTTGGGCGAACCCGGGCAGAATATGCAGTCTAAAACAAACAAAAACGGGATTTTTTAATTTTTTTATCATTTTTCTCCAAAAACAATGACTTAAAATAATAAAAAACACGTTTTTAAACCCTAAAGTCAAGTGAAAGACAAAAGCATTATCTAAAAGAACACAAAAGCAAATCCACCTGCCTCTCATTTTTTTCATTGCATACTTGCCTTCCTTACAAGGAGGGGATGTCAAAGCATTGGGATATAGATCCAGAGGTCATTGACTTAAATGCTTCCATTTCCCACTTCTCATTAGTTGAGATTGACACTCCTTCGATGACAAACAACTTCGTTAGTTGAAGTGGCGGTGGTGCTAGTCCATGTGGTTCTAATGAACCACAACATGGTGTTGATGTTGATGCTCTCGATGAAGAGCAAGATGACTATGAATATTAACTTTTAAGTTTGATGTAATCAATTACAAGATAACTATTGATATTTATGATAAATATTTATCATGACATCTGCCATTCAATTAGTATTTTGTGATTATTTTCATATTTTGGTTTTAATATCAATATGCATACTATGTGGTTAATGACAATGTCACTAATTTCTTATTTCTTAAGCTAGAATTTATATATTTTTTCATTTTTTATATATATTTTTGTATGGAACAACCCTAGGTTAAAAAACCTGCCCTACCAGCAAACCTGGTTTTTCAAACCTGAATCTGAACCCAAAACGAACAGATAACTTAGACTATATTAAATAAACAATTAAGTTTAGACTAATCCAAATTTTAAATTTGGAATCAAAGCAGAAGTTTACTGTAATGGATCGTTGATGAAGTCTGAAGGGACAGCCTCATTGTTTTTATGATTGCCCCGTTCATGAGGGTAAATATCCACGGGAGTTTTAGAAGTTTAGTTTTAGAGTATCTTCCATTCTCATAACTTGTATTCATGCTTCTGGACCATGACATTAAGCATTGTATTTGGCACTATTGTGCATTTGTACGTGTGAAGATTTCTTGTTTCTACAGACCGAGCTGTCAGATATGTTTGTGTATTCTGCTCTTCATTCCTTTGACACAATTTGCAAACACGTAGAAGGAGTTTTAGTGCATGCAAAATAGGTTCATAACCACTCATATCTGAGAAAGTCGTTTGGTGTGGAACACAGAGCTGTGTGTGGAGCACAAAACATTTGGTGTGGCCATCCTACTGACAAATCTTGTTGCTCACCTCTCTCACACCATTGTGTATTGACAAAATCTACAGCCTACTAGAGCGACAGTTTCCAATGTGAATATTTGCAACATCACATACTTGTCTATTCTAATTCTCTGCTTGCACGCACAGATTCTTGCAGAAGCGTCCAGCCTAGATGTATTCACTCAGATCTCTGCACCTGTGTTGCCTTGGCATCATCCTGCACCTATTTTGCCTTGGCGTTGAGCTCTAGAAGTGCTTTAATCCGGCCAAGTTCTATTCATTGACACTGCATTGCCCATTTGACCACAAGTTTCATGCCTCTAGCTGGGAGTTCACCGTTTCCATAATTGTTGTGTCTCTATTGACTCTCCCCAATGCAATCCCAACGCATACTATGTGTTTGTGCATGTCATCTACACCAAGCACCGTCAAAGTTAAAGTCCGTGCCAATCTTTGTTAAACCATGGAATGTGGGCTTTAGTGGTAATCAATTTGTGCCTTTAATAGCTAAAAGGTATGGAAGAGTCTATGTTTAGTTTTTTGTTTTAGTTTAAATAGTTCTTATTGTTTTATTAGATAGTTTTGTGTTTAGGATTATAGATATTTCTTTAGTATTATTATTTAAGTTTTGCATCCATTCTAGGTGTTGTCTAGTCAAAATTAAGAAATTATTTGTCACAATAGTTAAATAATTTGTTTCAAAAAGTTGTTATTTTCGTACGGACGTATTAGCAATGGAAATCGACGTCCATTGTGCCAGTCAAGTTTGTGGGGGATTCTTATCAAAACAATATACACCTCAACTTCATATATTGAACTAGTTATCTGAGCTTAAGCATAAACGGATGTCGGAGGCAATGGAGGTAGGAGGCCTAATAAGACCTCTCGTCAGCCACTGACGACAGGACCACACTATGTTGTAGTGGCATAAGTTTCAGTATTTTCATGTTTTATGTCCTATGTGAATAATCTCCTACTGCGATAACATTTGTGAAAGACTCATTTCAAGAAACTCACTTTTTGAGAACATGAAGAAATTTCAATGTAAACTCAATATGGATTGCTGCCCAGATAGTGCGGGAGTTTTGGGAATTCGAAAGTTCAAGGAAAGGGGTCCAAGGACTTGGAAATTCAACTCGGGAGCTACACCTTTACGAGGGTTATGAGACACTTGAATGGAGTTATACCTAGTCCAAATATTGTTTTCAGAGAGAAGCTTCTTAAGAATGTGTGATTATTCTCTCCCATGTTTGCACAAAGGGGGGAATGTTAGGAAAACATGGGTTAATGCTCACATTGTCATAAGTTATTATGTGTGAGACATTAGCCAAAGTTGTAAAAATATTAATGATGTAAGTGTGTGAGAAAATTTAGTGTCTGTGTATTGAGAGATAAAGTCAGGTAAAACTTTAGGGATAGATGAGATTTTATAGGGCTTTGTAGTTGGGATTTAATAAGGCATGACTCCTTTTTAATAGGTGATCTCTTTGCCTATATATTGTAATCAACCATGTTGAATCAACGATGAAGTTTATGTTGTGTTAAACTGCTCCTAATTTTACAATGATGTAACAAATTGTTACGAAAGATTACTGGTCAAAATGGATTCCTCCAAGCAAGCAATGTATGAAGAATACATGTTGATGTTTTAAACAATGACAGAGTCAATAAAGATAACTCGGATGATTGGAGTTGCAGGTATAGGTGCAGGTACGTGTTTTTCTCAAAGGTGTATATCCCACATGCATGTTGTTGAGATATCCCAAAGAGTTTATATGGTTTTGCACTTCTATTGTAAATGCATAAGTGGGATCCATGGCATATTATAATACAGTTTAATTAAAACTTAAAAATATTAATAATTCTCTATTGAAAAGTAATTATGGTGTCAATTAATAAGAACGATTGATCATTGAACAGATTGATCCAAGCTGTTAATCAATGATACGGAAGTCAAGTGCAAAGGGTAAACAACTAGTCATGATCCATCGTTGATTGTGCAAGATCAAATCTAAACCATTGGTTGGCATATTGGTGCTTTGTCAGCAGGTGAGTAAGATTAGCTCCGATTCAATGATGACCGTTGATGTGTCAAAGTTAGATCTAGAATGTTGATTATTGCAGTGAAGGTGGAAGGTTGAATGGAATGAAGTGCTATAAAGTGACAATTGTCATTGGTCGGAGGTTTGATCCATGTTTCTCATCGCACCAACAATGATCACATACTATATAAAGGTGGAGTAACTGTTGATTTAAAAAGAGACAATATGAACCATCTATCGCCAAAGTGGCAATCTACAAGCAATGCAAGACAATAAACGCGAAATGACAACGTTGATTTAGGGTGATCTAATTCCGGTCGTCCATCACAGCACCAAATGAGGTTGCGTATAAGATAGGTGAAAGCTACAATTCAGCGTTTGTTGATCTTATAGAGTAATTCTTGAACGTCCATTGGGACAACGACGATTGCCAAAGAAGCAAGCAATGTTATGTCCGCTTCAACGGTATCCGTTGATCTTCAGTTGATCAATCTTAACCGCTGATCACCATGTCGAGATGCCATGATAACTAAAGATTGTCACGATTCAATGATGGCTATTAATCTGGCAAGTTTAATCCAAATTGTTGATCATTGAACTAGTGATAATAATTATATAAAGTGATACCATAACACATCAACAGTCACCGTTGATTTGCAATCATTTGATTTCAACCATCCACACTTGCTTCGATGGGTTGGTCTAAAACGGAAAGTGGATATTGCAAGCCAATGATGATTATTGATTTTCGAAGGATAAATCATGGCCATCCATCACCAGAACAGGAATAAACATCAATGAGCTAAGGGTAATCTAGGAAGCAACACACAATGTTGATCTTGTACAAGTGATCTCCACCATCTATCAGCGGTACAACATATAAAGCAAAATACACCAAAAATATTTCTACAATTATGCCTATTGTCAATCAAAATGAAATTTAAACTCAGCCATCAATCAATCCAAGGAGCATTTATGAACGTTGAGCCCAGTTCACGAAGATACACGAAAGCAATAAACTTGTTACCTTCATTTGAATTGTTCATTGTTTTCAATTGAACAAATTGCTGCCGCCATTGATGAAGTCTCATAGTGCTCCAAAATTGTATAAGTGATTGAGCCCGAAGCACAAAACAAGTATTGCACAAATTCAAGACATTGAATATGATCGATTGGGTAGAAATTAACAATAAAGTTCATTACCTCTACATCCCTATGTGCAATTTATAACTGAAAACATGCCTCCTAGGAAGAATGCTAGGAAAGAGAAGCTTTCTACAGAAGAAACTACGTTTATAAAAATACTTAATTCTACAGTGGAACCCCTCCCCCAAAGATTGATAAACATATAATTCCTATTCTATTGAAGTATGATGATAATGTCATCCAATTCACTTATCTAGGAAACCCTAAGAAATACCTGGTGAAATCAATTTCCCCCAAAATCTCAGAGATGATCTCCAAGACATTGCAGATCCTAACCTAAGACATAAAGAGTATCAAGGCAACAATATGTTCCATCGTTCCTGTAAACGGTCAAAAGCCAAGGACCTAGTAAGCCACATATGGAAATATGATGTGGGTAAATTGATGGTGCCTAATTGCCACCAAGATACAAACATTGTCAATTGGACAACACAGAGATTAATATTGGGACTCAAATTGTTATTAATTATGAAGGGAAATTGGCGATGAGAATTGCATGAGTATTTATGTAAGGTATTCAATTCGCAATCCCAAGGATTTAAGTCCCTGGATACTAATAAAGAAGCTCTCACTTTCAAGAAGAGAATCAACAAGATGATGCACACTTACTTTCCAAGGTTTATGGTATGGCCCCCTAGCACCCCTCCATCATATATATTTATACCAAGTGATGCCAATTTGCCCTTCAAAGTGTCTATATTTGCCCCTTTATTATGGGTCATCCAATGCCATTCTTTGTCAAGTATTGGGTGATGAAGAGGAAGATGCTAGTAGCCCACTTCATTCAATGATCCTAGCAAATACACTGACCCATTTTGACTCTACCTTATATTATTGGGCCTAGTTTCCATCAGATAAGATGTGACAAGCTTTAGATAACATCAAGAATGGGATTGCCTATAAGCTCAAACACTGCTCTCATTTATGCTATATGTATCTATATACAGTCTAAAAAAAAGGTGCCTACACTCAGGGTAGATGCATACTTCCCCAAACCTACTAGAGGTCCAGCTCAGAAAAATCCAGTTCAAACGTGGACTGGGGCTATAGATAAGCACGGTTTAAATACCCATTATTTATTACTCCAGAACGTTTTTGTTACCACCATCTATGGGATTAAAACACAAAAAGCAAGAGAAAGGATAGCTATGGCAGCCAAGGAGTTAATGAGGCCTCGTGCTAACGAAGTGCAAGGTGATCCAGGACACAATTGGGCTGATCGGGTACATCCAATAATACCATACATTCATTAGGATTTATGGGTCAAAATGCAGGCCTTACAAACTGCCAAAAATTTTACCTAAAGATTGTTGGTACTGGGGTTCACGAGGCAGTTAGCTACAACAATCGATGGGTTTGTTGGAGTCTCAAAGGATGCATTAATTAAAGTTCACTGCAAGGTGGGAGATTTCACTCTTGAAAACAGATTAGCATTGAGATCTCCACAATTGATCATGAGCACATATGGTTTTTCCACTGGGGAACACAAACCACATGATCCTAAAAGGGTCATAGATGCCAAGAGAAAAGCCATTGGAAGGCCCTCCGGTTATCATCACTCATGTAGGATAAGTCAGGAGGTCACAAGAAATTGTGGACATAAATGAAATTGGAAACCTCAAACTTATTTTCAGACAATATGAACTCGAAGAGGGAAAAAGGCAAAGAAAAGATCCTTCATATACTCCCCCATATACTCTAATAGAAGATCCAATTGAGAAGATAAAGTTTGGTCATGATCAGCTGAAAAGAAGGAAGAAACCAATATACTTGGAAGTGATAAATGAAGAAAGAGGAGGGAGTAATGAGGGATCAACATCCATGGTTTCACTTGCGCAGAAAGAACCACAACCCCTAGGCCAACAATGGACTAAATTCAACCCACGGAGATGCAACATGAGGTATAAGAAGTTAAGATGGCATTGCCAGAGGCGGAAAGTGCTCAAATTGTAGCTCAGGAGCATTTTGCCATGAGAATTATTGAGGAACTAACTAATAGGGAAATTTCTATTGAAGAGACTAGTCCACAAGAAGTAGAAAAAGTAGACTATGGAAAAGATAAGAATGTTATAGAGATCCCAAATGATGAGGATTTGGATGACCAAAGAGTCCATAAACAAAGAATGTTTTTTGAGAATCTATATTTTATGCAGACCAGGGAATTCCAAAGGACATGGGAAGCAGTGAGCAGAAATGGGAAGCAGGTCAAGCCACTAGTGGACCACGCAACCACAAAGATAGAACATGAACACACAATTGAATCAAGCTACACCCCTATATCAAAGGAAATAGAGGTCCCCATGGAGAACATTTTACTCCAGAAGTATCAAAGCGCGTTTTGAAGGAAAACAATATGACAATCTTCCCTGGATGGGAACCTGAGAGAACATTAATCGTGCATCAAATTATGGAGGAAGATCCCTCTAAAATATTTGGTGTCGATTCCTCTGCAGAGCAAATAAAATGTTTCACAGTTCCAAATTTTTTGTAGATATGGGGATATTAGCAGAGTGGGTAGTGGCCCCTATATATAAGAAACCTATATATGAAATGAAAGAAGAGGACGTCCAAGGGGGTCTGCAATTGATTAAGGTTGGGGATATGTCAGCTGATCAATTTACTGGAAGAGTATTTTCAGCTGCCACTTATAATGTAGCTAACACAAATCTCTGAAAATCAGGGAAAGCAGTTGAAAGAGAAATATGCCAGATTGAAATTTGAAAATCTCCTTTTGCAGCAAAAATTACACACAAAATATATAAATTGTGATCAACTACAACAGGAAATACGGTCAATAAGGAATCAGGGCACACCCATGAATCCAACTAATACAATTCAGGCACAAACTCTGGAGCCCATGGACACCAATATAGCAAGCTTACAGGTCCAATTGGAAAACATGGAGAATGCACTCATAGATTAGGATGGAGAAAGGTGGCGTTTGATGCCCAATACAAAAAGACCATGACTGCACTCTTAGAGCCCAGATTGGAGACTATACATGCTCTATCTGAAAACATATGGGAAACTATCAAGGCAGGTAGACCCATTCCTAATCTGGCTACCAAGACGTGGTTAAGGTTTAGCACCATCTATGACAAATGGGTGGTAAGACAAAAGGAAGTTGAGGAACTCAAGTTAAATATTGATGTTAAGGATGATCAAGAAATCAGTAGACCTAGTTGGGATAATGTCCAACTATTAAGGGAAAATATAACAGACTTAGAGGAAGTCATTGTGATGACAAGAAAACTGACAATATAGTTAGAAAAAGCAAAGGATAAAGCTCTGCAAGCACAAGCTGACATAAATGACTAAGATTTTCAGAGCCACGTCTTCCCCTTTCAGTCTAAGTGATGGTTTGAAGAACAAAGGGGAATGGCAACAATCAATCAATCAGTTCAGAAAATCGTTGAAAAAGAAAAAGAAATGCCTACTGAAAAGGACCTCATTCCAGAATATGGAGTCGTGAATATAAAGGTCAGAGTTGAAGATTTTGTGAATGAATATGGATCAATCAAGGAAATAGACCCAAAGTAAATACTGAAACACAAATTTCATAGTCAGAATGTCCAAACCACCAGATTCAGATTTATGTTTTCCGCTAGTTGCTTTTGATATAGTGCTTTGCACATGCACTTTAAACATATATGTTGAATGATAACTATTGGGAACAAGCGAGGAGAAGTTGGCTCCATCCTCTCACTATTGAAAACTTGTATTGCTCACTTACTACCTGACATGCCCAGCATAGAGAGTATTTTGATCAATTAAAACTCATAAATGAGTTCCAGCAGATGAGGCTTCATACAATCGAAAAGCTACTCTTGCATGACCCTATCAGAATGTTACAACAAGCTCAATAAGAGCAAGACAATAGAGAGCAGAGTATAAAATGCAAATGGACTGCTGGAGCTAGTTGCAGCACCAATCCAGCACATGTTGACAATTGGCAGATGCCAATCTTCAATCCTGAAGCTCACATGTCTACCACTCAAAATTGGATTGCCCAAGAACATATGACTGCTGATTTGCACGCCACTACAACAGAAGCTGGACAGTAATATTTTTGTCTCCAAAGTCATGTGACAATGGTACCGCCAAATGGAAATCATAAATAGCAAATTAGAATATCAGTTAGTTTTGCTGCGTGATAGAAATCTCACTGCTTTACTTAGACCTACTCTGTTAGATATATGTGTTAACCAAACCTCTTACATGCATTCATATGCTCTTATTAAGGATCAGCAATAGCTATAAAGCATCTCTTCTGAGAATCATTGCGAACCTCTGTGCAATAGGGCACTTTTCTGCACTCACTCAAAGGCTGTTCTATTTCTGCTCAAAAACTGAAAACTACTCACTCCTGAATTTGCTTGTAATAGGAATTGAGAATGATGTATTTTGCTCTGTTTAATATATATATTTAACCTTTTGTCAAAAAAAATTGACTTGTTATGACACCTCATAGTCTTGACAGAACATTTAACATATATATGACACTTCAGCTGCTTCTTTGACCCTTTATAAGCCACAACCTTTATATATTAAATAGTTACACAATCTCATGGAAATCACTCTTTATAAACCCTAAACCCTCTCTTAATATGTATAAGAATTGCATACACCAATCTAATAGCCCATGAATTAAACATCCTCATACGAAATGCTTACAAAAATATAATAATTCTAAAAATATTCAACCATTAATAGTCTACGATTAAAATTTATTCCTTCTGAATGCATGCAGATGAGCTTGGAAGCAGCTAAGCCCTTTCAAACAAATTAATCCTTCTAAAATACCCCAAATCGGAAAATTTATGTCCTTGTATGCAGTGCAAGGATATTTTCCACAAATTTTCCAGAACTGCAAACAAAAATGTTTTTCTAACAGGTATGTAAAATTGTAAATCCTTCCTTGCTTACTGAACACCTCCATTAACATGCGTATCCACCAGTTGTAGCTTTATACTGTAACTACAGTGTAAGCACCATCCTCAAGGCTCGCCTAGGTCGCAATTAGCTTAACAAGAGCTTATGTTCTTCCAGCTATAAGGTTTCACTAAATAGCTTAACACGGGCTTATTGTCTTCTATGACTAAATGGCTATGAAACCCGAGAAGATTTTGGGGGCACTTAGTTTGACATTGAACATCTTTCTATTGTGATCAAAATCTTCAACTCTAATGATGTCCATTCTATGTAGCAGATGATGTAGATTTTGTGTACTAAATAGCAAGCCGCTGACAAAGAAAGATGTACTAGTGAGAAGAAAATCTCCAAAATCTATCTTATGGACTTCATGCAATGATGAAGATCCAACTTTCTCAAAACGAAATGTGTTTGTCTATCTAGGTGGAATTTATCTATAAAGATTTGATATCATTGCCGTCCATAAAAAAACTAAAGAAAAGGTAATATGCTAAACATAATGTTAGTGGTTTCAACTAGACATCCAATTACCAAAGACTCTTCCTATTTAGTATATGAGCTACATTTTAGCACTCTTTGATCAACCTTCAACAGCCATGCAAATAACATTTAAGGATATATAAAAAGGTCACTAAATGGTGTCACCACAGCTTATTCCAAACAAACATGGTATATAAGCTGCTTAAGTTATATAGCAGGCGACTCACTACTCTTATCAGATCTAACAAGAATATGTCTATATTCAAACTCATCTCTCATGCAATATAGCTGCACTTTCTTCCTATATGCAACACAACTGTTCCCATCTATCTGTAAAGTTGTTTTGCCCATATATGTACCCTTTGCCACTACAAACTCAGCATACACATCTTAACATATTTTACTTCATAGTTCAACTTCTTAAGGCACAATTTTTTTATACGTGATGTAAGAATAGAAACGGCATCTTTGAACAATCATAAACAATAAGTATTGCAAATCCTTCAAATAGAAAGGCAAAAACACACACTATAACAAATACAAAGACACAAGCTATATCATAATGTCTAGTAATTTTGTGAGCCTGCTATTAAAATACAATAAGCAATAGAGGAAGAACATTATACTCAAATTTTGTCTTTAAGAGAATTTTCAGGGGAATATTTAGTACCTTTTGCATGGAACCAAGTTGCACCACACCCTGTGGCACTATGGCCACAACAGCTATTGTCTGCAATATAATGACACGATGTATGAGGAATGATACATGTATTTTGACATCACAAAGCCCTTGTAAAGTGTAAACTGATTATAAAAAAGAATTACATATCTACATGAGAGGAGAGAATACCACGCCCCATTGTAGACATTTATAAACCCGCTTACTCTCACCTTGATTCCACTTTCAAACTGATTCTGCCATCCAGCTGGATACTGTAATTTTACAACACAATAATTAGACAAACAGGATTGACAAAAACCTACAATTTCTGATGATGGAAAATCATGCATTATTCTCCTTGAGAATACTGTTAGCTTGAATAGGACAAGCATAAGGAATCAATCTAGGGGATAGCTTTTAGTGGTCAGTGTACATCACCCATGGTTAATAATGTTCCTTACTAACACAAAACCAAGAAATGGAGAGAAACATGAAAAGATAAAGTTCCATGCAACAAATAGTACTGTCTATGCTAGCTTCTTTAGGAAACAATCAGTAGGATATTCAAAAATCGTTCTCATATATATCCTAAAAGCATCTGACATTTGCTACATGAAAAATGTTTTAGTTTCAACTTTCTTTTAGGCTATGAATTAGTATATCATTTAAGAAATAGTAGATACACATTTCATCCATATGGTTTGATTTATTACCAGAACTGATTTAGGGACAAGGCTACTATTGAAAGTTGAAATATGTGAACATTGAATAATGTACACTGTTCCCTTGTAATTCGGTTATATTATGACATATACAATATGTCCATTTCATCTGAATATAACAAAGGGTAATCAATCTTGAAATCACAAAAAAAAGATGGGGCACTATCTATGGCTTTATGGATTATGTAATAAGATAGGCAAGAAGCTCTCTTATACTTTCTTGTAGTGCTTCATATTAGCTCGAATGACGAAATAGATTTTAGGAGAAATAAAAGAATGCGAGGAAAATAAAGCATTTTATAATTTATATAGCACATCTTATTACAGTATACCTGTTCTTTTACCTAAAAAGGTCATGCCTTAACCACCCTGCTTGCCTTACCTTCCTTACATTTAATGTTGGCCATGTGACAACTTCATCTTGAGAGTTAACATTCTAACAACCGAGTTATCCCTGTGCTTACAACATCTCACGGGTATCCTTGTGGGATGCATGCGAGTTGTTGCAGCACCTCACAACATGTTGCGCAAAACTCCAACACTTCACAAGTGCACCTAAGCTCCACATGCTTCACATCGACCTATGACATTGTGCACCAATTGCATAGCCTCACAATACCTTTGCAAATTACCGTAGAACCCAGCAACATACCATGCAAGGACCCCTGGTGCCACACACAAACATCAACACGCAATATCCACGTGCCAGCGTCCTTTTGTTGCTTGGCATACCAGTTGGCACTTCCCAAATTCATGCCCCATCAGCAATCATGTCGGCATACCACGTCTTTGGAAGTTCAACAGTCACAACTGTCGGAAGGCAAACCAATTTTTTTAAACATTATTAAAATAAAAATAAAACAAATTAAAAATAAATAAAAACAAAGCAAACATTGAATTAAAAAATTTAACTAAATAAAAACAAACAAATAATTAATTAATTAAAAATAAATTTAAAAGATGATAAAAATAAAAATAAATAAATAATAAATAAAAACAAAATTAAAATTAAATTAAATACTAACAAAATAAAAAATAAATGAAATAAAAAAATAAAATAAAATCTAAATTAAATAATTTAAAATATTATAAAAATAAAAATAAAAATTAAGAATAAATAATAAATAATTTTAAAAAAATTAAAAGATTACAAAAATGAAAATATTTAAATAAATTTAAATAGAATATATTTTTGAAACAAAATTAGAAATTAGAAAAAGGATTATGAATTTTATTTTATTTTTTAAATATATATATATATATATATATATATATGTATGTATGTATGTATATATATATATATATATATATATGTATGTATATTTTGCTAGATAATAAGGGTTGGAGGGTCCCTCACCCATTTTATTAACCGGAAAACAAGATTACAAAGCTCGTATAGAGACGAGGAAGCCAAAATTAAATCGAGAGCCCAAAGCTCACAATTTCAAAACAAGGGCCAAAAACCAAAACACAAGGCCAAACAAAGTGAAACACACCCGAGGACCAACAATGTCAAACAACAAAGCACAAAGGCCAAAAAACTACAACAAAAAACCAATGAACTAGGCACCACTGCCGCCATCGCAACCCACTTACACGTCACTACCACCCATTGATGCTCCGCCACCAAATTCACTGCCAACGCCCTCTGCGGGGACAGTAGCCAGAGCAAAGGTTTTCGAATCAACATCTCGATCAACCTCCATCCTATCCACACAAATCCCCCAAGGCAAGGTGAGTTTCCACCTTCTCTTTGTCCTTCCAACCGGATTCACACCAATATGCCCCCCCAAACCAGGAGTTACCCTCATGCCCTCCAGCGGAGCTTGCATGTGCATCGAGGCAACCTTCCTTCTGGTAATGGGCCCAATCCCCACCCCAACTAGAATTGGCTGAGCAGTTTAACCACCGATGTCGAGCTTGGATAAATCTGCCCTAAATAGCAGCCACAACTGACGTCGGAGGAGAGCGTAGGGCTCCCACATCTAGAAGTGGTACGCAGCTTGCAGAAGGACCCAGGATCTGAAGCCAGGCTGGCAAAAATTCAAGGTGAACCAGAAGGTTGTCGAACCTATCATCCAAATCCTGAAAGGCTCTAAAAGGGACGAGCCCAGTGTTAGCAAGCCCAAGAAATGCTCGAAGGCCATTGTCCTCTAGGGAGAAATTCTCGACGATTGTCTCCAGACCAGGCCGAAAGCGCTCCCATAACAGCTACTACGAAATTGCCAAAGTCATTTCTTTGTCCATGGACACCTGAAGGAAATTGCCCACAAACACTAACGCCACCAAGGAATTAACCTTAACCCTCTGCATTTATTCTCCAAGAAAATAAGACTCGCGACTTCTTTAACAGCATGCAGGACATTCCCCCTTAGATGAGGGAAATCCACTTTAACCTGGCCTCCGACACCCTACCTTCAAATGCCAATTATCGTTTAACTGTCATGACATGTAGAGAAGGCTCGCAAAGAGCCACTTGGAGCATGCGTTCCATGATAACCAAGCTACCAGCCAGCACTTGCAAGATTAAAATTAGCCAAATGCTGAGACCATCCACAAGATATAAAGCCAACTGCAGCCTCGAGTTGGGTGAGGGGACATGGGGATCAACAGACAAAGGAGGGATGACAGTTCCCACACTTCAACCATGTGCCACCAATAATAGTCCCATCCTCCAAAGAAGCTCGAGCTCGAAACAATCATATGGGAATAATTAGACCCACCTCTCCCAATCATTGTCGTAGATTAATTCCGCTTAATCAACACCTCTATTGGCCAGCTCGTCAGCCACTTGATTCGCTTCACAAAAGCAATGGTTAGCTTCCCATTCAACAAAAGATAAGGCATTCCCACACTTGGCTCAGTACATTCTTGAGGTTCCATGATCCTACCTTCTCATTCCGCATACCCTGAATTATAACCATGGAATCACCCTCAACGAGGATTCGATCAATGCCGCACTAGCACACAAGCTCAAGTCCCAAAACTAAAGCTTGGGCCTCTGCTTCGTTGTTGGTACCATCCATCAACTTTTAAGATGTTGCTCGAATGAGCGAACCAATGCAATCCCGAATTACACAACCAGCCCTAGAAGCGCCAAGGTTCCCCCTAGTAGTGCCATCAAAATTTAGTTTAAACATTCCCAGGGGAGGCGGCTTCCAATCCATCCTCATTGTACGTTTATTAGCCTTTGTCGACATATTCGAACCATTAACATGATGGATTTTTAGCCACTGCCATGAAGAGATAATCTGGAAGTCCCAAGGCAATAGGCTTCCCCTGAATCGCAGAGTGGGTGGAGCCCATCTCAGACATTCCCAATGTAGCTTTCTTGATAACTTCCTCAAATGAACAAGCTCAGTCTTCAAAAATTTGAAGATTTTGTTCTTTCCAGATGGTCCAGATCAGAATAGATGGACAAGTTTTCCATAGACAGGAGAAAGCATCTTTCCCCGAGGCCATAGGCTAGGATATAACTGCCAAGCCAACTTACTACATAGCCAATGTCAGGGTTGTCTAGCGAACTGCAGTTGAAGAGGAGGTGGTTGGCATCTTCATCTTCCTCTTCCTCTTGGCACATCACACACTTGGACAGGATGGCAAAGCCCATTCTTCTCAAACGCTCATGAGAGAGAATACGCCCTTGAACAACCATCCACGCAAACGCCCCCGCTTTGGGGAGGTTAATTTTGTTCCAACAAAGGGCTCTAGTCCAGCCAAAGGTGAATTCAACTTGATCCGCCATTTTATAACCCAAGTTGTAATGTCATATTTTCATATAATTTAATAATTAATAAAATTGTCCGAATAGTGATTTTAATCATTCGAAAATATAAGGCAATTTAATTAATTATTAAAATAGAACTATCTTGGATAATTATTCGAAGTACCAGAAAAGTGGTTTTAACCATTTGAAAAATTAAAGTAATTTTAATGGTTATTCTAAGGGATTTTATAATTAATAAATTGCTTGAAAAGTGATTTTTATCACTTCAATATAAAATGAAATTATAAGGAATGTCAGCTTGGGAGCTAAAGAAAAGAAAAAGATATCCTAAAAATTGGCAAGAGGGGTTATGAGGTATTTTACCTCCCAAAGGTGATTCGCCCCCCTTTGGAAGGTGCAAATACAAGGTGAACATCACCATTGAAGACATGTTGAATTTGATATTATTTTTTCATGTTTGAAGAAGATATTGGGATGTATGTCCAATAAGTGTTCGCATATTTGGAGCTTATTATTCTACAAAAGGTGTTTTCTGATGCCACCTATTGCTAAGGTGGATTTGTTACTGGCCCTAGAGTGGGGTGATTTGCTTTGTGTGCTTGTTGAGAGGGTTTGGTAGGCAATTTGTTGTCCAATTGGAGAATAATAATTTTAATTATCATTTGTATTAATATTCCAAGTGTGACGACTTGTTTAGGATTGAGGGTTTGATGTTTGAAGAGGTAAATTCTGAAAACTAGGGTTTTCAAAATTTTAGAGCAAGTTTTGGTGACCTTTCCATGGAAAAAAAATTCTAAAATTGTTTTTATTTGATAGTCATTAATTTTATGATTAGTTTGAGCTCTTATTTGCATCATAATTCCAAATATTGAGGGAGTTATGAATTTTTGAAGTTTTCAGTTGTTCATAGGAAATAATATTTGTTGAGAGCAGATTTGCAAAGGTTTTTCTGGGTGAATTCAAGGCACAAATTCTGATTTAATTATTGCAATAATTTTTTGAATATTGGCGATTGGATTGGACTAGGGTTTGATCACTTTGGAACCTTAACCATTGATGATCCATGGATGATCTGACTGCTGTGATTTTTGCATGATTTTGTCTACAGTTTGTGAAAGCTTGAGCAGGGATTAAAGTGATAAAGGACTTCAATTCAGCTAGTGTGGCGCTAGGGTTTGGAGGATTAAAACATTCATTTCAAGCTTTTTCTTCATTGCAGTAAGAGCCATTGGTGGCCAAATTCACAAGGTATTTATTTGTTATTTATTTCACAGTGAATTGGAGTTAATTTTCAATTTGGCGGTGCAATTGCAGAAGTTAGAGTTTGCTGATTTTTCTAATTTCAAAATTTAAAAAAATGTTGATTTTAGGAGAAACCCCGTTTTGGTTAAATCGTTCCATTTGGGGACATTACAGTGGTATCAGAGCACCGATCTTGTCCACCTGTGAGGTTTGGTGTTGCAAATTTGGATGCAAACAGATAAAAAGATTTTGTGTTATCAAAGAAGAGAAAAAGCTATGGGTGATCAAGGGTTTACTTCAGAGCAAGTAAAGTTTTTGAAAGATTTGATCAAGGAGAGCCAAAGTGATCTTCAACATACCTTGAATATGCAATTGACAGCTATGTTGAAAACTACACTAGATCCAAGCAAGAGCCATCACCTCAATGGAAAAGAAAATTTGAATGGCAATGAGAGGTTTTCTATCAACCCCCCTCATAAATTATTCAAGGCTACATTTTTACAGAGAGAACCAGTAGTTAAAATTGAGACACCGATGTGTGATTCACTTAATACACATCAACAAGAGTATGCAACCCTAAGCATTGACACACAAGCACTCTTGTCATTTCGTGATTATTGTGAGATGAAAGATGGATCAAAACCAAGACCATCAAACATGCAGCCCCATAGGCATTTGCATCAAAGGAAAAGGCAAGGAGTCATCAAAGAAGAAAGGACCTAACTACATGGAGAGTTGGAGGGAAAAAATGAAGGGACAGCCCTTTATGAGGACTCCTATGAGGGAGCCAATGAAGTAAAAAAATCAAAATTTAATGGGCAGCCCATAAGGGTGCAAGTCGCTGATAAAAGAGAAGAGGAAACCAAGGAGCATGAAATAAAAGAGTTGCAAGGTAAAGATCTTTCATTGATAGAAGATGTCTATTTATCTTCTAATGATTGTATACATGATAGTGAAGTCACCAAAGGTGATAAAATGAAGGATATGGTTTGCAAAATGAGGCATGAGGATTCTTTGATTCAAGTTCACAATTATTGGCACCAAGAGATATGAGATACTAGTAATTTTCCGAGTTGTTCAAAGGTTTTCAATTCTGATTTTAAATTCTTTATGACTAATTCCATGGGAATAAAGAAAGAATCAGAATCCTTTGGGGCGTGGAGGAATATAGGCATGCACAAGTTAACATTGAAACTAGAGTTTAAAGTGGGAGATAATGAGGATATTTTGCATGGTTTGAGTGACACAAAGGCTCCTTCATCTTTATCAATCAACATGATATGAGGGTATTTTATGAGTATGAGGAAGAAGGATGAAAGGAACAATGATAGGGATGTTATGAGACAACATGGACAGCCATGTGCTTGCAAAAGAGGGGAAGCTACAACACAATTGGTAAGTTTACTTGGTTCTGATTTTTATCATGCATATGTTGGAAGAAATAGATTGAAGTTTGAATTTTATGGCTCAAAAAATTCTGAGACATCTAGTTAATTCTAGCCCCTACATACAAACGTAATATTGCCCTCTCGAAATATGTTTAGATTCACAAGGAGAGTTCATGCATGGACAAATTCTAAAGTCGATTGCTCCCAAAATTCTGAATTAACATGACAGGGACAACAGTATATAAAAGGGGATAAAATCCAGTATTGGTGGGGTTTGTTGGGTAATGCATGCATACATGTGTGAGGAAGCTATCAATGGACAGCCAAGGGAAGGATATACATCCTACATAAGGGGATCCCTACCAATGGGTTTAGATGATTATAATATGCATTTGCAAGGTATGTTTTTCAATTTGGTTAAGCTTGCTTTCTGTCTACAAATGGAAGGACTACATTTTCAAAATGAAGGATTGATATGGTATAAAGAAGGTCCTAACACACCTTGGAATGCACACTACGAGAGCACACCTCCTCTAGTGCTTTTCCATGAGATGAATTTAATTATGGGCAGCCCTACTAAGCATATTAATTTGGTTCAGTTTTGCAGTCCTAATCTTCTTCATACAGGGCATAAGTCCATGATGGTTTGTTGGGGAAGCATGGAGTTAGAGAGCCCATTAAGCATCAACTCGGTAATGAGCAAATTGAAATTTCTGAGTAGAGGCATGGCTGTGTTTTAATATGACAGCCAACATATATGCATGGACAAAATATGGGGGGAGGTTTCAACTCATAAGGGGACCTTGTGGATAAGTTTGAAGCATGATAAGAGGTATGATAGCTACTATTTTGAGTTGCATGACACATTGAGTTATTTTGAGTAGCATACTAGGTATAGGTATGGCAAGGTAAGTTCTGATGGCATCCCACAGATCATGGGAAGAGGAGAGAATGCAAGTATTTATTCTGAATCTTGTCATCATGAAGAATCAGAATTAGGCATGTATTTACAGCAGTATCATGGAGGAAACACTGATTTTTGGGGTACATTCCATCTTTTGCAAGGTTTTGCAAACATGCATGTTTGGGTTCCATTCGCGAGTAAAAAAAGTAGCACATGCACAAAGAGGATACATATCTCATTGATAAGCATTTGGGGACTCTTGATGAGCTTATCGAGTGTTACATGTATGCATGAGAATGTTGATAAGGGGCAGCCTTTGGAAGGGAATATGGCGTGCACAAAGAGGCCCATATATGTTGAGTTGTACTACCTTGAGGCCCCACATCATGGTAAGTTTACAAGATGGTACCTAGCTGATTTCTTTTTGCATGATTGGAGAGTTGTAGCATGGCATTTGGGGTATCATTACCCTCGAGGCAGCAAGGTAATCAAATTTTATTATGTTTTTATTTCAACTTTTGGCCACATATCACTTCCTTGGAAGGTATAAAGGAAAGGAGCTTCCTCATCCACCACTTGGTATTGAAAGGGGTGTTTGACTGGGAACATGTGGAGCCTTTGGAAGGCTATGAGGACACATCTAGCACTTAGGGGTAGCTCCCAAAGTATGGGTACAGCAGGTTCATGGCTTCGTTGAGGGCTACCACTTCTTGGAAAGCAAGGACAAATTTTGGTTACATTGTGGGACGTGTTGGCAAAGGTGGAATGGCATTCATTATCCATTTGGGGAATGTCACACTATGCTTCTTAGCAAAAGTTATTCCACTTAACAGGTACAGGAGCAAGGCTTTTTGAGCACTACAGCAAGTTTTACCACTTGGACATAGAAATTGGGCATATGAGCTTGCATTTGCTTGAAGACAAGCAAACTTGGGAAGGGAGGACTGTAATGTCCCTTTTTCATATAATTTTAATAATTAATAAAATTGTCCGAATAGTCCTTTTAATCATTCGAAAATATAAGGCAATTCAATTAATTATTAAAATAGAACTATCTTGGATAATTATTCGAATTATCGGAAAAGTGGTTTTAACCATTTGAAAAATTAAAGTAATTTTAATGATTATTCTAAGGGGTTTTATAATTAATAAATTGCTTGAAAAGTGATTTTTATCACTTCAATTATTAAAGCAATTTAATTAAGTATTGAAGCAAGGCCCTAATATAAAGTAATTATTTAATTTGCCAAAAAGTAATTTTAATTACTAATTTATTGAGGCAAGTTATTTAATTAATTCAAAAAGCCTTAAAGTGAAATTAAAAGGAATGTCCGCTTGGGAGCTAAAGCAAAAAAAAGGAAAAGATATCCTAAAAGTTGGCAAGAGAGGGTTATGAGGTATTTTACCTCCCCAAGGTGGTTTGCCCCCTTTGGGAGGTACAAATACAACGTGAAAATCACCATTGAAGACATGTTGAATTTGATATTATTTTTTTATGCTTGAAGAAGATATTGTGATGTATGCTCAATAAGTGTTCGCAAATTTGGAGCTGATTATTCTACAAAAAGTGTCTTTTGACACCACCTATTGCTAAGATGGATTTGTTACTTGCCCTAGAGTGGGGCGATTTGTTTTGTGTGCTTGTTGAAGGGTTTGATGAGCAATTTGTTGTCCAATTGGAGAATAATAATTCTAATTATCATTTGTAATAATTCCTCAAGTGTGACGACTTGTTTGGGATTGAGTGTTTGATGTTTGAAGAAGTAAATTTTGAAAGCTAGGGTTTAGAATTTTAGAGCAAGTTTTGGTGACCTTCCCAAGGAAAGAAAATTTTGAAATTATTTTTAATTGATAGTCATTAATTTTGTGATCAATTTGAGTTCTTATTTGCAACATTATTCCAAATATTGAGGGAGTTATGAATTTTTGAAGTTTTCAGCTGTTCGTAGGAAATAATATTTGTTGAGGGCAGATTTGCAAGGGTTTTTTTAGGTGAATTCAACACAAATTTTGATTTGATTATTGTAGTAATTTTCTAAATATTGGCGATTGGATTGGACTAAGGTTTGATCACTTTGGAACCCTGACCATTGATGATTCATGGATTATATGACTACTGTGATTTTTGCATAATTTTGTCTACAATTTGTGAAATCTTGATAAGGGATTAGAGTGGGAAAGAAAGACTTCAATTCAGCTAATGTGGCGCTAAGGTTTGAAGGATTGAAACATTCATTTCAAATTCTTTCTTCATTGTAGTAAGAGCAATTGGTGGCCAGATTCATAAGGTATTTATTTGTTATTTATTTCAAGGTAAATTGGAGTTAATTTTCAGTTTGAAAGTGCAATTGCAGCAGCTAGGGTTTGCTGGTTTTTCTAATTTCAAAATTTAGAAAATTGTGGATTTTAAAAGAAATCTCTTTTTGATTAAATCATCCCATTTGGGAACATTACACAAGTTGATAGCATGCCACCTAGATTTCACACCCACCCATTAAATATGATCAGGGTTAGAGATAATGAAGATTTTTCTCTTGAAGAGAATAGCTGATAACTAAACCTTTTGAAGATTTGAGATTGGCACATTATCAAAAAAAATCCATTTCCAGTAGACCAATCCCACCTCCTTTTAGGGTTCAAGGTAATTCCTCACCTTGTCACCCCATAGTTGCCTCAAAATCTCCTCAGCCTCCACAAGATCCTGTATCTCCCTTAATGGCTTAGGACCATTCCAGGAGTCTGCCCAAAAAATTGCGAGGTTCCCGTCGTTGATCACCCATGAGACATGATCCTTGATGATGAAATGGCAATTAAGAATAAAATTCCACAGGTAGGAACCCTTCGAAGGATTTCCCACCTTTAGAACACTAAAAGGAGAAAAATCCCCAAAGCATTTTTTCTATAGAAGCTCGTTCCAAATTGCAGTTGTTTGAGTGACCATACCTTAGACCAATTTTGCACCCAAAGCAAGATTTTGAACATCTAGCCTTTTAATATCAACGCCTCCTTCCGCATGGGGACAACAAACCTTATCCCATTTTACAAGTAGACTTGTCCTAGAGTCCTACCTGCCTTGCCAAACGAAGTGTTTCATGATTTTGTTCAATTCCTTAAGGATTTTTTACAGCGGTTACCGGACCGACATAGTGTATATCGATAACGCGCTTAGAACAAATTTTATAAGTGTGATCCGACCAGGCAAAGACAACCACTTACCTTTCCACTCCAAGAGTATTGAGCGAAAATCCTTGAGTAAATTCTCCCACAAAGAAGCTCACCCAACTCCTGCAAACAGGGGGACCCCAAGGTATTTGGCCGGTAGCTTGCCAATTTTGAAATTCAAAACATTTGAGATTGCCACTTGCATTTGAGGGTGGGTGTTAAACAAGAAGATTTCAGATTTAGCCAAACTAACGTGTTGACCCAAAGCCTTCTCATAATCCACCAGCCTTTGCCTAAGATTCTCAGCCTCAACTAACGATGCGAAGCCAAACATAACAGTGTCATCCACGAATTGTTGATGAGTAAAACTTGTCACTCCAACCGTGGCCTTTAAACCCGGATCTCCCCATCTCTAGCAGCTCCCGAGAAGGCTCTTCCTAAGGCCTCAGCGATGAGTATAAATAAAAGGGGTAAAGAGGATCACCCTGTCTGAGGCCCTGGGTTACTTAAAAGAAACCAGCTGGTTCCCCATTGATTAAAACTCAAAATCTCGGGCTCGAGATGCAGCTAAATATCCAATTGCACCATTCCTTGTTGAATCCAAAGGCTTCCAGAGTCTTCAGCAAAAATCTCCAGTTGACCCAATTGTAAGCTTTACTAACATCTAGTTTCAAGATCATCCCCTTCTTGTGGCCAGCCACCAAAGAATGAATAATTTCATGGGTGATAATCACCCCATCATGGATGTTTCTCCCCGAAACAAACCCACCTTGTTCAACAGAAATTAGATTGTTGATAAAGCTTTTCAATCTAAAGGAAATGGCCTTAGAGATGATCTTGTAAATAGTGTTGCAAAGCGAGATAGGTTTGAAATCACTGAAGGTCGTATGCGACTCACCATTGGGAATGAGAGAAATGAAGATCCAAATAATATTGGGCCCAATTTTTTGTTTAGGTGGAGTTCTTCCGCAAGTGCCACAATCTCGTCACCAAAAATATCCCAGAAGGTTTGGAAGAAAGCGGCTGGAAAACCATCCACTCCTAGGGCTTTATCTCTACCCATAGAGAAACCCACTCTTCTGATTTCTTCCAATGATAAGGGAGCCATTAGCAATTTGTTCTGCCTTTCCGAAACCACCCTAGGGATGTGTCTAAGGTTGAGAGATTGCACCTGCAAATCCACCGCTTCTGTGTTGACAAGGTCTCTGATACAAGAGATAGCCTCATCTCGAATCTCAGATTGCCACTCAAGGGATCTGCCATCTTTATCCATAATGGAAGAAATGCAGTTAGCATTCCTCCGCACACGGGTTGAGTTATGAAAAAACTTCGTGTTGTTGTCCCCATCTTTAAGCCATGTCTCATGAGACTTCTGTTTCTAAAAAGAATCTTCCCTAGCATACAGTTCCGCCAGCTCAACCAAAATTTTCTTCTCATTAATATAAAGGTTTGCATCCATATCAGCGTTAAGAACAACGTGATTGAGAGTGTCAAGGTCCGTCTTTACTCTTGGAATTTATTTAAAGATGTTTTTAAAACAATCTCTATTCCACGTTTTGAGGCAAGCCTTAATGTACTGGAGTTTTTTGCTAAAAGTGAAAGCCTTCGTACCTTTCTCAACCTTGGCTTCTGGCCACCATCTCTTGACCAGATCGAAAAGGGAAGGGTCCCAAAGCCACATTAACTCAAATTTGAAAGGGCATTTCGGGTGAGCACCATCTTCTTCAATTTTGAGCTCAATGGGAGCATGGTCGGAGCCCCACACCAGGAGGATGTTGCATTCGAAGGCCCAATCCTTCTCCAAACAAGATGGTGAAACCCAAAAGCGGTCTAGAGGCTCAACAATGTTGTTGAAACCAAGACATGTATTAGCCCACGAGAACCACTCGAATTTGGGGGGAATGTCCACCAGACTCAATGACTCGACAAATTGAAGGAAATCTTTATGAGATTTGGATTCAAATTTAACCCCTCCACGTTTGTCCTCACTAGACAAGATAGCATTAAAATCTCCACTCAAAACACAACACTGGTCTGGTAACAATGCCAGTTGTTGTTGAATCTTGTTCCAACCCTGGGCTTTACCAACAACAGATTTGGCCCATACACATTAAATAAGAAGAAAGAAATGTCAGAAGCAAAAATCAAGACCTTACAAAGTTGCCACCCTACTCCAAAGTTGATGGCTTCAACTTTTGCCTTGGAAGGAGCCCAAATAATCACCAATCCTCTCGAAACCCCAAAAGAGTCGGCCAAAAAAACCCTCCATCCACTCCAGCCCCACCCTAATAAAGAATCGCCTTCCTTGCTTAGCTTTGTTTCTTGAAAGAGAAAAATATCAAAGACAGAATCCTGAAGCTGACCCCTGACCAAGCACCGTTTGTTAGGGGCATTAAGGCCCCTAACATACCAACGAACAATCTTCATTGATGCTCAGTGGGGCATTTCGCACCCCACCTTCTAGAGTAGGCAAAAGCCATAATGGCTTTTTGTTTTCTAGCTACCACTTTTGCATCTATCCGCTCCTTAATTGTTTTGCGACCTCTTTTGCTAGATGTTCCACAAATTGGTTGAGAGATTTTGCAGTCAATTTGGGAAAGAGAGAGCAACTCTGTCAAGAGTAGCTCCTCTTCCTCTTCTTCCTCAAAATCTTCCGAGAGGGGACACATCTGAAGGTCTCCCACCTTCCCTGAATCCCTCAAAATGAGGTTGGCCCTATCAAACTCCTCCCAATCTTCCAACTAATCTTTCCTTCCGCTATCCAAAGTGATGATGGATGAAAGCTTCTTAGCTTTTACTGAGATCAAATTGCATTCCTTCAAAATGGTGTTTGGCAATAGGATCTCTCCACCTTTGAGTCTACTTAAGCACTTCAATTGCTTCAACATTAATCCCCAGTTTTCCCAAGGAGTGTTCAACTACCAATTCTTTAAGGGGGGGTTGTTCCAGCGCTTGAGGCGAGGATTCCACCTAAGGCGGAATTGTGGTTCTTACAACTTCTCTTTTAAGCTTGCCTCCAAGAACTCCTGGGCATTCCCGATGAAAGTGTTTGATTTCTCTACACTTGTAGCATCTAAAGGGGACCTTTTCCACATCCACCCTTTGGTCATAGGTGCCTTCCTCGGTTTGGGTACACATAGTTTTCGGAAATGCCTCATCCAAGTTCAGCATAACAAAGATCCGCACATAGGATGCCAGTGCCCATTCAAGAGATAGGGTCTATTTTGATGAAACCTCCCAAGGCTTAGCCAATATGACTGAGACAATTCTCACTCCAAAATTCCACTGGTTGCCCATAGAGTCTAATCCAAATAAGAAAACTGCCATTCTTAGTTATTAAGGGGTTGAAGTTGGAGCTCCAATTTTGAAGCCATAGACCTGAACCCTTGAGAAGCCAAGGGCCCCCTTTGAGTATTTCCAACTTAGCCTATTCAGAAGGGCAAGTAACTGAGAAAAAGCCCTTGGGGAGGAAGCAAATAGAGCAATCCAGTCCCCAATAGCCTTTTGGCCAATCTTCCACTTCTCCCATTGCTGGCCATCTTCCCACAAACTTCCCAATTAGCCTCCCTGCTCTTCAAAGCTTGGACATTCTCCCGAAATTCCAAGGTTGTGAAGAATACAAAAAGTACTCCTTTTCCCTCCTTCCAATTAGTTTGAGAGGGCAAGTCTTGGATTGTAGGGAAATCCCTGTGAAGTTGCTTCTCATTGGGGATTTTGGGCGAGAGGCCCAAATCAGTGCATGTCCTTGGAGAGACCCAGTCCTTAGTCATAACCCTAAAGGTATCATTACCACAAACTGGCCAATCCTCACCCAGATCCTCTTTGCTAGCATCTTGAATCTCCTACCAAATTTCCCTTTTGTTGGGTCTTGATTCATTCAGCGTGTTTTGCCTTTCCCATGGGGTAGAGGCCTCTCTTGCTGCTATTGTTGTTGCCACGGCCGTCGATGCTCCCAAACCTTCGCCATTTTCTAAAATGTGGGGTAATAGGGCTTTTTAAACAGACCCAAAACCACAGACATTTTAATAACTAGAATGCCCAAACTAACAATGAATAGTATTCCTAGCCATGCGTTGTGGACTTGCCTCATCACATTGAACACAGGTTTCAAGCCACATGCCAACTCTCGTCGCATAAAACACCAAGTTGGTAGTCCATTGCATCAGTTACCTTTCACGAATAACCCGCCATAGCTTAGTGTGAGAATGACACTAGAGAATGGTCATTCCAAGAATGGACCTTGAGACTTCCCACTTTTAACACTCAACTCACTCACTGCTAGGATATCATCATCGAGTTAAAATGTTGGCTAACATGCTTTTTTAAACAAAACCAGAACTGCAGACATTTTTATAATTGGAATGCCCAAACCAGCGATGAATAGTATTCCTAGCCATGGGCTTTGAACTTACCTCATCGCATTGAACACAAGTTTCAAGCCACATGCCGACTCCCGTCGCATTGAACACCGAGCCAGTAGTCCATTGCATCGGATACTTTTCATGAATAACCCGTCATAGCTTAGTGTGGGAAGGACGCTAGAGAACGGTCATCCCAAAAATGTACCCAAAGACCTCCCACTTCTAACACTCGGCTCACTCACTGCTGGGCTATCATCATCGGGTTTAAAATAAAATAATTTTATTATATATAAAAAAAAAGAAGAAAATTAATTGTAAATAAATTTAAAATTTAAATTAATTAAAAATTAGTTTAATGAATAAAATAAAAATAAACATAAGACGAGAAAAATAAATTAAAAAATGCAAATGAAAAATAAATAAATATAATTAGTTTAATATATAATTTTATTATATATAAAAAATAAACAAAAAAAATGAAAATAGAAACAATCTTAAATAAATTTATAAAATAAAAATAAATTAAATTAAAATAATTAAAAAGTAGTTTAATAAAAAAAATTAAAAAAAAATCGTTAAACCCCTTCCCACAAAAAAACACAAATAAAAAATAAATGAAACAAACCCCCCAAAAAAAATCAAAGAAAAGGAAACAAAAAGTTTAATCGACATAATCATTAAAAAAAATTAAATATTAAAAAATAATAATAATAATGATTTCAGGGTTTTCTAATTTTAAACAATAAAAGCCATAACAAACAATTAAAAAAAAATCATTTAAAAAAACATTAACAAAAAAAATTGATAAAAAAAAAGTCATAACAAAATGAAAACCTACCTTGTGCCTTCGCTGCTGCTGAGTCGTCGGTCGCCACTTGAAGCTTTTTTGAACAGCTCTTCGACTTTACCAATGGCTCACAGCTGGGTGTCAGACCCTGATGAAACTGACAACGACCTCCTCCAAATAGGCTCCCCCTCTTTGAGTCCACGCAAGCTCCTTTTGTGACCGTGGTAAAACCCTTCAAGCTCCTTTTGAACTCTTGAACTCCGCCAAGGCTCCAACAGGGAAACTACAATTTTTTTTTATGGATTCCAAAGAAGAATGATGTTATTTAATAGACAGGCCATTGTGTTATTTCCCTTAGCCTTATCCCGCATAGGTTAGTTTTAGGGCTCAACGTCTAAGCATTAAATTCACAATTAGGTCTTGTCGCCGTCTGAGCATTAAATACACCGAACAAGATGAATTTGACCGAATTTTCGGTCAAGGTTATTAAGTTCACGGAATTCCAAATTTTTAGGTAAAAATTTGGCAACCTTGTGACTTAGGTAGCCGCAAGTTAGGTAAAGCCAAAATCGGCCAATACTAATAATATGTTACAACTCTACAAAACAACATTGCTGATTCTTTTCCCTTAGTAAAAGACATACCACATTTGATTATGGGATGCAAGGGAGTTGCTCTTGCAAAGAATGAAGCAATGAACTTTTTCAAGTAGCGGACAGCCCCTATAAGGTTCTTTTTCTTAGTCACATTGGAAGGCTTGGGCCATTTGAAAATGGCCTCAATCTTGCCAAATGAATTCTCCATTCACCTCCTATAGACTAGGAATTGCTTGGAAAACTCACATTTCTTCTCATTTAAGAGCAGCTTAATCTCCTTCAAAACTTGAAACACTTTCCTCAAATGCATTAAATGTTCATCGTAAGTTTTGACAAACACAAACAAATGATCCAAGAGGATCTCCAAATAGAAGTTCCAACAACACTACCAACCTTGTTCTCACAGTTTGCAGTACAACTGCACAACCTCCAAAGGTGGGTGGTACCCCCAACATCGTCATAAGTCTCCAACAGATGTAGCACACACTCCAACAGTGGCGCAATGAAATTTGTGCAAAGTGGACGTGGCACCACCCATGTGCACACCAACCCTTATGCCATACCTAACATTGGCCTCAACCGGGTATGACATACCTCCATGCTATACCACAAAGCACAATTCACATTGCATGGTACCATCAAGTACTGAGAACTTGCTACCTCCACCCCAACAAACACGGAATGCATTCTTCAAAGACTTAGTCGGTGTGAGATTAAGATGTAGCGGGGCAATGCCCCATGCCAAAATGTCAAGCATTAATTCTGACAATATTCAACGCAACCGTCAGAAAGAGAAGAGTCACAAAGGAGCCCAATTGTTATGTATATACATCTATAACTTTAGTAACCAATCAAAGTAGAAGATTGACAACCATACATCTTTCTCAAGATTATGCCATGTACAAAACACACATATAGATAAAACATATATTGCTCCAATTATATTATCTCTCTCTCACAATTCTTTGCATATTGTCTAATATAGCTTTTGCATGCATATATAACACATCTCGAACCTCATTTAGAGTGTTGACACTAGGTTTTCTCATGGGCTTCGGACCAACAAACCATTCAAATATACAATAACAAAGGAATTTGTGAATGGTCTATTTACATCATTCATGAACCTTGCGAGCGTAGCAGAGGCATTCTAAGCAAAGTGAATTACAAGCCATTTCTAGAAACATTGTTTTGTATTCAATGTTGATCTGCGTGCAACTATGTCATCCTGTGTTCTCACCTTGAGTGACTTAGTCAACGACTCAATGCAACCCCTTGCATCATGCACCTCCAAGGAACATGCCACACAACCTCCATGTTTCAAGCACCTCGAAGAGACTCTCAAATCATGTGTATCACACGTAGCACCAAGATCCATGGATCACAGCTCCAAAGACTACACCGCACAACTCCTTGCATCATGTGCATCACCCATAGTGCCAAGAATCATGTCGCACAACTCCTGCACTTCGAGCACCTCCGCGCAACACAACATCATGCACCTTCCACGTAGCATTGAGAAACATGTCGCACAACTCAAAAGGCAATATCAAGAACTTTCCCTGATAAGTGAGGAGTGAATAATTTCATGGGCTTCGCCCTTACAAGGTTTAAGGTGTAGCACCCTACGCCAAAATGTGGATAATCAATCTCAACACCATTCAGCACAACTTCACATTCTACCCAACACAATATTCGTGCACATTGTACCACATACACAACACTTTGCTACTTCGTGCCATGTGCACAACATCGGCCAATGGCATAACACCTTCAAATATACCTCACATCTCAACCTCTATGCAAAACCTCTAGATTGCACATCGGCCACATGACACCCTGGGCCACGGTCAAGTGCCACTTCCAAGGCTCGTGTTATGCCACAACATCTAACAACATATTGCACACCTATCAGTCAAGACACAACTATCGGAAGATGAACATGCACACACAAAAGCCCAAACATTTCAACTAACATTGCAATCCACCAGCCTTTGAGGCATTGGAATCTATGCATACACACTTGTAAAGTAGATAGCCATACATCTTTCTCAAGAGTATGCCTTGTACAAAATGCACAGATTAATATAGTTTTCCATTCCAATTTATTACTCTATTCTCCATCTTATTCAATATTTCTTCCACATACACATACAACACATCTAGATCCCCATTGAGGATGTCGTCCCCTGGACCTCCTGGGATCCAGATCAAATGTTGTTTTAAATATGTCCCTCTTTATTCTCACTTGATGGTATCCACATTTCACTTCTAGCTTGGTAAAGTACTTGACACGTTGTAGTTGATCCAACAATTCATCAATCCTTCAAAGACGGTATTTGTTCTTGATCGTAATTTTGTTCAAGGCCCTATAATTAAAGGGCATTATCAATGTCACATCTTTCTTTGGCACAATGAAAATGACAGACCCACATGGAAATGAACTAGGGCAAATGATTTCTTGATCCAACAAATTTTAAGCATAGTTTCTTTACTTCATTTTCCTTCAGAATGGAATCCGACGACTCTTCCATTTTTAATTGCACTCTGCTAGTTAACTATCTCATTATCTTGCTTATCCCTCAGAAGAAGTAGAATGAACTTTCCACTTGCATTCATAAGTTACTTAGCTTGGTTGACACTTACAAAGGAGAGTTTGGACTTACCTTTATATGTATTGATGGTAAAGCTCTCGCCATCCTCGACCAAGGTGTGTTGGCTCTCCTAGTAAAGATGAGATCTCTCGGTATCCACAATTCAAATCTAGATTAATGAAGGTTAGGTATCCATAATACAAGTCATCAATCCTTGGAGAAAGATATTTGTGTTTGATTGTAATTTTGTTCGAGGCCCTATAATCAAATGCATATTCTCCATGTCCCATCTTTCTTTGGCACAATGAATATGGGAGAACCACAAGGAGATGAACTTGGGCAAACAATTCCTTGATCCAACAAATTCTAGGAGTTGTTTGTTCACTTGATTTGCCTCCAAAGTGGATTCTGACAACTCTATCGTTTGTTTTTGCTCTTTTCAAGGAGAATCCTTGTATTCAACCATCTCATTATCTAGCTTATCCCTCAAAAGAATTAAAACAAACTTCCCACTTGCATTAATAAGTTTCTTGGCTTGTTTGACACTTACAAAGAAAAGTTTGGAGTTGTCTTGATATGCGTTGATGATGAAGCTCTCACCATTCTTTACCAAGTGGTATTTGTTGGCTCTCCTCATGAATATGGGATCTGTAACATTCCAAATCGGAATATTTTACATTAATTTGGTTTTCTTGGAATTCCTTTTTTTAAATAATATTTTATAAAATAATAATTTAAATAGTAATAAAGTCAAATTGGATTAATTGTTTATTTCTGAATATGGATTTTGAATATTACAAAATTACACCACAAGGGGTTTCGTCCTTGGGTTCGATATCAAGGGTTTTCGTCCTTGAGATCACGTTTGCAATTAAGGGGTCACGTCCTTAAGAGCCTTGTTGATGCTTGTACAAAATTACATGTTTGATGAATTGATTGGATGCCTTTCCTTCTCACCAAATGCTGAATATAAATACCTTCATAGTGTTCCACCAAATGACGTTTCTTCTCCAAGGATTGTGACCTTTCGTCAAACGACACATCTTCTCTCAAAAGTGGCGACTTTTCCAATCGCTGTTATTAATTAATGAATATTATAACGAACTAAATACTTAATGATGATGATTATTAATTAATGTTGTTTTAATGACAACCTGTCCTTAATTCCAACGACAGCCTTTCCTTAATTCCAACGCTCTCTTCATTTAAGGCCAGTGATCTCTTTATCTTTATTGGGAATATGACAAACCTCCCTTCCTCAAATTGCTTGTCCTCAAGCAATTGTAAATTGAGATGTTCAAGAATTATCCTTTTTCAGCATCAGTTGTAACATTTCCATCTTACCTCTCCCTTTACCATTTGGCTTTAAGGTGCCTTGCTGATTTGTAGAGGAGGATGATGGTCCATGGGGTCCCTCCTTTTTATCCATCTTACGATAGCGAGCTTGCTTCATCAATGCATATAGGCTTGGTCCTCAACACTTGCCAACTTATATGTCTGTCCTCCAAGGTACTTCAGTTGCACACTCTAGTCTTGTGTGGACAATCCCAATTGGATTGCTTTCCTCCAAAATTCAGTAAATAATCCTGCACGCGGTTCCATTTCCTACAGTATTGCCATATAATCTCATGTCCTTCAAAACAAATAGGATAATCTGATTTTTTACTGATTTCTTGAATTTGTCATATTTAGTACTTGTGCATAGCCAAGTTGAGAAAGTCAATTATTGAGCTTGTCTGCATCCATCTTTCCTTCATATGGCATAATCTCAACGTTCAATTCCACTGAGGGGTGGTTGATTTGAGCCATTGCTTGAGCTACTATGAGGCTGTTCCCTTTCCTTGCCTTTGACTGGCTCGTTGCCTCGTCATGAGTCTTGGGTGACTCAAATGCTTCCAAGCTTGCCAATGAGAATCTCCACTCATTTCTCCATCTTGTCAAGCTTACCCATGGATTGGGTTATGCTTGCAACATCAGCCTCCAATTTCATGAGCCTTTCTTCATGTGAGCCTTCCAACTCTTGGTGCATCCTTTCTTCATCATGTTGAACCACACTTCCTCTTGCTTGTTGATTCCACCTCCTTGTGGATATCTCTTGTTGCAAGGGAATCAAGTCACAATCAAATCATAATTTTCTCGTTCATGTCAAAAGAATAAACCTGAATATCTATCCACAACACATACCACACAAACCAAGGACTGCTGGAAAACTCTAATGAAAATCTGATCTGCAGTTGACTCCTCCACTTCAGGCACAAATAGGGATACTTGATGAGATTTGCCTCCAGTCTTCATTGGCACACGCTCTTGGGGCTTTTGTTCACCCCTCATTGCTATTTGTATTGGTTTCTTTGCCACTTGTGTTAGTGGCATGCCGTTCTATTTTGTCTTTGTACTTTATTTCTTTCGTTCGCCTCTAGGATTCTCTTTTCGTAGAACTTTCTATTGCTATTGGTTGTATCTCTCAGTCCCATTGACCTACTTTTGGTCATTTGTGGACATTAATATAATTTCTCTTTTTCTTTCTTTTCTAACTCATTAACACAAACCTTAACTAATTGGTGGCTGAATTCAATCAGTTTGCTTCTGTAACCAAGTGCTATGCTTAAGAAAATAATATTAACATAGAATTGAAGTACTTGCCAAAGTGCCGAAAATGAATACCGATGATGTAAAAATCAGCAATTGAGAAGGGAATAGCATAAATGGACCAGAAAAACAAGTACGACAAGATATAACCTGGAGAAACCCATTAGGAGTGAAAACTCCAGTAATTTGAGGTTGTGTCTTCCTATATCACCAAAAATCAGAAATATTACAAGAAAACCCCTTATTTGGAGTCTTAAGGATCACTGTGGAACAACAATCAACAACTCTACAATGAATCTTTTGCTTGCTCTGCTCAACAACACTTCCTACATTCAGCTGCAATACCTAATACAACTCTAAATGCCAATACATGAACAAAATGTGCTTATTTATGCATACATTTAGTTACCAAACCGATGCAGAAGACTCCAAACAACTGTTCATCTTGACAGTCAAGTATTAAAAAATCAGAAGTGTGTGTATTTGGCAACCGCTGAATATGGCACATGTGACTGTTTTTAGAAGGTTGAAAGTGTCCCATCTTTGTTTGCCACTTATACTCTGGTCTTCTTAGTGGGTCTTCATCTCTTGAAGGTGAGTGTGAGTGTTTTGTTTTAAATATCTTGAGCATGTTTTAGTCTTAACTCATCATTTGAGCTGAACTTGATCACTTCAGGTCTCAATGACATTGTCTTTCTTTGTTATTTGGTCGATAACAGTCATAGTATTTTTAGGATGTCTGTCTGATTTGATCCAACTCAGAACCCTATCATGTCAAATTTCTATACACGTGATGTATTCAACAAAGCAGAGACAAGAGAAGCACTGAGGTGCTCCTGCCAGGTCTGTGATGCAGAATAACTAAGCAGATAGCAAGAATGACAAGTCTCAACTTTAGCCAAGTGAGTCAGAAACATCACAGCTATAGATAAACTTTCTTCAAATACAGTAATGTGCCCTACTGGTTGAAATACTGAATTATGGGATTTGACAGCAAACCCTTTTTAAGAATAAATCTGAGATTCTAAATAAGCACAGAATTCTGAAAATTAAGAATAAATCCCTTTTAACTTGGAATTTTATAGAGATAATTAAAATCGTTGAACGCCCACGGAGAGCAGAATTTTTATTGAAATCAGATTGCAATGCAAAGTTCAAAAAAGAATATATTGGCTGAAACCCTAGTCGAAATTATGCATGCAAAATTCAGAATTGTAACCCTAGATTTTTATGTCCACTTAGCATTTACAAACAACAAACCCTGAGGGTAGAACCTATGCTTGTACGGCTAACCGTACAGATGAATTGGTTGACTGGAAATGGCATCCAAGCTCGCTGATAATGACTTCACAAGTTGAAAATGACTGAATGAGAGCTACCACTGGCTGGAGATGACATACGGATGGCTGAAGAATGATGCCCTGGCTGCCAGCAATGTCCAAAAGTCTAAAACAATAACTCTGAAAACCTAGTACAGCTGTAGCGTCACTGTAGAAATCTTATTTAGGGCTGATATCACTATAGCGAATTGATTTAGGACTGAAAATGATGATGTCAACAATGAAGGTATGTATGGTTGTTGGCCTACCTAGTACAACTGGTCAAAAACACTAACATGAACCTTCGAAGGCGCTGGAAATATGATAAATCTACCTGATGATTCTCCCAATGCTGAATTATGATGGTATTTTGATTTGAAAGCACAATTGTAGTCCCTGAATGGAACCACCTCACAAGATCGGAGGGTTTTTGTCCTCAAGTCTCCTTATCCACCAAAGGGTTTTATCCTCGAAGGCTGAAAGCTTAAGTAGATGCTCAAACTTGAAAAAGTGTAATTGATAATAGGCAAAAGATGATCTCCTATGAACCCAACACCCCTCTTTATAGTTTTATTTTCACTTTTGCCGAAGAAAGCGTCTAATAACCTTCCCCCTTTTTATTTTTATTTTGACTTACTTTATTAATAATAATACAATTAAGTGTCCCTTTTGATTATGAATAGAATAAAACAACTTTAAAAATATATTATTATTAATAATTTTCCTAATTGAAATATTTCGAAAAGGGGACATGACAGTCCGCCCTTCTCAAAATTGTTTGTCCTCAAGCAATCGCAAGCTCAATTGCTCTGACTTTCCCCAACTGATCGTTTCTGTAATACCTGGATCCCAATTCATCTTCAAGAACTTGCAATTCCTCGTGTGATGCAATATATTCCTTTGACTACATAACTCTGGCTGCCCTTGAAACCTTCTCCATACATCCATCTAGGAGATCAACAACGTTATTAGCCAAGGATGAAACAGCAATACAAACACTTGCTTCATATCTGATCAAGAAATATTTGAATGTATTGATAAGTGCATTTGCTTCTTTTACTAAATCCATGACATTTTTATCAAATAAGTGCTCTAGCAATCCATTGATAAATGTAAATTGCCCCGAACCTTGAATGTGATATATGCCTTTATCCAAAGATGCTCCGAGTCCTAACATTAAAACATGAAATTCCAAAAACACCTTCACTATTGTATCTCCTAAAATATAGTGCAAATCAGACTGTGTATAGGCTGGAAACAAGTTACAGCAGTCACAAACCACCTGGAATTTCACCCAAATCAGAACTATGGTGACTGACATGTTTGTTCATTTCAGCTGAGACCTTCTGCCCACATCATCCAGTGATAAGACCCCCTTAAAATGTGCAAACTTGTAGCTGTTTATGACTGATAAAAGCAGCTAAGGCTCTAAAATTATCAAAACCGACAACAAGACACTGGCACAGCAGCTGCAAAACTGCATATCCACTTGTATGAGTACAACTGAAATAATGTGGTGGCTAATAATGGTGATGACAGCAGCATTAATGGTGGCAGTTTGGTTCATAGCTGCCCTGGGTATGTTTCCTCTATCACTTGATGGTAGTATCCCATCACCACACATTCCCTTCATGTCTTGTTGGTGATCCTTTGCACAAGTATCCCAGTTTGGAGTTACTCAACCATGCTTATGCTGCACTACTTTGATATTCATGTGAACTTCCTCTTGAGATCTTCTTGTGATGCTTATAACTTCCCCAATAGGAAGGGTATATCCAGCACAATTTCTCACTCTTGTGGTACTCTTTACTCAAGGGCAATCTTGAAAGTGCAAAATCAAACACCATGTAAAGTTGATCCAAAGTAGACCAAATATCATGAGAAGATATTTCACCTAAACCCATGTCATAAGAGTCATTGCACACCTTGTGTCTACCCCAAGTGCTAACAAGTTTTTGTGCCTTCGTGATGCAAAGAATGGTGAAGCCATCTTGTAGTATCTCATCCTTCATGAATTCTCCTTCACACATCAAAGGGTGGAAACCCTGTATGTAGCTTGATTCCAAAAAGACCACGCCATGCTTAGTCATAAAATCTTGAACATCAAAATGACACCCATTCTGCTTACCATCATCCAACATCAAGCATCCCGTTGTTATTATCCCCGTTAGGCCATCATCTATAACCTTGTCTTCAAGTGTAGAACTTGGCTCCGAGTGATCTATGAATCGTGAACATTGATCCTCCACAACTTCATTAGAATGCACAACATACTCTATATGATTCCTCGTGAACTTCCTTTCTATCCAAATGCATGGGATGAAGAATTCACTAGAAATAGTACTATTGATCTCATCAAAGCCATTATCCTTCTTCTATCTCAAAAGATCACCTGGATCCCATATGTAAAAACAATTTTGAACTTGAATCAAAGAATCTATATACCCTATGCTGCAAGTTGTATCCTTGACTCTATCACCATTTTTAGAATGCTTTCCATGATGGCAAGAATCTTGTAATGGCATAATATGAAGCAAAAAATCTGAAATATGACCATCCTTTACATAACTTGGTCAGTAATCCAATTGTTCCCCTTCCTTTGCCGAATTAGAAATGTTGAGATATCCTCAACACTTCCATCTTTGTGACTCAAAATTTTCGAGTTAGGATCAACATTCTCCTCAAATGCATGCATATCAACATGGCTACCCTGAAATTCAATTATATATGATAATGACTCACCTTTTGGAAGATCCCTGGGTAGCTCACGGATTTTGCATATCTATTTCCATCATCAGCTCTTTGCATTCAGCTAGTGATGCCTTTTCCTCCTTGACTTTATTGATATACATGCAATCATTAGTAGTCAATAAAACATCTTCTACTATCAAAGGATCTTTACCCTCACCCTGCATTTTGGATCCCTCGTGTTCAATGATGTCTTGTGGCTTTGAATTTGATTGTTCTCCTTGCTCCTTGATTTCTTCCTTAACAATCTTTTGCAGTTTCGACTTTCCCTCTTTCTTCTTCAACCTTCTACTTCTATTTTTTTCATATATATCTAAGAATTCTTCAAAGGTATTATAAGATTTGTAGATGTCAGACTTTTTATCATATGTGTCAAAGGCAAGAAGTTGGACCTCATTTCTGTCACACTGCTCATTTAACCATGCCTTGTGAATAGGATTTTTCTTTCGTGGTCTTTTAAATGAAGTTAGATCTTCATAGCTAATAATAAACTACTCCAATAACTAGTTCTTAAATTCTTGGCTCTTCATTCGCTCCAGGATATCCTCAATTGGATATGTAAATCTTTCTCTGATTTACCATTATGTTGCATTAAAATTTAGATCTAACCCTACAATTTGGCAAGAAAAATGCTCTACTACCACTGTAATGTCCCCTTCCAATTGAAATACTGAATTATGGGATTTGTCAAAAAACCCTTTTTAAGAATAATCTGAGATTCTAAATAAACCCTAAGTTCTGAAAATTAAGAATAAATCCCTTTTAACTTGGAATTTTATAAAAATAATTGAAGTGGTTGAACACCCATGAAGAGCAGAATTTTTCTTGAAATCAGATTGTAATGCAAAGTACAAAAAAATATATATTAGCTGAAACCCTAGCAAAAATTATGCATGCAAAATTCAGAATAGTAACCCTAGATTTTTATGCCCACTTGGCATTTACAAGCAGCAAACCCTAAGGGTGGAACCTCGACTTGAACGGTTGACCGTACAAATGAATTGGTTGGCTGGAAATGACTTCCAAGTTCGCTGATGATGATGTCACAAGCTGAAAACCACTGAATGGGAGGTATGGCTTGCTGGAGATAATGTACAGATCGCTGAAGAATGATGCCCTAGCTCCCAACAATGTCCAAAAGTATGAAATAATAGGTCTAAAACCCTAGTACGGTTGTAGCGTCATTGTAGCAATATTATTTTGGGTTGATATCATTGTAACAAATTGATTTAAGGCTGAAAATGATGACATCAGCAATGGAGGGATGTATGGTTGCTACCATAATTGGTACGGTTGGTTAGAAACCCTAGCACAAATCTTGGAAAGCGCTGGAAATATGATAAATCTGCCTGATGATTCTCCCAATGCTAGATTTTGACAATACCCTAATTTGAAATCACAATTGTAGTCCCTGAATAGAACCACTGGAGGGTTTCCGTCCTTGGATGCTAAAAGCTGAAGCAAATGCTCAAACTTGCAAAAGTGTAATTGATAATAGGCAAACGCTGATCTCCCATGAACCCAACACCCCTCTTTATAGTTTTATTTTCGCTTTTGCTGAAGAAAGCGTCCAATAAGCTTTTAGAAAAGCAACGCCCATTTTTATTTTTATTTTTATTTACTTTAATAGTACTCATACGATTGTCCCTTTTGATTATGAATAGACTACGACAACTTTAAAAAAAACCATTATTATTAATTATTTCCCTTATTAAAATATTTAGAAAAGGGGACATGACAGATTTGATCTAACTCAGATCCCTATCATGTATTCAACAAAGTAGAGGCAAGAGAAGCATTGAGGAGCTTCTACTAGGGCTGTGATGTAGAATAACTAAGCAGATAGAAAGAATGACAAGTCTCAACTTTAGCCAAGTAAGTCAGAAACATGAACGCAATAGATAAACTTTCTTCAAACAGGGTATATGGACACTGGGAGATGGACAAATGTATGTAAGGCAAGTAGAAAAGCAGAAACATGAACGCAATAGATAAACTTTCTTCAAACAGGGTATATGGACAATGGGAGATGGACAAATATATGTAAGGCAAGTGGAAAAGCAGTCCCCTTGTGGGCTTCCAAGGAGGTTCTCATACGCCAAATTGGTGTCTCGCTCGGCAGTGACCTTAAAAACTACCATTACCTTTACCTATACCCTTTTAGCAAATACTACTACCATGGAGTAAGCTTTCTTTCCCATTTCAACCAACAGATAAAGCTTCTATGCACATAGGCAACTTAAGTCTTCTTATTGTCTTCTCTTCTTACTAGTACCACTTTGTGATCCAAGCAACCACTTTGTGATCCAAGCAACACAAGCACATTGGAGATGGATCTGCACCTTCCCAAGGCCATTGTCTTTTCTTCTTACTAGTACCATTTTGTGATACAAGCAACACAAGTACCTTGGAGATGGATATGCACCTTCCCAAGCCCCGTTCACATCTTTTTGCAACTTCGCAAGCCTTTTATGCACCTATTGCAAAAAAAATTGTTGTGAAGTGCAACTCTTTTTTGCAAAGCTCAGCTCTTCATTGTGAAGCTTTTCCTTTGTTTTGCAACTTAATTCTTCATTGCGAAGCAAGTCCTTTGTGCAGCTCACTTCTTCGTTGCAAAGCAAGTCTTTCTTTATGAAGTTCATTTCTTCACTGCAACACAAGTATTTATTTGTAAAGCTCATTTCTTTGTTACAAAGCAAATCCTTCATTGTTGCAAAGCTCACTTCTTTGTTGCAAAGCTAATTTTTCGTTGCAAATGTTCAAATCTTCATTGTGAAGCAATTCCTTCTTTGTGAAGCTAATCTATTATTTGCGAAGCTCTTCCATTTTGCAAACCTCATACTTTGAACCATGATAAATCACTTTGTTGCAAAGCTCCATACTTCGCACTGCCAACAAAACAACATTGCTCTCTTCACGCATAATGGGCCGGAGCCCCAATATAACTTGAAGAGTTCCCCTTGGCGGATCGAGGTGCAGTGCCCCATAGCATGTGAGGCAACATTGTGTGGGCTAAATTTTGATGCCAATCAGCTCAACCATTGGAAGGAGAAGAGTCACACATGAAGGTGCAACCATTCCAACTTCCATAATGGCTCTTTAGCCTACACGACTTGGTAATATTATATACACATATCTACATGAATAGTTAGCATCACATAGTGGAAGATTAACAGCCATACATTTTCCTCAAAAGTACGCAATGTACAAGCCACAAATTAATAAAACATTTTGTTCCAGTCCTATTATTTTCTCTATTCTGAATATAGTTTTCATATTGCTTTCACACACAAATAACACATCTAATTTCTAAATCCTCGTTTTAAAGGTTGTCCCTTGAATACCCGATTTGGATCACTTTGGGATTTGATAAGAAAATTTTCTGCCATAGGAAAAACGTAAATTGTTATGCCAAAAATAGAAAAATGCATGTTTATTTAATTCTTTTAACTCGTCAACCAATAATTAGGACTTGTTTCTATAGGTAGTTTTTGTGAGATTATACAAATAGGCCCATAATCAAACAATCGTGAAATACTCCAAAATAGAAAAGAATGCAACCCAACTATGTAGTAGTGTTTAAAGGCACCTTAAATAAGAATAATCGAATATAATAGAATAGAATGAATTAACTATTTGGTTGGATAGGTGGAAGACATTGCCTTAATGTAAACCTATCAACTTGTGACAAAAGGGTAGGCCAACCTTTAGTAAGGCACTAACCCCAATATATTATAAATACACTTGGAAGATACACACTACACTATGCAAGGTACATATAACAAGTTGCATATAACCCAGTGCCTATGTAGGCTGAGAATGGTCAACAATATAAGGATCCTCTAATATATAAAAAGGTAAAAGACCATACTAGATCCAACACAAAACAGTTCAAGGCTATAAACAGAGGTCGTGATCAAGGGAGATTGTAAAGGATATAATATGGGAATCTACACATACAATAGCAAGCATAGGCCTAACTAGATCCAAGATGTTATCAAACGGTTACCAAGAGGTGTAAGCAAAGGTAATCAAAGGAAATACAATGCCATTAGGCAGTAACCATGAGGTATCTTAACTGAAAGTTGTAAGGGTGTCATTAAATGGTATCCATGAAGTGTAAATAAAGAGACAAACCATGCAAACATAACAATATACTACCAAACATAAGCTAATCTAAGCATGGCAGACATAAACAAACTAATATAATGTAAACATGAAAGTAACAAAAGAAAGTGCATACAGTTAGGATACTTACCATGGGTTGACTTTTCGGCACATTAATCTCCCACTTGCCTCAAGTGGAACTTTGTGAAAAATGGTTGTAGGTGAAATCAAGATGGAAAGAAGAAAACCTAGTTATCCTTGGTTAGGGACTCCAAAGACTAGGTGTACCTTGCTGATCCAACTTCTCTTCTTGATATCTTCAAGTCCTTGTGCAAACTAGTCCTCCTCAAGTATAAGCCCCTTAGCCTTAATTCCTTTTCTTCTTACTAAGGTGTATTTGTGTGCATGAGCAGAGAGGATTGGATGTCTTGCTTTTTGAGAAATGACAAAGGGAAAGCATATAACTTGGTGCAAGTACAAAGAAGGAGACCAATTAAGGTCAGCCTTTAATTATGTGTTGCATGGGCCAGACACTCATTCATGGACACACTTGAGCACATTACTCTTAGACTTGACACACTTAACACATCATCTTCATTGATGTCATAAATATGTTACAAAGAACTGAATGCACACTCACACTTTCACACATGCTTATACAAGCTTATTGCAATACATGAAGAATATTCAGACTCTCATACAGCCCCCCCTTATAGACTGAAACAACTCTTTGTTATGATCTAGGAGAGTTTTGCTCCCCCCTAACTCTCTTTTTGCTTCTGGAGCTTCCCCTTTTTATTTCTTGGCATCTTCTTTTCTTTATTTTTTTTAAACTAACTCCTTTGTCCTCTAGGAATATTTCTCTGACTTCCCTAGTTTCTAAGAGTGCCCCTTCAACTTTCATTATCTCAAAAAAACGCACAAGATCTACCCATTCATCATTATGGATAGTTACTTTCTTTACCTCTGGATATCACTGACAGTTCTACCCAAGATTTGAAAGTTTTCAATGTCTTTCTTTTCTACATGATGTCATTGACAACTGGGCCCAGGATATCCAAAGCAAAACGTCCTACTAACAATAGGAAATATTAAGTATGCATAGACTTACAAGGTTATTCCAAAAATATATCAGAAATCTTTTTTGATGCTTCTCGTATGCATACTTTGGAGTTGACTAAGTGACTCCGAAGCCACTTTTGTATGGGACTCCAAAGTTGTTTCATTTTGCCATAACTTCATACGGACTCAGATTGAGATGATTTTTTTCGAAATTGCACAACTTTTCAAGAGGATTCCAAATATGTAATCACATTTAAGTTTAGGGACGTTCTTGATGACATTTTTCTTTTTCGCCACAGCCTATCCATTTTAGCCCTTCTACGTATGCAATGACTTCCTGGTCTTTACAGATGGTTGAGAAACTCAACCAACTTGCTTGGAACCACGTAGCTTCTTGAAACTGATTATCTTATGATGAACTTGATGCTACATAAGTGTTTGAGTCCTGATTTCACTCCCATCAACTTCTCCATGTCAAAACAATAAACAAACCAACAAAAAAACACAAACACGCCACTTTGTTTTTGGTTGAAGCAAGATTGCATGAACTCTTGGATGCTCCTATATTAGACACCCGAGGTTTTTAAAATGTAAGATCCTACTCACATAGATGGGATAAGTGGTAAAACCACTCTTTAGACCATGAAGCATAATGGTCATGGCATTCCCTTCCAACAAACCAAGTACTTCAGTTGTTTGTCACTTTTTTCCCTTCATTTCTAGCTCCCTCTTACTCATTTCTATTCTATCATCTTCTTGTCTTCTCTGCTCTTTCTTTCCCTCTTTGTAGGATTAGACTCACCACAAGGCTTATCTTCTTTTCTCTCCATCCTCTTTGAGCTTCAACCCACTGTTTACCTACCACCTCCTCCTAAAGCTTTCTTGGCTTTGTCAACTCACTATCCAACTTGTTGTTGGATTCTTCCTTCTATCACTCTTCTCTATTTGCAGCTCCTTTTCTCGCATGGCTGCCATCTTCTCTCTTGCCACCATCATCTTGCTTATGGCTCCTTCATTCATACAAGTCTTAAAAGACTTCTTTTTCTGCTTCTTCACATGCTTCAGCGGATATACAAATCAGTTGCTCCTCTTCACATCTTGTGAACTCAAGCGGCTCACTCTCTTCACCTTGGAAGGCCTCTTTGAATGCCTTCTTTCTCTCCATTTTGACACTTACACATTGGCTACAATCACAAATCAGTTTATAAACATGAGACTTAACAGTCCTCATAGGTGCTTCCTCCATCTTCACAGTATTATCTTGATTTCCACCAACCCTGGGCTCCTCAAAGCCTCTTCAACTTTGTCTGCTCCTCGGAATTGTACTCAATTGTTCTTCTGACAACTCCTCTTTATATTAGCTCTAAGCCAATTGCTATCTCCTTATTTTATCTCCTCCATATCCTCCTACATGAGGATTTATTCTTGTATAGGCTGCTCACAACTTGCTTTCTTCTTGTTTTTTAAAACAGATTTTGGTTTCTCACATAGAAACCTCACCTTCCTATTGCCTCTCAAGGCAATATTCTCCTCTACATTCACTTCTTTAAGTTGTTCACCTAGAAACTTCCTTTTTGTATTGTTTTTCATGGTAATATTATTCTCGTCTTCGTGCTCAAGCCTTAATGCTTTGAGATTCTTCAACCATTTTCTCTATAATTGAGGGTGCACAAAATGACTCTGCAACTCGGTAACCATATGCTCCCAACGACTCACTTTCTTCTTTCCTTTCTCTTCTCTTCTCTTGGAGAACTCCCCAATACTCAGCTACACTTCTACATAACTTAGTGCATGCAATCTTGACCCTCACGGGATCCAAAATACTGTCCTCTTCAAAGGAATTATGTAACTCAAGAATCCATTTCATGAGTTTATCTGAGCTCCCTTTTCCACAAAACAAATCAAAATCACAAGGAGACTTGCCTCTCTCATTCACCTTGACCTTTGTTGGTCTCTTTTCTTTTCCAGCGTGTCCTCTCTCCAAGACATCCAACTTTGCTTGGACTTCCCTCAACATCTTTGCCAAGTCTACAACTCCTCGTGCTCTTCCACCTTTGTGTGTCATCTCTCCTCACAAGAGTTTCTCACTCACTCCCACAACACTTGCAGGACTTCTCTCACACCTACAGCAAACTCATCCCACCTCCTATGCAATCTTCTTTTTCACAATGTGTCAATAACTCAAGCAAACTTCTTTTTCACAACTTGCAACTGACTCATACAAGAGCCTCACACACTCAACCGAACAAGGAAAGACCTTGCTATGATACCAATTGGTGCAAGCACAGAAAGAGAGACCAATTAGGGTCAACCTTTAATTTTGTGTTGTTTGAGTCAAACACTCATTCATAGACACACTTGAGCACATTACTCTTAGACTTGACACACTTAACACATCATCTTCATTGATTTCATAAACATGTTACAAAGAACTAAATGCACACTCGCACTCGCACTCTCACACATGCTTACACAAGCTTATTACAACATATGAAGAATATTCAAACTGTCATACAGCGCCTTCTAGACCGAAACAACTCTTTGTTTAGTTCTAGGAGAGTTCTGCTCCTCTCTAATTCTCTTTCTATACCTGGGGCTTCCCTTTTTTTTCTTGGCATCTTCTTTTCTTTTTTTTCTAAACTAACTCCTCTGTCCTCTAGGAATATTTCTCTAACTCCCCTAGTTTCTAAGAGTGTCCCTTCAGCTTCCATGAGCTCATAAAATGTACAAGATCTGCCCATTCATCATTTTGGGCAGCTACTTTATTTACCTTTGCATATCACTGACAATTTTGACCAAGGTTTGAAAGCTTTCAGTTTCCTCCTCTTCCACATGATGTCATTGACAGTTGAGCCCAAGATATCCAAAGCAAAACATCCTACTAACAATAAGAAAATTAAGAATGCACAAATTTACAAAGTTATTCCAAAAATAGATCAAAAATATTTTTCAGCACTTCTTGCATGCATACTCTAGAGCTAATTGAGTGACTCCAGAGCCACTTTTGCATGGGACTCTGAAATTGCTTCAAACTGCAATAACTTTTGCATACTAACTCGGATTGAGATGATTTTTTTTGAAATTGTATAACTTTTCAAGAGGAATCCAAATATGCAATCACATTCAAGTTTAGGGAGGTTCTTGATGACCGTTTTGCCTTTTCCCTGCAGCCTATCCATTTTTGTCCTACATATGCAATGACTTCCTAGACTTTATAGATGGTCGAGAAACTCAACCAACTTGCTTGGAACCATGTAGCTTCTTGAAATTGATTATTTTATGATGAACTTAATGCTACATAAGTGTTTGAGTCCTAATTTAACTCCCGTCAACTTCTCCATGTCGAAACAATAAACAAACCAACAAAAACACACAAACACATCACTTTGTTTGTGGTTGATGCAAGGATGCATCAACCCTTGGATGCTCTTGCATCATAAATATGGCTTAGAACCCTAGAAGTCACAACTCAAGCTTATTTGTCAAGGGAAAAAAATGAACAGAAAAGAGGGTGCCATGAAGGCAAAAACAAGATACTCTAATAAGTTTGGCAAGACTAAGACTAAATTTGGGATAACTAGTGAAGTATATCGATCATACCATGAAGATTATGCATGAAAGTGTAAAGGTGCCTACCTTCCCATGATGAGTTCCCCATTCCTCGAGACCCCGATGGATCCATTTATCAACTACAAGGATTGGTTACTTGTGTGAAAAGGCAAGCAGCACTAATAATGGATATGAGGCCTCTTATCCTATTCTATTGGCTTACCACACTCTAATGGACCTTCGACTCCCCTGTGAGACCAACTATGTCGTTTGAGCTTCAACTAGGATAGGGAGTACGTCAATTATTTTCTTTTAAGCTTGGAATTTGTCTTTTGATTTCTTTGCTATGATATTTTGGCTTTTGACTTTTTTTAGTTTTCTCTAATTTCCCTCCATATGAATTCAAAATGCTGAGAATGGATTTTTAAGATTACTAACATGAAAAATTACACCTAGACGCAAAAGAGAACCTAGAAACCAAGACGCTAAGATACTCTTAGACTTGCACCTTAAAAAAGAGTGTGATCTTGAATCCGACTTTGGTGTGTCCAATAAGGAGGTGAAAAATAAGGGGATAGAGAAATGAACATGAAAACAAATAGGTTGCCCCAGTCGCAATATAAAGTCGGTGATACAATGACAAACAAATTTGAGAATTTCATCATAAGAGAGGATAAAATGTGTATGAGAGACATGTATATTGATTGCAATAGGTTGCTCCAGCATTTTAAAGGCCAAAGGGCATCTTGACATAACAATGTGTACCCCACCCAGTAGTGAATGTGCTTGTATGTTGATCTTCAAGAGCAATGTGGATTTGATTTTATCAAGAGAAACCATCCATAAGAGAAAGCAACTCATAGCCAACTCTAGAATCCATAATGGCATCAATCGAGGGTAATGGGAAGTTGTCCTTGCAACATGCTAAGTCGAGATTTAGAAAGTCGATACATATGTGAATGACCATTGTGACCTTCCTATGAATGGGGACAATGTTGGATACCCATTTGGAGTAATCCACAGGCTTAATAAACTTAGAATCGAGGAGTTTGATGATTTATTTTTGACAAAGCTTAAAGATTTCGTCATGGAATTTTCATTACATTTAGCGAATAGGGACGTATCAAGGATAAGTGATGATATTGTGAACAAGGATTTCGAGGACAATGCCGAGCATATCCTCATATGATCAAGCAAAGGCATCCTCGTATTTGTTAAGGACAACTCAGTGGTTATCTTGCTCTGCAAGTGAGAGACGAGATCCAATCACAACTATGCAAGGATCATCAAGTGTTCCTAAGTTGACATCAATAGTGTCTTTAGTGAGCATTGCATTACCATCTTCGAATGATGTGTTGCGGGTGGTAACTTGGCAATGGAATCACTCGTTGAATCGACATAAGCGACAAAGTTGTGAAAGTAAGGAGGGGTGTTTTCAAAGTGTCCAAGTTTGTGATGTTGGCAAGGGAGATGATCTTCCCTTATGTGAAGGAGTTATAGAATAACTTCGTCACTTGGTAAAGGACCACAGTACTTAATGTCAACCTCGTGATCAACATATTTATTACCTTCTTTGTCATGTTTTGTGTGAATTTGTCTTACATTATTAACTTTCGCATCTTGGGTAATTTGTGGATTTGTAGGAGGCATTTTTGAATTCCTTTTGATGTCGTTGGCTTGGTCGATGGCAACGGGATTTGTTGTTTCGGGTTGAACATCATCGCCCTCATTGATGGCATTTGACTATTCTGATCGTATTTGTGCATCATCGACCTAACCAACAATGTTGGAAATGTTTGTCTGACTTTGAACATCATCGGCTTGGCTAGTGAGGTAAGAACTATTTGTCTCAAACTGAACATCATTGGCTTGTCCGATGACATTGGAAGGAGATGAATTTTCCGCAAGAATTTCATAAAGTGATCTTTGAGGCGTTGTTATGGTATAATATGATATCTACTGCATTATCCAATTGGGGTCTTCCAAGGGTGGATTAGTAGGAGGTACATAACCATTTTCACCATCACTTGAGTCAAATTGAGGATTGTCAAATTCATAAGATAAATGTACCACATTGACTTCACAATTGAAAGCATGCAGCTGAGCAAGGGTCTTTTATAATGAAGCATAGCCAAGTGTCTAGCTTGAGCTTAAGAGATGAGTCGTCTTCATCATAAGATGGTTAAATTGTGCAAGATTGGTTTTGATTTAGGTCTTGTTGATGTTCATTAGGTATATCTTTGGCGGAAATGTCGACTCGACTAAAAACTCTAGGGGAGAGTAATAATGATTCTTGGAAGAGTTTAGCAACCCCATTTGACATTGCATTCGAATGAGTCCTCGTCATATGAGGCCTCATTAGCATTACAAGGAGGTTCTTTATCATTGTTTTCACCAAACAAGGGAAGGCATAGGTCTCTTGGTCAAAAGGACAGGGGAAGCCAATCAAAAATGTATGGAGGCATGCTAATTCTATTATAACTGTTTTGAAATTAGTTTGGATAATCATCATCTAAGTCAATAATGGTGACTTGCAAATCACGATGCATGATGATGAACTCAAATTAATGGAGAACTTTCATGGTGTTAGAGTTGAGAATTCAAAATTACTTCTTAGGATTTGGTAGTTTGAGATAGCATACGTTAGGATTAGCTTCATGTTTGTATCAAATATTTTTGTGAATAAAATTTAGGCATTGGCTGCCAGAGGAGGCGACTACTCTCAAGTGGTGAGTCCAAGGGCAGTCTAAGAGTAGGTCGTACGAGAGTGGGAGATCAAGAACCATGATCTTGGTGTGTATGGTTTTGGGTCCTACAATGAGAGGAAGCCAAATACATCCAAGAGGCTTTTGATTGTTTTTGTCAAACCGAGACAATTGAGTCTTGTTTTCTTAAGGTCATTTGTGGAATATCCTCAAGTCGTTATTAACCATAGGAAAGTAACATTAATGCCCAAGACCTTCATCCACGAGCACTTTCCTCGGTTGAACATCATTGATCATGACACCAATGAAGAGGGGGGCTTATCAACTCGATAGAGGATTTCATCATTGATCACATTGTCCACGGGAAACTCAATGGACAGCTTGTTATTTGGTTGAGGATGAGAGATTGTTTCAATCGTGTGTACTCCATTAGGTGTAGAACCTTGAGGAGGTTGACTAGGTTGTTTGTTTTCAAGGTGTGATGGAGACTCTTCTATATCTTCTAATTGTTGCATGAGAACTTTTCAATGGTAAGGTTGTTGAGCACACGCTTATACTAAGAGGGGGAGCAGGGTGAATCAGTATAAGGTAATCTTTTACTTTTTCAAATTGATAATCACAATAATATCAATCACACAACATCAACAATTAAGACCACAAGAAAAACACAAGATTTACGTGGAAACCCTTTCGGGAGAAAACCACAAAGAAAATGACTTCGCTTGGATCTACTGTCCAAATCCAGCCACAAATAAAATTCTTCTTACAAAATTTGTAGGCACCAACCTACTAGAGACACCAATCCCCGTCGCTAAACAATTTGTAGGCACCAACCTATTGGAGACACCAATCCCCACTGCTAAACAATTTGTAGGCACCAACCTACTGGAGACACCAATATCTTCTTTCTGAGGCACCAACCTCTACTGAAATAATCTTCCACCTTACTATTGTTGCTTCATTAACGAATGATGGCAAATTCAATCTCCTCTTCTTCTCCACAAATATTTGCTTATACTTGAATGATAGAAAGAATCAATTCCATGTCTTTCTCAACCTTCTCTCCACCTTATATAGCCTTCAAAGGCTCTTCACAAAGGAGGCGTCCCATCCAAGAGGCACCTCTTCACCAAAAGATGTGTCCGTTGACATTTCTGTTGATATTTTCATTGGCAATTCTATTGACATAAATTACAATTCCGTTGACATCAATGACAATATTCCAACAATCTCCCCCTTTGTCATTGATGGCAAATTTGTAGAGAAACTCCCCTTGGTTGTAGTTATCTTTTGCTCCCCCTTTTGTTAATTCTCCCACTTTGACATCAATGGCAAACAAATATTCATTATACTTCCATCCACAAATAAATCATGGGAAACATCCATGTCATCTTCTTCAGCATCACCACAACTGAATGATTGACTTTCTACTCTTCCCTATCATTTTGCATAATGACTTCTTTTCTCATTTGCTCTCTTTGAATTTGATCAAATCCGGACTTTTTGACATCATCTACATCCATCTGGATTATCTCTAGCTGCTCAAGTGGTAACTCCTCTTTTCCACTTCCCTCAAGTCTTAAGGCAAATTGCTTCTCTTTACACTGAAGTCTTATTACTTAGAGATTCTGATTTAAATCATCTTCAAAACCCTCCTAAATAGTGACTGTGAAAGCTTCTGGTGAGCCAAACACAAATGCAACAAATGCCCTAATAATATGTTATCATCTAATATTGCAGGCAATGAATATCCAGCTCCTTCAATAGACTTCTTGCCAGCTTCAAATACAGGAGTAAAGGCATGCAACCTCTCATTATCTAAGATCTGAGCATTTCAAAATATTGCACAAGATTAGTAGATCAAACAATCGATCATGCATTTTAACCACATCTAGCAAAAGTGATTCTTCAATAGACATCCAAGTCTCTTCAAGTTTTTCATGTTCTTATATTGGAACATCAACTTTGTCCTGATCATCTTTCTCATTCTTCTCTCCAACCATATCTTTTCTCTCTCTAATATTCTGTGAGACTTCATCCTTTAAGTTGTCTTTTCACCAGAGCTAAAAGATAATGCAATGATTAGCTCCCCTTGTATTCGTACTTCTTCTTATGAGCTTAGTGATACCTCTTGTGCATAAAATGTAGTTTGCACAAGCATAGGTCTCTCTTTTTCTTGCTCATGCTCCTTTTTCCATACTTTTGAAGTTTCTTCTTTTTGTTTACTCACGGCTTCCACTTTCTTATTTTGCCTAGGTAGTTTTATAAACCCACTTCTACAAAAGCTTGTTGTATGTCCATAGTTGTTGCACTTATAGCATATGACATTGTAACCTACTAAAGGAGCAAATTAATTATAGTTCCTATTTGAGAACCCATAAGGACTTCTATTCTTGTTCCAACCAAAATGTCTTGCACGAGTCCTACAGTCTATTGCTTTATGACCAAAGTGATTACACAAAAAGCAATACCCAAAGAAAATGTTTTTAAACCTGGTCATGTGTCCTTGCCTTGGAGGAAAGGACTCTCTGAATTTGTCTTTGTTATCTTTTGGAGGAGTGCTTGTTTTCTTTGAGATTTGATTCTCTTTCTTCTTGTTGATAGGACTTTTGAGAACATCTGCATAGCTTTTTGTCTTTTTCTCATTTGCCTTCTTTGGTGGCTCTTTGTGATCTTCTTTGTTGGCCATCTAATTTTCTTTATATCCAAGACCAGTCTTTATAAATGGTGACCTTTGCCCATTTATGATATCATCTAAGATCTCAGTACTCTTCTCAAATTTGAGGCTTCTGTTCAGCTTAGTGGTTGTTATCCTAGTTCCTTCCTCGAGGAAACAATTTCGGAGTCTATCCTCTCACAATTTTCTTCATTTTTGTTTAATTGGATTCTCACCTCCTCTTCAATTCTTTTTACTTCTTCAAGTTGAATTTTGAGGTTGATGATCATCTTTTCCGATTCGTCAAGACTTTGCAACATTTTTGCCTTACATTCATAGTCCTCTTTAAGCTATAATTTTTGTTTCAAGTTATTCTTCTTAAGTTTCTTGATTTCAATTAGGGCACAAATGAGTTCTTCCAAATCTATTTCGGCATTCTCTTCCTCTTTTGACTCCTTTTCTTCTTTTTCTTTGTCTTCACTTTCCAAGATATCATCTTTTGTTTCTATTGCCATGAATAAGGTCTCTTCTCTATCGCTAGAGGATAAACTCTCTTCGGATGAACTAATTTCCTCTTTGGAATAGAGGCTTTTATTGTGCTTGTGAAAGCTCTTCTTTTTCTCAAGTTTGCCTTGTTTTTGGCCTTTCTATATATTATGCTCTTCTTCCTCATCACTATTTTCATTTTCTGCATGTGGGCATTTGGCCGCAAAATGTCCTACCTTTCCACAATTAAAACCTTTGTACTTGTCAGATCCTTTCTTCAGCATCCTCACAAAATGAGATTCTTCTTCGTCTGATTCATTATTAGACCTATCGCTTGGCTTGGGCTCTTTATCCTTCATTTTCTTTGAGGCTTTGAACGTTGCCTCTCGTTTAGATGATTTCTCCTTTTTGGTCCTCATTTCATATACTGTAAGGATCCCATGCAATTCATCAATAGTTAATTTATCCAAGTCCTTCATTTCCTCAATGGCTGAAACTTTTGCATCAAATCTTAAGGGAACTAACCTTAGCACCTTTTGCACGATCATTGGCTCTTCAACTTTTTCACTAAGTCTTTTGATGGTATTTACAATTTAATCCACACGAAGCAAATAGGCTGCAATGTTTTCTTCGTCCTTCCTTTTCAAACTTTCAAATTGTCTTTTATGTGTTTGAAGCTTAGCTTTCTTTACCTTGTCGTCTCCTTTGTATATGTTTTTTAGTTTATCCCAAATCTCTTTTGCTGATTCACAATGCATTACTTTGACAAACTCCGATTATGATAGACCACACAAAAATTGCATTCATAGTTTTTGCATTATTTTCACTCACCTTCTTACCCACTGAATCTGTTGGTGGAGATGGAGCTAAATATCTGCTCACAACTGACTACGAAATATCAAAGCCAAGAGCCATTAAATAGGTTCTCATCCTTATGCTCCAGAATGCACAGTTTGTTCGATCAAACAATGGAGCTTTGTTTGAGAAAAATTCTTCTTGACCGGCCATGTGTGCTCTTGAGATCTACCTTCTAGTGGTTAGACTATTTTCGAGGGAACCTGCTCTGATACCAATTACTGAGCACACGCTTATACTGAGGGGAGGGTGAATCAGTATAAGGTAATCTATTTTTCAAATTAATAATCACAATAATATCAATCACACAACATCAACGATTAAGAACACAAGAACACAAGATTTACATGGAAACCCTTTCAGGAGAAAAGGACTGCTTGGATCTACTGTCCAAATCCAACCACAAATATAATTCTTCTTACAAAATTTGTAGGCACCAACCTACTGGAGACACCAATCCCCACTGCCAAACAATTTGTGGGCACCAACCTACTAGAGGCACCAATGCCCACTACTAAGCACCAACTTAGCAAGAGACACCAATGTCTTCTTTCTGAGGCACCGACCTCTACTGAAACAATCTTCCACGTTACTATTGTTGCTTCATCAACGAATAATGGCAAATTCAATCTCTTCTTCTCCAAAAAAATCTACTTATGCTTGAATGACAAAAAACATTAATTCCATGTCTTTATCAACCTTTTATCCACCTTAAATAGCCTTCAAAGGCTCTTTACAAAGGTGTGTCCCATCCAAGAGGCACATCTTCACCAAAAGATATGTCATTGACAATTATGTTGATATTTCGTTGGCTATTCCATTGACATCAATTACAATTCCTTTGACATCAATAACAATATTCCAACAAAGGTGATGTTCTCATGAGTTCAATTATGAGACTTTTGCAAGGCATAGTGCTGAGTTTCATGAAAATTCCATTGAGCTGATTTTTGGTAAGATACATAACAACATTTTGGTTGGAAATTAGAATTTCCTTTGGAAGCTTTTATGATAGAAGGAGATTGTTCTTTAGGTTGAGGCTCCGTTGGTGGAGTGAGTCATTAGATATTTTATTTGTTGTACTTGCAATTGTTGTATCATTGAGTGTCATGTCTTCTTGAAAGGGTTTCTTAGGCTTTGTGATGGGATGTTTGTGAGTGGGCTTATGTCGGTAGTTGACCCTTGCCACATTGACATATTCAGAATTGATGTAATGTTGATCATAATTTCCTACAGAGTCACTCATAGGTGTGCTAGTAGGATTAGAAGATTGTTGAGGTTTGTTTTGAGACTTTTGATGATGATGTGTTGAGCACAGGGTAATACTGAGGCCGGGGGGGCAGGGCGAGCGGAAGGGCGGGGGCGCTGGGGGCAGTGAATCAGTATTATATATTCTTTTCTTTTCTAACACGTAATCACTTATTCCAATTAAGATATTCAAAGCAATCAAATCACAACACAAGAAAACGCAATGCAAAGTGACAACAAATATACGTGGAAACCCTTTCGAGAGAAAACCACGAAGAAATCTTTCTCAATATAAATATTCATAGACACCAACCTATTGGAGCACCAACCCCTTTCGCCGAGCACCAACTTAGCAAGAGACACCAATATCTTCAAAATGAAGGCACCAACCTTCTCACAAGAATCACTCTTTTATCTCTAATTTGTTTCTAACACAACGGATGATATAACACTGCTTTATCTCCTTTCGATTCGATCTACACTTGACTCCTATGCTCTGCCTTATACTTGTTGGTTTTTCTTTTCAATATTTTCACAAAATTTTGCTTTCAAATATTTCTGCTCTACTTTTATTTCTTACACTTTCAAAACTTACAAATTTGCCACTCGCTATGCACTTATTTATAACCCATGAAAAGCCACAAATTAAGGTCGTAACTCTTCAAACGAAAGGTTCCATTTGAACAGTCACAACTCCTCCAAAATAGGTCAGCCAAGGTTGGGGACCATTTTTGCCTTGAAACCTTCGCCATAATTATCTCTTTACTCCTGTTAGACATAGTCAATTTATCTTCGATTCTACGCAAAGATATGACCATTATTTGCACAATTAATTGTCTCAATCAAATTAAATATTCTTTATTTAATTTAATTCTTTTATCGAAATACTTTGCCATCAATCAGATTCATGATTACCCTTTGACATCAATGACAATATTTCCAACAATCTCTCCCTTTGTCATTGATGGCAACCACGCACTGAATCCGCTCACCCTTGCTATATTGTTTCTTCTGTCAGAGATCTTTTCTGTAGCTCCCCATTTCTGTGACTCCCTCTTTCCGCACTTCTCCCCCTTTGACTCCAGGGGCTAGATAATGCAATGCTTAGTTCCCCCTTGATCAATACTTCCCTTCAGTAGCACGAAGCAAAAGAGATTACTCCCAACTTCTCATGTAGGTATTCAAATGTGTCCTTTGGAAGTGGCTTGGTAAAAATGTTCGCTATTTGCTCTGTGGTGGCAATATATTCCAATTTTACCTGTTGTTCTGCAACTTATTCTCTCAAGAAATGGTATCAGATTGGAATGTGTTTTGTTCTGGAATGCATCATTGGATTCTTTGAGATGCTAATAGCACTGGTATTGTCGCAATATATTGAAATTGGATGATCATATTCTACCTTGATGTCTTTAAGGTCTGCTTTATCCAAAAAATATGAGTGCAACACAATACTGCCGCTATGTACTCTGCGTTTGTTGTGGATAAGGAAACTGAATTCTGCTTTTTACTTAGCCAAGACACTAGGCTGTCTCCAAGGAAAAATGCTCCTCCGCTTGTGTTTTTTTGGTCATCTAGGCATCCTGCCCAATCTGAGTTTGTTTATGCTACCAAAGTGAAATCCTTCCATGTAGGATACCACAATCCATAGTCCAGGGTCCCCTTTAGATATCTGAATATCCACTTCACCGCTTGCACATGTGTTTCTTTAGGAGTTGCCTGATAGCGTGCTACCATGCCCATTGATTGCATGGCATTCAGCCTGGATGCCATTATGTACAAAAGACTACCAATAATTGATCATCCTTACTCAACTTGTTTCCTATAGCCATAGGCGTGCCAACTGGTGCACAGTTTTCCATTCCAAATTTCTTCAACATTTCTTTAGCATACTTGGTCTGGGAGACAAATATTCCTTTACTGGACTAAGATATTTGCAATCCAAGAAAGAATGATAGCTCACCAAGTATGCACGTCTCAAATTCCTTTTGTATGTCTTCGGCGAATCCTTTGGACAGCTTCTCACTATCTCCTCCAAAGATTATATCATCAACATAAACTACAATAATTAACTGATGCTCACTCTCTGTTTTGATGTACAAATTGTTGTCGGCAAATCCTCACTTGAATCCCTGGTCTTGTAGATACTTGTCAAGTCTTGAATACCAAGCTTGGGGGCTTGCTTCAATCCATACAAGGATTTCTTCAATTTGCATTCATATTTACTATCTTCTGATAGAAGGAAACCTTCTAGCTGCTCGATGTACACTTCCTCTTCTAATTTACCATTCAGAAAAGCAGATTTTATATCCATTTGATATAACTTGAAGTTCTTGAAAACAGCATAGGCAAAAAACATTTTGATTGCTTCTAATCTTGCCATGGGAGCGAAGGTTTCTTCAAAGTCAATACCTTCGATTTGAGCATATCCTTTGCATACCAATCAAGCCTTGTTTTGCATCACTTGACCATCCTCATTTACTTTGTTCCTGTATACCCATTTGGTGCCGATCACATTTTTAGCATTCGGTCTGGGTTCTAACTCCCACGTCTCATTCTTCTCAATTTGGTTTAGCTCTTCTTCCATTGCTTTTATCCAATGTTCATCATGGCTCACTTCTGAAAAATTCTTAGGCTGTATTTTAGATAACAAAGAAAAATTTACTTGTTCAAAATTTCTTACAATCCTTCTGGTCTATACTCCAGCATCTATATTACCTATGATTTGGCTTTCGGCATGGTTCTTCTGAACAAAACGAGATGGTGTCTTGTCATTCATCTTCATCCATCTTCTCTACTTCAACATCTTCTTCTTCAATGATATCTAGTTTGTCTAATGGATCACTTGCCTTTTGAGTTCCTGTTTTATCTACTCTGACACTAGCACTTTCTACAATAGTTTGTGTTCTCTTGTTGTAGCATTTGTAGGCCTTGCTTTTGGTGGAAAATCCCAGAAAAATTCCTTCCTCGGCTCTTGAGTCAAATTTTCCCAAATCATCTTCGGTCCTCTTAACAAAACACTTACTTCCAAATACTTTGAAATATCTAACGGAAGCTGGTTTTCCCGTCCATAACTCATATGGGGTCTTGTCATTGTTGACTCTGATCTGCCCTCTATTTCGGATACATACAGTTGTGTGGACTACTTCTCTCCAATATTTGTCTGATAACTTGGATTCGTTCAGCATTGTCCTAGCCATTTCTTGGATAGCCCTGTTCTTTCATTCTACTACCCCATTCCACTGTGGGGTTCTTGCAGCTAAGTACTGTCTTTTTATCCCATAATTTTCACAATACTCAATGAATTCATTTGACATGAACTCACCTCCTCTATCTGAACTAGTTTCACTTTCAATTAATGCTTTAAATGCTTTGAATTTGCTAAAGGCCTCAGACTCTTCTTTCAAAAACGCAACCCATGTCATTCTAGTGTAATCATCAATTACCAGCAAAAAATACCTCTCACCTTGTATACTTTGTGTTCTGGTGGGACCACACAGATCTGCATGAACGAGTTCTAATTTTTTGTTGGTGGAATATTCCTTCGTTCTGAATCTTGTCCTGGTCTGCTTCTCATGTTAGCATTGCTTACAAAGCGTGCTTGATGGCTTTGTTATCTTTGGAATGTCCCTTACAACTTGCTTCTTGCTAATATTCACAAGGTTATTAAAATTTATATGGCCCATTCCTCTATGCCATAGCCAACTTTCTTCAACTTGACTCATATAACACTTCTCTCCTTTGACTTCTGTAAGCATGTATAAATTGTTTGTTGTCCTATGAGCATCTGCAATTAGCTCTCTCGTGTCTCTTTTTCTGATCTCGCAACCTTCAGCAAAGAACTTGAGTGTGTGTCTTTGATCACACATTTGGCTCACACTTAGAAGATTATGCTTTAACCCTACCACATATAACACATTCTTTGTTTTGGTTCTTCCATTATTGAGACTAAGCGTAGTTTTTCCTGTTATTTTGGCTATAGTGTTGTCTCCGAACTACACCGTGCCTTCATTGACCTTTTTTAACGAGATAAATTTTCTTTTATCTCCAATCATCTGTCTCAAACATCCACTATCAATGAACCAGTGTTGTCCTTCATCTCTAGCATGGAATGTTGTTTGGATGATCATGGATTCTTCTTGCTTCTTCTTCCAGGTCTTTGTTAGTTCTCTTTTATTTATCACTAGAGCCTTGAACTTCTGATCTTGTCTTACAGATTCGAAAACACTTCTACAATAGCGTGTTATATGTCCATAGTTGTTGCACTTGTAACAGACTATAGCTTCTTCATCAAAGTTTGATGGGGGAGCAAATGAATTGTAGTTTTTGTTCGAAGCTCCATAGATTCCTTTGTTTCTGCTCCTGACTTCAATATCCTTGGCTCTCTTTATACAATCTAATTTCTCATGACCAAAATGATTGCAATAATAACAATATCCATCAAAATAATTACCAAACCTGGTTTTATTTGCATATCTTGGAGCAAGTGGTCTCTTGAAGTTTTGTTCTCCTTTGCTTTCTTTGTTGATAGAGCTGGTTTTTGTATCCTAGCCTTCTTCCTTCTTGGTCTCCTTTTTCACAAGTTCCTTAAGAGTTTCAACATAGCTCTTAGCTTTCTCTTTTTCTTTTTCATACCCAATGCCTGAATTGTTAGATGGTGATCTTTGACTCTGCAGAATCTTATTGAAAACTTGGGTGCTTTTCTCAGATTTCAAGTCACTTGCTATTTTAGAATTCGCCTTTTCTAGATCCCTTTTTAAAGCAGCAATCTCATATTCATACCTTTCACAGTCTTCTCCTTTCTTCTTTAGCTGATCCGTTAGATCTTCTTCACTTTTCTTTGCTTCTTTGATTTGGACTTTTAGATCAGCAATTATCTTCTTTGATTCCTCAAGACCTTGTGATATTCTGGTTTCCGAGTCTTGACTTTCTTTTTCATATTTCTGAGTCAAATGCTTTTGTTTCATGTTCTTTTTCTTAAGATCTTTTATCTCTTCAAAGGCACCGCTAAGCTCTTCTTCCATATTTACCTCGCCTTCGTCTTCTTCTTCCTCCAAGTTGTTTTTGTTTGTGGAAGCACTATCTTCTATGGTCATGAACAATGTTTCATCATCATCATTGTCAGAATCACTAGCTCCACTTTTCTCGGATGCGCTATAGTTCCCCCTGGAGTATAAGCTTTTCTTTTGTTTCTCAGATCTCTTCTTGTCTTTATTTTGCTTCAATCCCTTCTTGAGTTTTGGTTTGCTCTCTTCTTCATCACTATTGTTTAAGTTCGGGCACTTAGCTGCAAAATGACCAATCTTACCACAATTAAAACATTTGAATGATAACTTAACTTTATATTTCCCCGAGCCATTCTTCAGCTTTCAAATGAATAGAGCCTCATTTTCATTTTCTTCGTTGCTTGAGCTATCGCTTGGCTCAAATTCCTTGACTTTCTCCTTCTTTGATGCTTTGAATGTTGCTTCTCTTTTTTATGGTCTTTCGGATTCAGTCCTCATTTCATATGCTGTGAGGATTTTGTACAGCTCGTCCATCTTTAATTTATCCAGATCTTTCATTTCTTCAACAACAAAGACTTTCGCATCAAACCTCAACAATAAGGATCTCAGCATCTTTTGGACAATTGGAGCCTTTTCCATGGTTTCTCCAAGTCCTCAAATAACATTGACTATTTCATCAACCTAGAGCAGGTATCCTGCAATGTTCTCTTCTTCATCTTTGAACTCTCAAATTGTCTCCTATGAGTTTGGAGTTTTGCTCGTCTTACCTTGCTATCACCCTCATCATGAATAGTTTTAAGTTTTTCCCAGATCTCTCTTGCAAAATCACATTGCATGACTTTTACGAATTCCGCTTCTGAAAGGCCGCATAGGATGGCATTCATTGCTTTAGCATTGTTCTCGCTAGCCTTCTTTCTAGTAGCATCTATTGGTGGCGTTTGTGACGTTTGGTACCCGGTTCCTACTACTTGCCAAATATCGAACCCAAGAGCCATCAAACAACGATGCCTTGTTAGTGGAAAATCCGTCCTGAACTTGTGATCCAACCATTTGTATGATCTACCTTCTAGGGGTTAAACTATATATGAAGGAAACCGCTCTGATACCAATTGTTGAGCACAGGGTAATATGGGGAAGGGGGGGGAGCAGGTGGGTGAATCAGTATTATATATTCTTTTTTTTTCTAACACTTAATTACTTATTCCAATTAAGATATTCAAAGCAATCAAATCACAACACAAGATAACACAATGCAATGTGACACCAAATATACTTGGAAACCCTTTCAAAAGAAAACCACAGAGAAATCTTTCTCAATATAAATATTCATAAGCACCAACCTGCTGGAGCACCAACCCCTTTCACTGAGCACTAACTCAGCCAAAGACACCAATCTCTTCAAAACAAAGGCACCAACCTTCTCACAAGAATCACTCTTCTATCTCTGATTTGTTGCTAACACAATGGATGATAGAACACTGCTTTGTCTCCTTTCAATTCGATCCACTCTTGAGTGTTTTCGCTGCTATGCTCTGCCTTATACTTGTTGGTTTTTCTTTTCATTATTTTCACAAAATTCTGCTTTCAAATATTTCTTCTCTCCTTTTATTTCTTCCACTTTCAAAACTTACAAATTTGTCACTTGCTATGCACTTATTTATAACCCACGAAAAGCCACAACTTAAGGTCGTGACTCTTCAAAGGAAAAGGTCCATTCAAACGGTCACAACTCCTTGAAAACAGGTCGGCCAAGGTTGGGGACCATTTTTGTCTTAAAGACTGCCTTGAAACCTTCGCCATAATTATCTCTTTAAGCCCGTTAGATATAGTCAATTTATCTTCGATTCCATGCAAAAATATGACCATTTTTTGCATGATTAATTGCCTCAATCAAATTAAATATTCTTTATTTAATTTAATTCTTTTATCAAAATACTTTGCCATCAATCAGATTCACGATTACCCTTTGACATCAATGACAATATTTCCAACATGTTGTGATTGATGGGTTGATGTGATTAAGATTTTGACGCTAGGAGTTATTCTTGATATCGCTCTTTAGTGATGGCCTCATGGTTGAGTCTTTCTCCTCACATGAGGTCATCGGTGAGTTTCTTGAAGTCGCGACAATTTTCATGAGAATGTCCTATATTAGCATGCCACCAACAAAACTTATCAGGATTATACCATGGTGGTAGAGGCTTCAAAGGATCAAAGTTCATGGGTCGAGATGTCGACATCCTTTGCTTGAGCTCTTGGAGGCTCAAAGTTCAAGCGGGATGGGTCTAGATTACTCGAAGAGAATGATACTCCCAGCTTAAATGGTTGGGGAGGTTTGCTTTGTGATGCTTCAATGTTGATAGCATTGGTGGTTGTTTTGAAAGATTCCTTGCTATATTTTTGAGATGGCTCAAATTGGTTCATAAGGTAATCTTGTCATTTAGCTTGATAAAAAGCTTCTTCCAAAGTCTTTGGAGAGAAGGACCTTACTTTGTATTAGAGTTGAGGTTTTAAAGCGGTAATGAAAAGCTTGAAGAGGCTTTCCTCCCGCCTGTTGTGATCAGATTTATGCGCCAAACACTTCCATCTGTTGATGAAATTATGGGAGGATATCCATTTGTATAGCAAAGGCCCGCTCATCATAATTCTGCCCCTCAAGCATCAAAATAGGCCGAAAAGCATCCATGTTGTAAATGCATTCGTCATACCTGAAAATCTTTAAATGCAGCTGCAAACCTCACCAATTGGTGTAGAGCTCAGAAAGAGCTTTCCAATGACATAAAGAAGTCAAAAAACAGAGTTCATATGCAAAAACTCTAGTCTCTGGAAGTTTCCTGCCAATAGAAAAAATCTACCTCAAAAAGTGTGCCCATGCCACTGAGTCAGATGTATGTCAATCTCTAATTAGCATGTCTATTCTTAATCTGACCTAACCGTACAGATTGTACAAACCAATAATCTACTGCCATATGCTATCTCCTTATTTGCATGCCTACCACCTATGCGCTGATTGTACCTGCCACATGTACAGCCTGCCTCAGGATGTGTGCCAATTTTCACAAATTTGCCTTGAAATTTGTGTCAAATGTACGGCTTGCACTGCTTTTACTTGCTGACTGGAAATTGACCTGCCACCTCACTTGATGACTAGACATTCACTGGATGATGTGGCAGTTTGACCAAAAACTTCTGAAAAATTTAAGAGTAGCATTCGACCCCCTAACCTCCCAAAGCTCCAACATCTTAACCAAACCCTCTAAACCGATTGGCACCTAATAGATGAGGGGTGCCACATTTATTTATTCATGAAGTTGCATTTCTTCCATTTAGACCCCTACCTGCCTTGATTCTGATTCGCATGGGACCACCTCTAGCCCCCTTCATATTTTCTGCAATTTTGAGGTTCCCTACATTTGCTGAATTTTCAAAAATGTGAAAAAGTAACCCCTTTTATTTTTGCAAGAAGACTCTACTAACAAACTCCTCTTTGAAAAATATTGCACAGATTTCAATAAATCACAAATTTCAGAAAATTATCCCACAAAAGCTCAAACAAAAACAAGAATTATGAACATCATTCAATGGCAATTACTCAGCAGCCCATAATTTTGATTCAGACTCGTGACTTCGCAATTACTCAGCAGCCCAAAATTTTGATTTAGACTCGTGACCCGGCAATTACTCGGCAGCCCAAAATTTGATTCAGAATCACGCCTTGACAAATTTTCCGCAAGTAAAAAATATATAAATTCATAGAATAAACTTAAACAGCATGCACTGTTGTAGAAAAAGGGGCATAAAGTTGTCTTAGTCAGTTCTTGGTTTGTTACGACCAGGCGCAAGCATTGGGTATTCCTTTGCGCTCAACATTTGAACACTCAGCTGCGCCGGTATCAATCCACATAAGGCACAGGCCTTATGCACTCACCCGAAGCACAGCTGAGAAGGAACTGGGGCCCGCGTTGGGCTAGTTGTGCCATGGCGCGAGACTTCAATTATGCGACTTGATCAATTCGTCGAAAGCTTTAGGTAGATCCATAGGCGCAAGCCTTTCATGGACTACGCCTAGTGTCATGTGAGCGCAAGCTTTTCGTGGAATAATCCTAGGGTCAAATAGGCGCTTGAAGGGTCAAAAGGCTGCTCTCACTGGAGCTATTCATACTAGACATGTGCTCCTAACAAGGATACGAATACTTGGTGCATACTTTATACTTAATCTTTATGCTAGTTACAGAGGACGTCATTAACATTTGTAGGGACTCCATTAACGACGCGAACCAGAAGCCCGCATGAACATTACTTAACATAAATGTATTGAAACTACAACGTTATAACCATAACTCATTCCAATAGCAATACAAAAGACTCATAAACCAGACAGAGTACCATTTAATGCAACCATCATCATCATTAATCAAAAGTAAAAGAGAGTATAGCGTTTATAGCAGAATATATGTTCAGTTTATTCTACTTAACGACCTAGAGGCTCACAAGGCAACTTGGGTACTTACAAATGGCGCCTTCATGGCTTCCGAACTATTCCTAAGCCTAATGGTTGCCAAAGCAATGCCTAAAGATTCATTTTGCCAAAGCTTCGCTTCCCATCTTTGTCTTTGTGCTTCAGTTGGCTCAAGCGTCTTAAATAGCTCTTGGGAGCACCTCCACCAAGGTGGAATGTGCATGCCGAGTGCCGAGCTGGAACTTTGGTCATCATAACCGTCGACTCCAGCAGGTCGCGAACTTTGCGTTGCAGTCGCCACATCTTGCCAAATTGTCGAAGATGCCCTGAAGATCCGAGAGCTAGTTAGTTGCCTGCTAGCTAGCGCAAGATATGCGCTACACCCTCCAACTGGCACCAAAATGCCAAAATGCCAACCACTAAGCAAAATGATTCCTTCGCGCTAAAGTGGATGTTGTGTTGGCACGATTCCTTTACATAACGAAATACGAGACCCAGCATTACCCCATACAAAAACATTAGTCCGTCCTCAAATTCGGCTGTCGAGCTTTTGGGTGCACAAAACTCGAGCTCATTCTCTTTAATTTCGGCATTGAAGTCCTCAAAGCCCTTAATCGCGAGCTTGATTTCTTCGGCGGCACTATCTCAGTGGATGCAACAGTGAGCACGAGCACATCCGTTTTCTCCAGCTCCTTCCAGAAGGCGTCAACATTGGCCTTCGCCTTTTCCACACTCCCGTCTAGGATTGCTCCTTGCTCAAAGGCCTTAGTCTGTAGAGTGCGGAAGAGTGCTTCCAAGTTCTGCTCTTGATCCTTAATTTGGTTGCTGAGTGCATTGATGCTTCCCATGATTTGCGCTTGCTCGTCGAGTATACTTGCGCCAACAGCTTTTCCTTCTCCTCCTTTGCCTACTTTAGGCACGCATCTATGACTGAGGCTTGGTTTGAGAAGCTTAAGAAGATGGCATCTGTTGCATCTGCACCCTCTTGCAATTTAGCGAAGAGGTCTTCTACCTCTTCGAGCTTATCAACCAACTCTTTCTTCAGCGCAATGTTGGGATCTTCTTCTTCTTGCGCTGGCTCAGGTTTTAAACTTGGGAGCATCTGCTCCACCAACACACAGATTTTGTCGACCTCTGAAAGGTCTAGGGTATCGATGCCAACCAGAAGGGACAATTCAGTCGTCTCTATGCGCTCACAGAGTTGTTGCAGCTTGAATTTGGTTGCCTGCACTTCATCTTTGGCTTCTTTGTGGAGCTTTTTCCATTTTCTCGCCCTATTGTCATTGATGATGTTCCGGCGCGCATCTTCAGTGGCCATTCTAATCAATGCATTCCCAGATCGGACTGGGTTCATGGTGCGAGGGTTTATAAGGAGGGACTCCTGCGCCTTATCAGGGTCTTCCAAGCTCGAAGTAGTCGTTCTAGACGCCTCAAAACGAGGCTCATCCATATAGTGATCGAATGCAAACAAGAGTTGTTTGTGCATCCTAGTTGTGGCAGCTTGGGGGGGCATTGTGTTATACATATAAAATTCTTTGTCCACCCATCCCTTTTGCCCCTTCTCCCTTGTGCTCAGCGCCTTGTCGTCCTTCTTAACGATGGCCATCTTTGTTTGTACTTCCTCCTCTTCACTAGCGCCACCGCTCTTTCGGCGCTTTCCTTAGAGGACTCACCTATTTGATCCTTAGGGGTTTCTTCCTCGAACTTTTCCCCCTAATTCGCTTCTTCCTCCTGAGGTTTCTCAATACTCACCTCTAGGTTAATTCCTTCGGCACCAACATCGCCTTGTTGTTGTTAGGGTTCCTCCATTGTCTCTATTTGTTTCTCTAAGGCACCAATATCACCTTCTTTTTCTTCAGGTGGCCCTTCACTACTCGAGCATGCCTCTTATGCAACTTCTTCTGCCTTCCTGGTGGGTGCACTTGAAGCTTGCTTGACTATTTCGATTGTTGGTCCTGCGCTAGCAAGAACCTTCAGGGCCCTTTTCTCTACCTTGGCCAATTCTTTTTCCTTGGCAAGTCTCCATTTCTCTTCAAGCACCAACGCCTTATTAATGTCCTCGTCGCTTAAGCCCTTTTTCTTCCAAACCCTTCTCCTCTTTTGTTTACAGAGGCAGTGTGGAGGGTTCTTTGCTAGATGAGGGGCTTGTCGGCTCCTCTGTTTCCTCAAGCACGACAATCATACCGCTTTGTAGGGATTCCTGTACATCCCTGGCACTTGGCTCCTCTTCCCCTTCTTCTATCTGCAGAATATATGTCCATGTTCTATCTCCTTTAGTCTCCTCAGTTTCTAGCGCGAGGGTCACCTCTTTCTCCATCTCCGCCAAAGTTATAGTAGGGATCGCAATAGGTGCCTTGGTCTTTTTCTTGTGCTTCTTGCTGGAGGAAGCACTCTCTAGCGCGAAGGTCATGCGCTTCTTTGGAGGTGGGAGTGCAAATTTCTCTTTGGAGGCAATTTTCAACTGGATGCGCTTCATGATTTCTTCAAGCTTCTCTCCCCATTTCTTTTGGAGAGTCTTCTCCTGTGTCTTCAACACAACTTTTCCCTCATCGCCGACTAGGAGAGGGCAATCACCATCCTTTCCAAGATCGACGCCCCTCTTGCGCGGCTTCATTTCATAATACAGGTTGAAAATCCTCCCATTTATAAACTCTCTTTGAAGGGGATGGATGTCCATTTTGTCGGAGTCATCTTCCTCGTCTTTGGTGGCCTTGGCTCTGAGGCTCACAAACTAGCACCTCATCCTGCTCCTATCTTGATCCATGATCTTGACCGAAATCTCTAGCTACTGCGCGTTAGGAATTCTTCTTAGCACCGCCATGAAATACTTGGTGGAAAACACATAAGGCAACTGGAGCCACCCTGACAGGTTCCCATCTGTGAGTGCTAGGCACACCACACAAAAGTGTTGCATCACGGCAAAGGTTGTCGTTCCCACCAGCTATTGGGGAAGCTCTTGAGGGATGCACCACTAAATCTGAAGGCTTCGATGTACCTGTCGCACCACATTTGCACCCTTGTCTTGCACTTCTACAGGAAGCTAGGTGGGCAAATGAAGTCTTGGTATTTCATTGAAGGGATTCATGGCTGGGTGGGAACACCCATAGGTGGTCGTCATCTCCATGTGGCACACCTATCTCCTCCATCACTATCAAAATCAACATATACCCCCACCTGAAGGTTTCGCACGCTTGATGGCACTCTTGCGCGTTCTTGACAATCTCCTCAGGTATGAACTTGGAGATGTTGAATTTTACCCCTTGCGCCATGTGGTGGGTGATGCACAAGGTCTTGCTAATGTCGGACCATTGGCCGCCAGGGCATAGTTTGCAGCTAACCAGGTGCACCTCTGTTGCCCTCATGTCGGGGTCTTGGATATCCTTGATGGGGAACGCAAACCCTGACTTGTAGTAGCCCAAGAGCTTCGCAACCCTTTCAACCTTCACTTCATCCTCCATCATTTCACGGATATCTACCCCTGTGGCGGGTAGTCCTGTGACTCTACGAACAACATGCGCTGAGATCCTCATGCACCGTCCTGCGAAGTAAAACCGGCCGCCATGGACTCGTGAGAGGAGGAACTGTACCAACTCTTCCGGCTTGCCAAAGCTTGGCAACTCGAATAGTTAGATTGCAGTTGTGGTCGCCAATTTATCTTTGATGGAGACATCGAATAGTGCAGCACCCGCCTTTGTTTTCTTCCTTGTGTCAACCATCCAATCTTGGTTTAGCTCTTGTGCATTGTTCCATGTCCAGTGGTTGTAATCTTTGAGCTTGCACATGTGCGCAAATGACTAGGGAGAATTGCATCTCCGTAGGCGAGCTTCACACTCGCTTTTGGATCTATTACCATGACGCTTATGCCTTCTACCAGTTGCACCTCCCGCTTCATGACGGCTACATCTTTCACCGCCTGTGCTTTCTTCGCATCCTTCTGCGCCTACGGTGGACCTGTGCTTAGCCTTTTCTTACCCATTCTAAATCTACTATTGTTGAAGCACGGCTGGTTGATCTTTCTGAAGCCCGGAATTTTTTTTGGGCTTCTTCGCAGTCGTGGGAAATGCGATAGTGCGTTCGGCTCTTGAGCTTCCTGTGCTGTTAATGGCGGCCTGGTCATTCTGCTCAACTTTTACTCCCCTATTTCTCTACCAATTTTACTCCCCTTGCCTCCTTTTCAACTCTAAGCAGAACGCAATCTTGTTGTTGTTCAATCGTTCTCGCTTGGGGGGTTGTGGATGCTTTGGTTTTCACTGGTAGCGTTCTCTGGGTTGAGTGGTTTCAGCTCTATTTGGCTCTGTTGTGAAATCTTGCAAAGGTTTGTAACCTATTAAAGTTTGTCGTTCACCCCTTTAAACTCTGTTTTCAACTACCTCATTAATGGCTTGCGATTAATGGCTTGGCGGCACGTGGATTTCTTAAAATCTGCTAAACCTACAAAATCTGCTAAAATCTGCCACCAACTGCTCATTTATCGCAGATCTTTGTGCTTTTGTTGTCACAACATTAATTTTTCTAACGATTTTTTTGATGAAGTGACAGGTAATTCAAATGGTCACTTCCTGCCAACCATTGGGTGGGTGCCAGTTATTTCGACGGTCATTCTCTTACGCTTTGTTCAACTTGGCGTGACTTTCACCCTTATTATGGCAACTTGGGCGCAACGCTTCACATGCACGCGATTTAGCCTCCTCGGTTCCATCTTTTCTTAGTGTTGCACTCCTCTCTTTCTTGGTCGATTTCTCTGTGCTTTCATGTCTCTTGCTTCAGCCTTCCCTACCCCATACAAATCCTTGCGCTAGTCCTCCAACGCTTCATTCTCTCTTCTTGATTTCTTGAACACGAGCATCTTGTGCACCTCCCTTTGTCAACTTCTATGCATAGCTTTCTGAACCTAGCAAACTTCACGCGCCCAAAAATTTAGGTGTCTAGCCTCAGGTGCTTAGAGAGCGACCATGCTCGACTCACCCGACTGGATTTATGCGTGTAAGCGCCAGAAGAGTACTCCTGCGGGCCTGAGAACACCACGCTTATTCACTCAACACAAACAAAACAAACATAAGGAAAGATTTGGCTTGCGCCAAATCTTATTATGGTCAAAACAAAGCAACCGACTTGTGACCGAGAAGTCGATATCTGATGGTGCAAGCGCCATCCTAGTGACTGTATAGTTTCAATCTGTTGCCACTGAAATGCCCAGGGAGTATTTCACTCATCAACGTGCGCAGCTTGCATTCGCTAGTCTCCAATATACTATGGATGATATAAGGGCCCATTCACCTAATCTGCAATTTCCCTGGGTGCTTGAGGTACTTAGAGTCATATAGCAAGACCAGTGGACCTTTTGTAAATACCTTGCGCTTGATGTGCTTACCATGCCATAGCTTTTGGCGCACCTTTTCTATCTGCTGGCGCCACCGTGCTCAAGCGCGTCTCGTCCAAGCACTCCAAGTCTTCCAGGGGTGCACTCAAAGACTCTTGGTCATCCAATCGACCAATACGCGCGATGGGCAATGAGGGTGCTAGGAATTCCATAGGTAAAACGACCTCTGAGCCAAACACTAGTTGAAATGGTGTAGCCTTGTTCAGGCGCTTTGTACGTAGTGCGATAAGCCCACAATACTGCTGACACACAGTCATCCCATTCCTTGCGACCAACATCGCATATCTTTGTAAGGCACGTCCCTAATATTTTATTGAATGCCTTAGCGATGCCATTCGCTTGGGGATGGTAAGATGTCGTTTTAAGGTGCACCATCATATATTCAGTCAGTAGGATCTGAACGGTTATGTTGATGAACTGCGCACCATGATTGCTAGTCAAGCTACGTGGGCATCCATAGCGACTGATGATATTCTCCCAAATGAATCTTGCTATGGTGGCGACTATACAATCTTTGGTCAGCGCTGCCTTGGCCCACTTGGTGAAGTAATTTGTGGCCGCCAGAATGTATCGTGCGCCTCACAACGGGAGTAATAGGCCCAACAAAGTCAATGGCCCATTTTTCAAATGGCACCTGAGCAAGGATGGGGATGAGAGGCATCTCATCCCAGTGGTTTGGCTTTCCCATGCGCTGGCAGATGTCACATGCGTTGGTGCATTGTTTTGTGTCCTGAAATAGAGTTGGACACCACAAACCTTATTGTAGTACCTTGTGCGTTGTAGCGTCTCCATCACAATGGCCTCCAGCAATTCCTTCAGGTGCCTCTTGCAAGACTGAGTCTCGTTCGTGCTCTAGGACACATTGGCGCATGACTTCATCGCAGCTTAATTTGTACACTTCCCCACCAATGAGTTGAAAGGGGCGGCGCAAACTGCGAGCTACTTGTTCTCCTTAGTTGTCATGGTCTGGGGCGCAGATCCGAAGTCAGAAATGTGACAATCTCTGCCAAGTCTTCAGGGACATGCTGGACCCTATAAAGTTGTGCGTCAGGCATATCGTCTTCAATAGGCGTTGTCACATTGCCAGAGTTGATGCAAGACAGATGGTCTAGGCCCGAGTTTTATTTTCCAAGCTTTATTACAATAGATAACTGGAATTCTTAAAACAAAACAATCCATCGACAAATGCATCCATGCAAAACGAGCTTGTTCACCAGTTTCTTAAGCACCTCGTGATCAGTGAAGAAGATAAAGGGGGTGGCCAATAAGTATTGTCTGAACTTCTACAGGGCGTAGACCATGGCAAGCACCTCGTTCTCAATTGTGGTGTAGTTCTACTCTACCTTGGTTAGTTTTTCGCTTGCGAAAGAAATCTAATGATCCATTTTGCCTTCGCCAGGTTGTCCCAGAATGGCACCAATCGTAGACCCAGATGCATCGACGTGGACGTGGAAGGGAGTCGCCCAGTCGGGAAATTGCCCAAAGGGCATCATGTTGTAAGCGAAACAACCCCATTCTGTCACAAAGGTGGTTTTGGGCTTGTCCTCCTCAATCTGGACTTGATGGTATCCTGAGAACCCATCGATAAAGGTGTATATCTCGCAACTTGTGATGCCATCCAAGACTTCATCGATAAACGGAGTTGGAAAGGGGTCAGTTACGCAGGGGACGTTCAACAATCTATAGTCAACACAAATCCGGATGTGCCCATCCTTCTCGATGCTGATGACCGTGGGGCTAACCCATTCGGATTCCTGCATAGGATAGATGACGTCTGCGGCTAGCATGTCGTCGATCTCCATCTTGACTTTGGCGCGAAGATTTGGGTTCATCTTGTAAGGTCGCTTCTTAACAAGTCTTGCACTGTCGACTAGCTTGATGCTCATCTTCCAGAGCGATGGGTGTGTGCCTTTCATATCTCTGTAGTTCCGAGGGAACAAGTCTTGGAATTCCTTCAGGAGGTCCACAATGCGTGCCAACTCTGTGTCAGACCAATAGGTGCCCAGAGTGGCAATTTTTGGTTCCCCTTCTGAACTAATATCTACCTTAGTTTTTAATGGCACTCGATAGGGTTCATTCTTCTCCTGGTGTGAATCCTCGACTTGTCTACTGCCCTCGGTTGTCTCTACTCAAAGATGGGTAGGGTTATCCTCTTCTGGGGCACTATCCTCAACTTGGCACACTAACTTCCTTTCCTTTTGCCTGTCAAATTCTTCCAGTTGCGCACCTTCCATGTGTCATCAACTTCATCACTAGAGTCACTGTTGAGGGTTTGCTCTTCAAAGAAGGTTGGGAACACTAACCCTTTTTCACCGAACATGTCTTTTAGGCACTCCTCCAATATTACAGTGTCCTCAAACATTGATCTTCGAACTACCTGTAGTGGCTCAATCAATTAAAGGTTTTGCAAAGAAAAGGATAAGGTGTGAACAAACCGCTCCTTAAGGGCATCCTAATTGGATGTCTCGCGGCGCGTCTCATTGACTACGTACCATGCCCGTGCCCAAGTCTTTAAGGTCCTCTAGAAGGCGTGCACCCATAGATTCCTTGGGGCATTTTCACCCCAGACAGTCCACGTTTCTTCGCAAAGGCGCACATGCGCTATAGGGTCAAAGTAGGCTGAGATGTCTAGGTCCTCGTTCTTTCTAAATCTAGTGCAAATGGTTGCCTTCACATCTTGCCAAGTTGGCAAGCTAGGCATTTGCGCTGCCCACCAACGAGCGGCAATGCTCTTCAATGTATACACTAGTGCACCCATTCTATCCACCTCTTTTGGGACACATGATTCAAGGTCACGGGCATAATCTTCCACTGGATTACTCTCTTCATATCTTGGAAGTGCTGCAAGTTTGCCCTTACTAAGGTGAAATACTCTTTTTCCCTTCTTGGCGAGGGACCCATCTTTTAGAAGTGCAATCAATTTGGACCCAGCCTGTCTTTACTGGTTTTGGCACTTTCGCACACACCAAGCGGCACCTTCGACCAGTGGTCTTATATGCTTCCTCGACCCATCAGTTGCAAGCAATGTCGATCGTGTCTGAGGTTGATTGTCCATCCTCCCAAGAGAGGATTCCCTGATTATTGGGGTCTTGAGTCTCAACGCCTTGCGCCATGATGTTTTAGATGTGGTTGATCTCATCCTCGATGTCCACACTCTCGACATAGGAGGGTCCTTGGTCATTTGAGAGGGGTATAACTACCCTCTCCTTTCCATTCTCAAATGTCATGTATCGCCTTTTGAAGCGCATATCTGCATTGTTTGCATAACACCATGGCCTTCCTAGAAGCATCAGATAGTTGTCCTGCTCTACTGACTCGATCACCTCAAACTCAAAGCGGAATTCGACACCCGTGATATCTACAATTGTGCTCTTCAGAATCCTGATAGGCTGCGCTCGGGTCTTATTGCCCATGAAGAGGACATGAGGGGGAGGTCTCAAGGCTGGCCTCCCCATTTTCTCCCAGGCATTCTTGGTCAAGATGTTGACCTCGACATCTGTGTCTACAAGAACCTCACAGACAAACCATCCATCAATAGTGGCATCCACCAAGAGTTCTTGATCGTATTCTGCATTTTGTGTATGTTGAACCTCTCGCACCTGCTCCATGCGTGGTGCAGTGACTTCAACTTGCTTATGTCATGCATACTCCAATATGAAGTTCTTCAATAGGGGTAGCATTCCCTCTATCTGTAGGAGGCGTAGGATCTCAGTTAATTCTTGTATTTCAGTCTCCTGACTAACTTGCTTCTTACAAGAGGCGACAGCTTGCACTTCTAGATCTCGTGCTAATTGGAGTTCCCCTTGCAGGTTTTAGATGACACTCATAGCCTGATGTAACACGTCTTTTTGGCGTGTTGGGTCTTGGCCTGCACAACTTTGGGTTCAGGGCACGTTATGCGCTCACTGCGACCCTTATCCCCATATTCTACGCGTAACTCAGGTACTGGCGCAATTGGGGACTGAGTGGTGAATCCACTATGAGTAGTTAACTGTACCTTGACTATCTCTGTGTGTGCAGGTTGCACCTTCGGGGTCCATTTTTCTGTCTTTTGCTCGTCCCTGATCATTCCTGCACCCTGGTCTACGCCAGTCTACCTTGGGTCAACTTTTTGTACAGGTAGGGCATTTTTCGACCTTATGGGACCCTCGACAATACCCATATGTAGGATGTGTAGGCCAGTCACGCTGATAATGTTCGGTTGAGCCACATATATAACATGAGCGCGGTGGGAGCCTTCCACCATCGCGTCCTCCACCTCACCCTCTGGCGCCCCATTGCATTCTGAAGCTTGTGTTTTGTTGGCCGTAGCCCTCATTACCTTGGTTTGCTTGCCCTCTAACTACTGCGGTCGCCTGTCGTGCGCCTCTTTCCATGTTCTCGCGCATTGCGTCAATCACTCGACAATCAACAGTGATATGGGTGTAGGCATCGCACAACTGACAATAGATGATTGTGTTGCCTTGGCTAGCGCATTGCAACAAAGGGTAGTTTTGGGCATCATGTGTCTCTCGACAAACTTCACAACTTAGACGCAAGGTGCGCACATTCCTTCATGGGCAGTTAGTCCTATTATGGCCCTCTAATTCACAGTCCGTGCACCATAGTCCACTCCGAGCATCATGCAAAGAGCTAGAGGTAAGCTTTTGGAGCTGGGAGGCCATAGATGCAATTTGCGCCTCCATAAATGGGCTGATCCTGGTATATGCACTTTCGACTGCTTCGGCTCTGAACGCGGCTTCAAGCGCTTCTCGAGGGTCTATAAAAGTCTTCATGCAAAGCGCTCTTTGAAATGGCACAAGCAACCCTCCAATGAACCACTGCGCATGCTGGGAAGGGTGAATATCATATGGGAGCTTCAATAGGAGAGTTTTGAACCTTACATCATACAGGGGCACACTCTCTGAGAATCCTTGGGTAATCTCTTTTAGCACGGTGATGCTCTGTTGTTCAAACTCCGGAATGTCAAATTCCTTCAAGAATGCATCCTTCAAGGTATCATAATCAACCATGGCTTGGTTAGGATCAAATTTCCTATACCAAGTGTGGGCACGATCAAGTAAAGTGGTTGCAAAACGGGTTGCCTTGCGCTCCGATTGGGTTATGCCCTACGCACACCATTGTAGTTCACACTTCAGCGCATGTTCTACGGCATTCTCTACACCGCGATACTCTGGCAAGTGCATAGCCATTTCGTAGTAGATTTGTTGCGGGAGGGCAGCTGGGATCTAAGGCACTTGTCCCCCAAGTGCTTGTCTTGGCAACGGTCCTCCAACGCCTCCAGCCACAGGGTTAGGCACTAGTCCCGTTGTTATTGTTGGCGCAGTTGATGTCGTTGGTGCTGTGCTACTTGAGGCGTCGGACCACTTCCTGCAAGCTGTTGCCCACTTTGCGTTGCTAACATCGACTGAGTTGGTATGCTCGCGTCCAAGTTCTAATGTGTGAGCTAGCGCCCAATGGTTTAGAGGTAGTTGCGCTCACCTCCTTGTATGGAATAACCTATTCAATCACAAAGTTGCAATCCAAGTCTACAAAACATCTAAGATCTAAGTCATCAACAGAGTCAATTATTACTTATGTACTTTCTTCAAGTGGGGGATCTAGCATGTGAGCATGCGTCGTAGGTTCAAAGGGGGTAGGCGCGTCAAGCATATCTATAGTCACCAAATCTTGTAGGAACCCAACGAATTCCACACTTGTCAAGTTTTGAGCTCGATCCATCGCTTCATTATATTTCTCATCCTTGTGCTGTTGTATTTCAAGAGATCCCCATGCCCTTCCCACTCACTATAGGTTCTCTTGGCACTTCCAGGTCCCAGATCTTCCATCAGTCTGCACCGTCTCTTATTATAGGTATGTCTTCTAAGCTCTCAGGTGTCAATTTGCTTGTCCACTTCCATTACGCCTTACCTATGCATCCCCTTCTCCCCCTTGCGCTACTCATACACAAAAGGACTTTAGCCTTCCATCCCCAAAGTTTCAAAACCGTAATCCACCATTAGCTTTTTGAGCTCTGCGTCGAATTCCTTCACAAACGTGCCTCTAGGGTCACGCAAAAACTGGTACTCTGCTTCCTCAAGGCAAAAGTATGTTGAGACTGCGAACTCGAGTATGTAACTATTCAGAGCTCCTTGCCACCATTTATTTGTTGCTCTAGTCCAAGTAGCATCCAAGGTTTCAAGCCTCTCTAGGCGATCCTTTGTCCACTCATAGCACTGTCCATAGCTTCTTGTGTGGGTTGACTATGCATCCAACCACCGGTACACATGCTCAGGTAACTCACAGAAAAAGACCTTGTACAAAGCAATCATATAGGTCGTTCTGAACCCATTTTCTTGGCTTTTGTCCTTTGCAAATTGGATGCTTTAGCGCAAAGCTATCTTCCACCTATTGCAGCCAACACTCGATGTTTTCGAGGGAAAGTCGGTACATCGTTCTGTCCCACCATCACAGCAACAAAATTCAACACAAGTCCCGGCAACAGAACCAAAATGTTGTAGAAAAAGGTGCACAAAGTTGTCTTAGTCAGTTCTTAGTTTGTTACAACCAGGGGCAAGCATGGGGTATTCCCTTTCTTGGCAAATTTGAGTATCATTAATAGAGGTGGTCTAAAAGGAGATTGATGTCTGAAATATTGTCATTGATGTCAAATGAAAAATGTACTATCAAGCATTAATGACAAAGGTGTTGAGCTGCACAGACCAGTTGTAGAGTTCTCATGGAGTTGAATGTGCTGAGTACACAGTTTGATGGTGACTGCATTTGCATATATGGTAGCATCTAAAGGAATGATCACACTATAATTAGGTTTGTGCCTATTCTTTGTGGTCTAAGTTCTAAGTCATAAGGATGAGTAGAGCAAATGTTACAAATGCATAAGGTTGTCCCTCAGCTAAAAGCCTACTAAGTTTCCACACTTAGTCGTTTTTGCACCTTTGCATTTGTCTGGGGATTTATTTCGGAAGTGGCTCGGGTGATTCTTTCGGAGAAATGTTGAAGACTCTTCGGACAGTAAGCCCACAAACAAATGTTTCGAAGCTTTGGAATTCTTTCAGGGAAATGTTTGATCTCCACCCTTAGTCGTTTTTACAAGCTTGGGAATTCTTTCGGACAAAATGTCCGCAACAAAGTTCCGAAGGAAGAGTTTTCTGTCGGAGAAAGTGCCTCGCCGAAATCTTTCGGGAAAAATGGTTAAGTCTTTGTCGGAAAAATTGTTCCGAACAAAAATTCTGAAGGGTCCTTTGCAAAAATGCCGAAGGGTAAGTGACCTAAACAAAGTTTCCGAAGGGTACATTTACAAAAAAGCCAAAGGGTATGTGTCCCAATCAAAAGTCCCAAAGACCACCTTCAAGTTTCTGAAGGGTACATTTACAAAAAAAGCCGAAGGGTATGTGTCCCAATCAAAAGTCCCGAAGATCACCTTCAAGTTTTCGAAAGGTACATTTACAAAAAAGCCGAAGGGTATGTGTCCCAATCAAAAGTACCGAAGATCACCGTGAAGTTCCAAAGGGTACTTTGCAAAATTTCCGAAGGCACACTTGCAATTGTTCCAAAGGATAGTTCGAATGGAGCAAAGGACACTTGCAAAGTTTCTAAAAGGCTTTTTGAAAAGCCCCGAAGGGTACATGCCAAAAATCCCGAAGGACACTTTCGGAAGAAGGCCATTGACGAATTCTTTAGGAGAATTTGTCTAAGGCAAAAGGACATGCAACTAAGGTCCCAAAGGATACTTTCGGATGAAGTGGTCACTTACAAAGTTTCCAAAGGATATTTCGGAAGAAGTATAGGTCACTCGCAACGTTACCGAAGGATAAGTGGAGTCTTAGAGGGCATTTTCACAAGTGCTGAAGGATCAAGGCGAGTTAAAGATCGAGCAAGTCTGAAGAAATCGACAATGTGGAAGCATCTCAAAGACGTCGAAAAAAAATGAGATAAGGTCAACATGCCGGAGTTTAACAACCAAGCCAATATAAAGATCATGCATCTTCAAAGATCGAACGGCACATGGAAAGCTCGATAAGGAAGATCCAACGAAACAAAGTGGAGTCAGTGATGCAATGTGACCTATAATTAACGACACAATAGAAAGCTAAAGATCGAGCATATCGAGGATAATCGAAAGGAGCGAAAGTGATCCAATGATATAGGAGATAGCGAGATGCAAAAAGGAGCTCGATGGATAATGAAAAGAGCGTAAAAATGGTGCGAAGAAAAAAAATCAAAAGCCCACATTTAATATGATGTGACGATCAAGTGGTGGAACAGACAGAACTTGTGATGAACATGACATATCTACACGGAGCTCGAGATTGAATTGATCTAACCGATCAATCTACAATTAAGGAGGCTACGCATTTATGACTTAAATCCAGCAGTTGCCAAAAATAGTAAAGAGACCGGAACATTACGACGTGAAGCATGAATCGAGACGCGAGAGGTGTAAATGCCAAGCCACATTAAATGAGATCTAGAACCAAAACCAGTAAGGTGTAGTTAGAGTGTAAACACATTTTGAAGACATGAAACCCTAGATTCATTGTCTATATATATACAACATCTAGAACATTGTCACTAGTCTGCCGTTGCAATTGCAAAAGGAGTTATTAGAGTGACTCAAAGTGTGTGGATTGGAGACGCATGCAAACACAGATAAAAAGTTAGAGGGACAGAGAGATATATCCAGACACAACGAGAGTGAGGCAGAAAGGAAGAAAGAGCACACTGAGAATGTGCAAAGATTGAGCAATTATAGACAAGACTAGTAACAAAGAAATAGAGTTTGATTCTTTTTGTATTCTGAAGTTGTAGCTTCATAATTTTAATCGGTGGGTGCCATCAAACAGACTGAGTTGGTGCTCAGTTAGGGAGTGGGTGCTTTCTTAGAGTGGGTGCTCTTGAATGTACCCAATGAGGTTTGCAAATGAGGCGTTTAACTGTGAGGTTGGATTAGAACAGTTGATTTTAGAAACTATTCACACCATGGTTTTTCCCTTTGGGTTTTCCACGTATAAATCTGGTGCAATGTGTTTTTTTGTGTGTTTAATCTCTGCATCTGTTCTTTAATATGCATATGCATATGTATCTTCTCTAAAGGGTTTAAAGAACTAGTTTTAGTTGATCTACTGATTCAACCCCCCTCTCAGTAGATAGTTGTGATCAACACCCTTTGCACTCAACATTTGAACACTCAACTACACCGACATCAATCCACATAAGACATAGGCCTTATGGGCTCACCCGAAGCGCAACTAAGAAGGAACCAAGGCCCGCGTTGGGCTAGTTGCGCCATGGCGCGGGACTTCAATTATAGGACTTGATCAATTCGTCGAAAGCTTTAGGTAAATCCGTAGGCGCAAGCCTTTCTTGGACTAAGCCTAGTGTCATGTGTGCGCAAGCTTTTCGTGGAATAATCCTAGCGTCATATGGACACTTGAAGGGTCAAAATGCTGCTCTCACTAGAGCTATTCATACTAGACATGCACTCCTAACAAGGATACAGATACTGGGCGCATACTCTATACTTAATCTTTATGCAAGTTACAAAGGACGTCATTAACGTTTGCAGGGACTCCATTAACGACGCAAACCAAAAGCCCGCATGAACATTACTTAACATAAATGTATTGAAACTACAACATTATAACCATTACTCATTCCAATAGCAATACAAAAGACTTATAAACCAGACAAAGTACCATTCAATGCAACCATCATCGTCATTAATCAAAGTTAAAAAAGAGTATAGCGTTTATAGCAGAATATATGTTTAGTTTATCCTACTTAATGACCCAAAGGCTCACAGGGGAGCTTGGGTACTTACAAATGGAGCCTTCATGGCTTCCGAACTATTCATAAGCCTAATGGTTGCCAAAGCAATGCCTACAGATTCATTTCGCCAAAGCTTCGCTACCCATCTTCCTCTTTGTGCTTCCGCTGGCTCGAGCGTCTTAAATAGCTCTCAAGAGCATCTCCGCCAAGGTGGAACGTGCATGCCAAGTGCCGAGTTGGAACTTTGATCATCATAATCGCCGACTCCATCACCTCGCAAAATCTGCACTGCAGTCGCCACGTCTTGCCAAATCGTCGAAGATGCCCTGAAGATCTGAGAGCTAGTTAGCCGCCTGCCATTTGGCGCAAGATATGCGTTGCACCCTCCACTTGGCGCCAAAATGCCAACCACTAAGCAAAATGATTCCTTTGCGTCGAATTGGATGTCGTGTTGGCGTGAATCCTTTACATAATGAAGGGGTCCAACATGCACAATGTTGTTAAAAAGCATAAGAAATGAATATAGAGAATGCATAGGTATATTTTCTATTAGTTTCAAACCAAAAAAATAGTACAATGCTCATCAATGCACCATAATATCATTTCTATCTCCTCGTATTCATTGGCTGCACCCTGGAAGCGCTTACTGAAACAAAATCATTCACAAACATATCATCCTCACCGACCCCCCCTGATGCTTCCGCTTCCGCCTCTACTACCATTGCCCCTTGTGTTACTTCCTTTTCAAAATTTGCAACCTCCTCCTCGGTAAACATGGGCTACACATCCTCAGTGAATCAGTTTGAGTATGTATCGATATCATCCGGGTCAATTGCATCATGACTGTCTTGACCCTACACCCCCTGTCTCGCGTGAAGACAAAGATTGTATTGCACAAAAACAAAAGTGAATATAACATTTCTGACTATCGACTGTTATTATTTAGCAGTAGCCAAGTAATTACCACAGACTTGTGAGTTGTCCGCAGAAATTACTCGGCTCGCGAGTAGTGCAACAGTTTATCGGCAGCAAAATTCACTATGGTTTTTTTATCTAGTACTTAACATTTTCTGCGAGTTCTAATACTATGTTAATATGCCATTCTCCTAGATGATGATGCCCTTGCCTTCTCACAGTAGGACAAAATCCACTACCCTATCTTCAGCTAGACTTGTGAAATCGCCAATTGACAAACTCTAGACGACACATTAGAATATCACTTGCAACATCTTCATCTTCAATTCTCCAATATCAAACCATAGGCTCTAATACCATGTTAGATTATACAAACAAAACATAATCGAATAATGGTGAAATATGCCAAAATAGAAGAGAACACAACCCAAATATGTGGTTAAAGGTGCCTTAAATAAGAACAATCAAATAGAATAGAATAGAATGAATGAACTATTTGGTTGAATAGGTGGAAGACATTGCCTTTATATACACCTATCAACATGTGACAAAAGGGTACGCCGACCTTTAGCAAGACACTTACCCCAATACATTATAATTATACTTTCAAGGTACATATCACAAGTTACACATAACCTAGTCGATCCAATAGGGAACACTACAAATATCAATGACCCAAAGAGACCCATAAAGATAATTTTACATTCTAACAATTTCCCAATTTGCAAGGGACACTTTCAGAGGATGTAAGAGACGCTAGGAAACGTCAATTGAACTCTCGTGACTTTTGGAGACGTCCCCTTGTGTGTCTCCAAGAAGGGACGAGTTTCCGAGACAAGAGACAAGTAATAAGGGTCAAGGTACGAGTTTCTCATAACAATGTCTTCAAATAATTTGTTGCAATAGTTTTAATTCACAAGTGGGGCAAGCATATTCAAACCAGATTGAAAAGCAGTTCTAGAATAGTTTCCTAAGGTGAGGAATTATATCAGGTGCTCTACAATCTGGCACACAAGGGCTTGAAAAATCATAGATTAGGTAGAAGTGCAAGGAATGATCGGCTGGAAACCATTATTCATTTTACCCCAACGAATATTACTAGAAATCCTCGACATGAGGAAATAAGTTACAATATTCGATAGCTTACAACGTCCCTAAACAAGTATTTGTAAATGCAAATTCTAAATAGAAGTATCTCGATTACCTAAAATTATATTAATGATAAAGTGCAAACCGCCCAAATTTAAATTTAAATCTAACTTCACCAAAGATATATTAAATTTTGTGTTCCTTACCTCAAGCATTCCACTAGGTAGCATGCTTATGGAGTTTGATTTGTCAATGCAAATCTTCTCTCTAATGACCCAATGATGCTTTCCAGTGAATGCAACATGTCCAACAATGCTGTAAAGAAAACCCAAGGGGCGCATATATATTAACAGAGTCACAATGATATGTGCCACACCTATACCACATCATTATGCAGTTGGTACAATACATTACCTACAATTTACAAAAGATACACTTCCATAAAATATGAAAAAGTCCATAAAAAGGTAGAGGGAAAATTTGTCAATTTAAAAACAACTAATTATGTTCTGTAATATTTCTCATTTCTGTATTCTGGATCTTTTATTATTTACAAAGTGGGAAAGGTTTTCGCAGATCAGCAGTCATTTTATTGACTTTGTTCCTAGAAAGACACCTCACCTTGCAATGAAGATTGCTCTTAGCAGAAGTGTCTACTTAAAATGATTTTTACACCATCAAAAAATTTCCTGCAAGTGGTCACATCAAAACAATCTGAGCAGTATTAAGGGAAATTAAGACTGCAAGAAATTGGCCTTTGGCAGCTGTTTTACTGTTGTTTTTTGCAGTCACAAGATTGACAAAGAAAGGGAAAACTGCCATACCTTTCAATTCGGGTAAGAAAATTGCATTAAGTTGTTTGCATTACAAGGGAAATGTCCATATCTACTTGCCATGGTGTTATATTCATATTTTTGGTAGAAAAGATGATTTATTGAATGCAAATTTCTTAAAACCCGAGCTTTTCTAAGTGATACATAAAGAGACCTAAGTTTTCTAGAAATGAAGATATTGATGCTAAAGAATGGTGTTTTATAATAAAAAATCAGAATTTTCATAGTCCTTGTGGAGCGTTAATATCACATTGAGCTTGGTTGGAGAAGCTTCTTTTTGGTGGACTAAATTTTATGTGAGGAAAATTGTTTTCGCTTGGGAAGAAGTGGAACAAGATTTCTTAGCCAAATGGGAACACAAGAATCTACTAGAACTAAAAAGTTAGTTGATAAATAAATATGTAGAGATATCCAAATTGAAGAACAAAATTCAATCCCTTACGAGGTGTTAGATAGTAAAACAAACACAACGTTTGAGTTCAATAGAGTGCAACAAGAAAGTGGAGAAGCCAATGTGAAGAATAGAATTCAATCCGTTGTTGAGGATGTTGGCAATTTAAAAGAACATAAAAAGAAGCATTAAAAAGGAAGGAGGAAACACTGATAGTGGATCAAGAAAAGCATGAGAAAGGCTCAAGTATTTTACAAATTCAGGGATGCATTTAAAAGGAGCAAATCATTGCCCCTATAAGCCCTAACAGCAGGTATAATTTTCTCACCATCGATTTGGCTCAGCGGTTACATGTTCAAGACACATGCATGTGGGGAACAAATTCATGTTTTTGAAGATTTAAAGCTGACTCTGGAAAAATATGTTTTGCATTTTGATTTTTATGCTATAGCTTTAGATGGTTTAGATATTGTGCTCGAAAATCATAATAGGTTAGAGACTTTGGGAACTGCTAATTTTAATATGCAAAAAGGTTCACAAAGCTTTGGCACTCAAACATTGAGTTTACATTTCAGCATAGTTGCCAAATTCAGCTCTGCACAAAATCCAGCCAGCTGGATCTAGATTTTTTGGCTGGCCCAGATAAGTTCAATAGTTTTGTTTTTTTTTCTCATTCAGGTTTTTGCAAAAAAAAAAAGACACCCAGCAACCTTATATATTATATAATATTAGCATTTTATTATTAATTTTTTCATTGTATTTGTCAATTTTGCATATCAATAAAATTATGCTCATATATATATATATATATATATATATTGTGTGTGTATATTATATAATATTAATTTTTTCATTGTATTTGTCAATTTTGCATATCTATAAAATTATGCTCATATATAGATATAGATATATATGAGTGTGTGTGTGTTTGTGTGTATACATGTTCCAGACCTGTTTATCTCAACTTTTTCAAGTATTCCAGATTTTAAGATTTTTTTGACCTCATGAACAGATCCGGATTTCCAGACTTAATAGTTGTGCATTATAGGGCATTACTCATCATATCAAGGATAAGTATGACAAGAAGCCTGAAGAAATGCGTGAGGAGAAATATAAAGAATACAAAGGATATACAAAAGATCATTAGGAAGAGAATAAGGAGAAATAAGAGAAAGATCACAAGGAAAAATCTCAAGAAGAGCGCAAAGAAGAATATGAAAAATAGCACAAAGAAGAATGTGAAACAAAAATAGCATGAGGACCTGGGTACTTGGGAAGGAAGCTCACACCCTTCGCCTACTCAAAAGCTAAAGGGCAGCTGGAAGATAAGGTTTTTAGTTTAAGGAAAACGCAAAATAAGCTAAGTCTACAAACATTGTGGTATCAACATCCACATCCCTAATGAGAGGCAAAAATCATAGAAGCATAGAGTGGATAATCAGACGAGCAATGACCATGGGTTTGCATGGAATCAAAGAAGAAACCACTATGGATATGCACAAGAACTATGGCATACATGGAATTAGAGACGCGACAACTAAAATTATATGCAATGCCAAAGGAGTGTCAACTATAGACAAGTTTGGAATCAAAATACTGCAAAAAATGCATGTCGTCAAGGACCATCACCTATCAATATCACATTTGGATACAAGCATAGTTACCAAGTTCGGAAATCCAGATCTGTTCGGGAGGGCCAAAAAAACCGAAATCCAGAGTTCTTGAAAAAGTTCAAAAAAATCTGATCCGGAATGTGTGTGTGTGTGGGTGTGGAGGGCAAAAAACTACGAAATCCAGAGTTCTTGGAAAAGTTCAGTAAAATGCGTACATGCATGTGTGCATGCGCACGCGCGTGCGTGTGTCATGTGGGTGGGCGAGCATGCGTGTGTGTGCATGTAGTGTTTTATAAATATGCAAAACTGACAAATATAAGGAAAAACATTAATAAAATAATATAAAATGTTAATATTATATCATATTTATGGTTTATGGGCCTTTTTTTGCACAAAAAACCTATAAAAAAACAATTGAAAAAAAATAGCGCCAACTCGAAATTTATCCAGGCTGGCCAAAAAATCTGGATCTGGCCAAATTTGGTAACTATGGATAGAAGGATGATCGAGCATGGCATCAAGTGTACAAAAATTTAAAAAATATTACTACTTAGTCTCTTCTCATGTTGAATGGATAGAACACCTAGACCCGTGGGTATGATGATGTATATGAGGTTATGGAAAAGACAACTTGTGGCACAAAAGATCCATGGGTAGCCATACTGAGTCTAATGTGTCGTAAGAATTAAGTGCAAGATCCCATGATCAACAAAAAATAAACATGCACAAACATCCAATAGATCATACCCAAAAGCACCAAAGATATTTGGTGGATTTTCCTAAAGAACCCCAACACAATATACTCAAAGAAACAGAAAAAATGAATGTGATACAAAGGATGGATATAGATGAGACAAAGCACATATTTATACACCTAATCCTAATTATGTGTAAGGTGAGTAAACACTCAAGAACCTGTTATAAAGACATCAATCCCAAAGTTATTTCATAATTATGGGAAACCCAATGGGTCTGATAAGAGAACTTCAGTAACTCTAACATCCCCCCAATGCTACTCAAAGGGCCAAGTGGAAGGGGGCATTTGCTCGCCAACAATTCCCCTAACTAAGGCATTTACTCACTATCCCCCCTAATGACAAATCCGGATAGCCCAAGCAAGTCTGTCATTCGACAAAACTTATTGCTGGAACAAGTGGCTTCCTGAAGATATCTGCAATATGATCATTAATCCTCACAAATAGAAGAACCGACATCCCTCTCCTAAATGCAATGCTAAACATAATGCATATGGGCCTCAATATGCCTCACCAATTGATGCTCAATTGGATTATGAGCAATAAAAATAGCACTCTAACCATCACTATAAAGTATGGTTGGTAACTCTTGTGGAAGACCCAAATCCATCAATAACTATCGAATACATGCAACCTTTTGTGCCACATTGAATGCTCCTCAATATTCAGCCACAACAGATGATATCGCAATCTTATTCTACTTCTTGCAAGACCAAGTGATAGGAACTATTCCCAAATTAAGCACATAGCGAGAAGTAGATTGTTGAGCGTCCACATCTACTACCTAACCCAGCACCCATCACCACCTCTATAGTACATAATCCCCAAATGAAAGCACCCTAAATGTACCTCAATGTCTTCTTATCCGCCTCCCAATGGCTTTCATTCATCTCTTGCATATATCTGCACAATATGACAATTGCAAAGGAAAGATTTGACCTAGTATGATTCAAATATAGTAGGCTCCCAACAAGCTACATGTACAAAGTAGCACCAACTTGTGTAGTCCATTTAGCCATTAGCTTAACTCCTAATTGATACGAGGTAGCTAACAGTTTGCACTTATCTGTGCTAAACTTCTCCAACAACTCAGGTATATACTTATGCTGAGAGATGAAAACTGAAATTCCCTCCTCCAACATCAATACTTGTATGCCAAGAAAGTAGTGCAACAAGCCCAAGTTTGTTTTCTCAAATGCCTTTTTCAGTTAATCTTTAACAAGTACTATATATAGTAACAATCAAATCATCAACATAAAGCACCACGATCAAAATCTGGCCATCAACATATTTCACATACACATCATGGTCAGACTTGCATTTGGTGAATCTACACAATAGAAAGAACTTACCTATCTTCTCATACCATGATCAAGGAACCTATTTCAACCCATAAAGTGACTTCTTAAGCCTGCGCACAAGCTTAATATCTTCAAGATGCTCAAAACCTGGGAATTGTTCCATGTAAATCTCCTCTTAGAGAATCTCCATTGAGAAACAAACACTTTCCATCCATCTAGTGCACCTCCCATCCAATCCTTGCTGCTAGAGAAAGAAAAGTTCAAACATGTTCTACCTTCACAACAAGGGCATATGTCTCCAATAATCAATGCCCTCTTTCTAAGACTATCCCTTATCAACCAGACTCACCTTATAGCTCTCAATAGAACCATAGGAACTGAATTTGGTCTTATAAACCCACTTGCATTTCACTACGTTTTTCCTTTGTGGATAGGGTACAAGCTCCCAAATTTTACTCTTTGTAAGAAAGTTGTACTCTTCATCCATTGCCTTCTCCCACTCACCTTTGACCTTGGCCTCCTTGTAAGATTGTGGGTCCCAAGTGTCCATAGCCATAGTCATGAGCGTAAAATAGGCTCGCTTCTCACTTCGAATCCTCTAAGTGGTAGTCTCATTCCCTCTATCTTCCTTAGCCTCCTCAAAGGTAATAGCAGCTGACTTGGGATGACTAGCCTCATCCCTAGAGCTAGAATCCTCCTTATGTACAAGGACATCCTCAACTGGAGCCTCACCACCTAAATCTAAATCTCCATTAAGAGCCACCATAGCCTATAGTACATCTCTCACTAAAGAAATCTCCTCACCTACAACAATCTTGTCAACAACCATAATCACAACTGATGGATCTTGCTCATCCATCCTAGGTGCCTTAAAATCATAAAATCATCAAACACATCTGAAACCTAAAGAATGCTCAAAGAGCCCACACAACAGTGACAATTTTGTGCATTCCCAAATGATAATCTCATCAAAGATAATACCCCTCCCAATGATCACCTCATGCTTCATTGGACCCCATAACATGTAGGCATTCTAATCCTCAAAATAGCCAACCATCACAAATTTATGACTCTTAGGATCTAGTTTCTTTCGCTTTTCATCCAGAATGCGAATCCATGCCACACTAAAAAACACCTTGTAGTGGGTATTAGACACCATTTCTTATAAGGTGTCACATCTCTTACAGCGTTCGTAGGAGCCCTATTCTAAATGTAAATAGCACAATTAACAACTTCGTCCCAAAACTTGGCATGCATAGCTTTGGCTTGTAGCATATATCATGCAAAATCAACCAATGTTTAATTCTTCTACTCCACTAGACTATTCTACTAGAAAGTATATGTTGTACCATTCAAACCAAAATCCTTCAAAGCATAATTCACATACTCACCTCCTTGATCCAATATCAAGTATTTGACAGGATGCCGAGATTGCTTTTTGACAAAAGTTCTCTACTCAATGAACTTCTCCAAAGCAAGAGACTTTTGCATCACAAGATAGGCCGAAGTCTTCCTCAAAAAGTCATCAATGAACATCAAGATGTATCTCACTCTTGAAATGGATGGATTATGCAAATATCAAAATGAACCAACCCTAGAAATCCATTTGCACGCCATGCCTTACCCTTCTCAAACTTTTCCCAATGATGCTTCCCGAGAACACACACCCTAGTGGGAGCAATAGAAGGTAGACAATAGACCATATTCAGATAGCCCATCAACTACATGTTTCTAAAATCCAAGTGCCTCAATCTCTCATGCCATTGGTGACTCTCATCATCTGTCTTATCTAACAAAGTGAATCGCCCCTGACTCTTCGAAAAATCTCCAACCCTGGGAAACATATAAGCTTTAACACACTTATAAGGTGTACCTCCTACAACTTCATGAAACTTGTTTGCAATATCCTTCACCACAAATATGTCAAGACCAAAACTTGACTTTCTTCCCTTGCTAAGTGATTTGGCATATAGATAAAAGACTAGCACTCAAATCAAGAACATGGTAAACATCATGCATAACACCATTATCCAACTCAACATCACTATTTCCTTCAATAGTTTATGTTCAATCATCGACAATATAGATCATCTCATGATCAAGTATGCTAATTGTAGAGAACAAATTACCATCCTTAGCCATATGATGAGTGCACCCTGAATCACAATCCACTTAGATCTAGAGGTTTAAGCATGCAAAGCTTTGGAAGTATAAGCAACAAGAACAACATTCTCACCACTAACTTTAGTGTTTCAGGGCTTGAGTTCTTCATTCTCCTTCACAAGGTCAACATCTTCGCGCAAGTATTCTCGTTATGACCCAACATGACGCAATTGTAACGAGTCTTCTTGCCATCTTTGCCTTCCTTGACCTTGATTGTGTTACCAACATTGGTGTCACCAATATGACAACCCTTCTTGTTCCCATCATCATTGACTAATTATTCTTCCCTTCGATACCTTCTTTGCCACATTTCCCCTTAAAATTTTGTTTAACGCCTTTCCCTTTCATCTTATGAGCCAATTTCTTAGAACCAAACTGACCCAACTTTATGAGCTTTTCCTATTCACAACCATTAACTAACACAACCCATCAAAATTGAATTTTTTTCCAACATCCTTCAATATGGCCCTAGTGGAGAGAAAGGTGGAGAAACACTTCATACTTTGGTTGATATGTGTCAATCCTAGGAGTTGCACAAAGGAAATTCCACAAACTAAGAGACGCGTCTGCTTAATTAATTTACTAATTATGTTGAAGATGAAATGGAAATGAACAAACAAATGTGGAAGCATCATTAATCAATCAATGGAGACAACGAATAGAAAAATAAAGCTCCTTTATTTGTCTTGAAGGACATATTTAATATTACATAAGAGTACAATGCTAAACTTGAATCCAACGTTGTGTTATTCTCGTGGGCCAAATCCTAAAAAGGACTATATGGTGTTGGGACTCTATACATATGATGGATTTCTATGACTAGCCAACAAGCATCTCTTATGTGCGTATGGATCAAGGAGATGAGGAAATACAATGTTACAAACAACAACAAGAACAAATGATTACAAAGATCGTTTGTATTCCAACCATTTCAACTGTTTTGGACGTTATTGGATCGGGAAGGTGAAGTGTCAGTGGATTGTGTGGACCTCGTTGTAGATTTGTATCTAGCTTTTGGCGCATGTCGAGCCCAACATATTGGCATGCAATTCGTAGTGTTATTCACAAGGGCTGCATAGTCCGCAGACTATTAAGTTGTTGATGATGTGAGCAATGGATCTGGCTGCAAAGACTATGATTTGTGTGAATTTTTCTTGGAATGGTGACAACCAAATCATTAAGCTCGTAGACTACAAGGCCAATAGTGTATTGTCCGATGAAATACACAAGGGATGAACTAAAGACTAGGTAAGCTATGAATTCAATTACGGGAGGTGCAAATCTACCTTGGTGAGGTGCGAACCCAATCTAAAGGTTCTTGTTGAGAGCGTCAATTTACCGGAGTTTTGATGTTGAGGTTTGGTGCCTTGGGGTTTGGCGCTATGAGCAAGCTTCACATAGTTAAACGATAACAAGAATGCCACTACAAGGGTGTGGTCTTGAATAACTCCTCTTGTGCTCAAACTGGTGGCTTCACATTCTCAAGCACAATGTCAATCAACTAACTATCTATCTTGCACTCTATACTGCATTCCCCTAGTTGTTGTTGAGCATCCTTGACATGGACCATGTAATCCTCAATCCAATCAAAATCCAATGGATTAAGCCTAACTAACGCCCAATTCAGCTTGAAAACTTGTCTCATCCAGTTTTTCGTATGTCATGTCGTATTTTTGAAATAATTAATAATCTAATATAGTTTATTAAGTTGTCCAAAAAGGTACTTTAAGCTATAACTTTGGAAAAGGACAATTAATTATTATTGAATGGGGCCAAAAGTAATTATTGGATACATGGCCAAAAAGTAATTAATATTCATTAATTGCAAAAAAGTGAATATTAAATTAAAAAATAATTCTAATTACTTTAGGGTTAGGGTTGGAATGGAAAATGAATTTATCAAAGGACAAGCGCGGCAATGAAGAAAATATTATTGAAATCACACGAATAAAAACACAATCTTTTTTCTAGAGAAACGTGAAAAAGAAAAATCAAAGTTGCATGAAATGGGAAGAACGCAAATCTTGGATGAATCTGCCATGCAAGTGGAAGGTGTAAAATTTAGTGTGAGAAAGGATGCACAGGTAAAGGGCATCACTTTCAGAAAAGAATACCTAAATCCTTTACATGATGCTACAGCAACTCCTTTCCAAGAAGCATAAATGGTAAAAATTACCTCTCTCGATAAAGAATACATAAATCCCTTATATGAAGTAGACATTGAAGATCAACAAGCAAAGCAACTTGAGAATGTCACAGTTGGATGGGAATCAGAAATAATGGTTACAGTAGGACATGATTTTCAGCAATAGACACGTTGGCAGGTGGTAAGAAGGCTGCAAATTCAGCCTTTGATTTATCAGTCAACAACATAATTGAAAATGGGTCTAATTTAGGAGGAACAACCAGGGACAGGTCTAATTTTCACAGCAGTAAAAAGATCAGAACTTAGGGCTGCAATCAAAACTATGGAATCCAATTTCTTGTTGGAAAGGACAACAATTAAAGTGGCAGAGTGGTCTAGCCAAGAAACTGATTTCCATGTTGAAGACGGGGATGGTTCTCAAACTATTTCTATGTCCCAATTGATTTAGGATGCAACTATCATGGGAAAAATTCTGATAATTCACTTACTGAAACAATTGAAGAAGCATCACTTGGTACCGGGCTTCCAATTCCTAATTATATCAGAGTAGTGCAGCAGATGCCAATTACATCACCAAGAAGAATGGAAGTGACAAAAAGATTGGTTTGGGATCTTAGTATTTATTTGCAGGACGGTTCAGGAATTGCTTAAGGACAAGTAATTTTGGGAAGGGTGGACTGTCATGTCCCATTTTTGAAATAATTAATAATCTAATAATAATTTATTAAGTTGTCTAAAAAGGTACTTTAAGTTATAACTTTGGAAAAAAACACTTATTTAATTATTATTGAATAGGGCCAAAAGTAATTATTGGAAACATAGCCAAAAAATAATTAATATTCATTAATTGGAAGAAGGTGAATATTAAATTAAAAATTAATTCTAAAGACTTTAGGGTTAGGGTGGGAATGGAAAATGAATTTATAAAAGGACAAGCAAGGCAATGAAGAAAACAGTATTGAAATCACCCGAACAAAAACACAACCTTTTTTTCAAAGGAAAAGCTTGTAGTATCCCTTGATAATCCAACCCTGTTTTGGTGATTTGAGCTCCAAAGAATATTGTCAAACACTTGACTTGCAAAGTCTGTACTTGTTGTAGTTTCTTCTTTTGGTGTTTGGATTTGTTTTGATGATTGCAAATGACTTGAAAGAAGTAATTTAAATGGCTGAAATAAAGGGAATGCAATGCTACAGCTATATGCAATCTATATATGACTGAAATGACATGAGAAATGCACCTACAGCCTAGTGCTCATTATTACAAACATTTGCCATGCAAACTATTGATTGAATATAAACTGAAATAAGTAACTACAGCAATGGCATATTGACAAACATTTGTTGTGCAACCCTATTTCTCCTTTATTAAATCTGATCAAATGCTGATTACAAACTGAGTGCAATGCCAAGACTCTTGGCTTACATCAAATCATGAATGAATGCCGCTACAATGTTCTATACCAAATATTCATGCAACTACAGCCACTATATGGCAGCGACTAATACAATGCAATGTAGCCTATAAAAATGATATGAAATAGAAGACCCTGATATGCAGCAAATGATCGACCTCCTCTTAGCTGATAGACCTGCCTGGATGCCACAATTTTGAGATGATGCTGCCACAATTTCCTTCTATTTATTGCTCACACACCCTGATCATCAAATCAGTCCCCATGACTAAAATTGATACTCAATATTGCCCACAAAAACAACTGGAAATATCTTCAATACTTCCTTCAATTGAATCACAGCAATACATCAGTTGTCATGCCAAAAGAAATAATATTTGCAACAATACCTCAGCGGTTGCAACTCAACAAACTTCTCAATAAGATGCAATAATACATCAGCTATTGCACCCAGTTAGCTAGTTCTCAAAATTGCAATAATACAACAGCTATTGCAATTGATTGAATCCTTCAATGAAGCACAACTGGAAATCCTGAATGAATCTCCCACAATATGAATTGGGTTTTCGTCCAATCCACAATCCTCCAAGGGGTTTCGTCCTCGGAAAATAATAAGCATGAGCTGCTCTGAAATTGTCTTTGAAAATGATAGATGATAATGAGCAAACGAAAGAATGGACCCTTTTTATAAAAACCCAAACCCTGAAATCCAAACCACCTTTAATTTTATTTTATTTGCCTTTCAATTCCAAAGGGGGCGCCCAAGTGTGGAATTATACTAATTTCACTTTATAAAAATAAAATTCCACTTAACGTCATAATTAAATATTATAAAGTCACTTTTTCCGACTTAATAATATGACGTTATAAAGTAACTTTGTAACCCCACTTAATAAAGTCACTTTAATTAAAATAATATAATTGCTCATTAAACAAACCATTATGGTGCCAAACTCAAGTGCGGAAAAACATCTCATGCCACGGGAATCATCTCCTATCCACTGAATTTACCTACGGAGATGGATAATAGGCAAATATCATCATCTAAGTGATCGACTAGGAAAGTGGGGACATTACAATCCTCCCTTCCCAAGATTGCTTGCCCTCAAGCAATCCGCAATTGCCAATCCGACACAGCTACCACAATACCTGAAGCCAAAATAGAAAATCAACTACCCCTGTCCACCAACCACCTGGATCCCAAATGATCCTACAACATGTGCAATCCCATAACCACAATATGCAACTGGAACCCAAGAGGCTGTCAAACTCTGTCAACCAATGAAACCAACCAATCAGCAATGGAATTCTTGTATCCCAATTCTGTAAATCAACCCCATAATGCCAACTCCAAGTACTATGTTGATCCACCTCGAATATCATAACTGGATAAACTGGAAGTCCCTCAACACCGACTTCCGTTGTGCCACTCTGATACCCCTAGAGTCCAATCGAGCCAAACCTCAAGCTCCTACTTCTGTGTGCAACTGTCTGGCGAGAACAACTTGGACTCATCATTTGAAATCTGAAGCATGTCATACCAGAGTGAATCCAAACATCCCTTATTCAACCCATCTCTCTATGTCATCAATGTCATCATCAAATCTTGTACATGTGGGCTGAACGAAAACTGATGAGAACACCTCATAATGCAATCGAGGTGAAACTCTCTTGACTGTGCTAGTGGAGTACCCGAATAGTCAGGTGTATTCCATCCCACACTGCCATCACCAGAAGAAGACTAACAACTCACAATAGCATGAATTGATCTTGCAACAACCTCATCAAGACCTCTCCCACAAAGTAATTGCAAGTGTCTTGTCTCACTTTCAAGATTGAGAAGAATATCATCATGAATGCCATCTACTATTTGAAAAGAAACTGGATCAATACCAAAGTCCAATGTGCAAGACCTAGAAAAACCCAACTCCTGATAAAACTATCCAAGATCAGTCTCCAAAGTTTCGAAGTAGACCCTGGTGCTCATATGTCCAATGACACTTGAACCTGCAGCCATGACTGATGTGTCTATGTCATCCACAAACCAATCCACACTGAATGGTCCCCTGCAGATGTGAAAGATGCCTAATGAAAGTGCATAAAAGCATATACCAACATCTGACAAGCTGCTGGCATAAATCAAAACAGCGCCCTGTAACCTGTGAATCATGTCCATGATGGAGCAAAAAGTATCTCTACTGCCCAAAGATGAGAAGAACTCATCATTACTCCATCCTCTAATTCCAAAGTGACCATCCCAATCACTCCTCTCCATACCAACAGCTACTGCCCTCAAAGTGTCACGAACTCCAACCAGCAAAGGAGGACAGCCATCAATCAATGAAGTAGGAGGTAAAACCCAAGAGGATGACGCTGGAATATTGTTGCCAACATGTCTATCTCCAACCCATAGACTGAAACCAATCGACAACTCAATCATGTACCTCTCTCTAACTGACTCCTCATGCCTTTCCAACATGCAAGGCACTGCACCTGTATCCTGAATGTGAATGCTAGATGAACTCATGCTGCTATCCTCAACATGTGTCTTGGCTGCCATAGATGATTGAGTCTCTTATATACATAATGAATCTCCAACCAAACTCAACTCTAGGCAAAGCTCATCAACATGACTCTCAGAATCCTGAAGTGCCAACTAAGTGCTCACCAAAGAATCCCTAGTGACCTCAAGCTCATAGGTGAGCTCATCAACGTCCTCTTCCTTTCCCCTTGGAGCATCATAATAGACACCATCGAGCATGAGAAGATGATCTCTATCTGATAATAACTGTAGGTAATTATTCTTCATTATCCCAACTGCATCTCTAAGTGCTAGAAACTCAGCAAGGGAAAGTCCATTATCAAGGTGCTTATATATTCCTGGAGTCCAACAACAGCATGCCACCAACTGTTGAGCAACATCAAAGTGTTCCAAGGCTGAAGCAATCATGCCTTCGCTCACCTTCAATTGCCCTGACAAATGATGAGACCGCTATGACAAATCATCTCCACACAATTTTTTTTTGATTTGTAATCTGCACTATGGTAAGAGGCTAAATCATAATCACTAATCGATTGGTAAACATCCTCATGTGTGCTTTCAACTTCGCACACATCCTCATCAAGTGTACTGCTGTTATGGGCCTTTATGGATGGCTCAAATGACATACTAGAGGCTGCTGATTTGCCAATATCAATGCACACCTCCTCTATCAAAATAGATGCACACACATCCATCAAACAATCTTCGAAACCATCTCCATTAGGCCACTTTTCAGTTTTGTTATCATCTTCTAAGGTCTTATATACAAAATCAAACTTGTTGTGGCTTGAATCCACAACACCTATTGCATCAATATCACCCGAAACTTGAGTGTTTGCATTAGGTGACTCCACACAACCATCACTCTCATGTGTAATGGTGGTAACCTCACGCTGATGCAAATAGATCAGACTGCTGTCACACAAATCAGAACTGTTATGGCTTGTATTCTCCTTGTTTTCCTAGTGTTTGACACTCATATCTTGTGTGCCAACATTAGAAGTCTCTTCTACAACATTTTCTCCATGTGCCACAACATTTAAATCACGACTACGCTCAAAAGAAAGACTGCTGTCATAAATATCAGAATTGTTATCAGGGCTGATAACAACCTCTTGAGCGCTGCAAGTAACTTCAAGAGCTTCTGCCAAACTATCATCAAGTTGTGAGTCCTTTTTATCCGTGCATTGGTGGTTAGGTTCCCGAAATTCTTTGCAAGAGAAGCATAGACCTTGTCTTCTCATTTGGTTCTTGCTTATCATAGGAATCCTTGTAACCTGTAAACCACGAGCAATAGATTCCTCCTCTGTCAAATGACTTTTAACCTTCTCAATTTTCTGCTCAACCAATGTCTTTGACAACTCATGTGTTGTGGGTGAAACATGTTGTTCCTTTCTCCAAATAACCAACAAGTTAGATAACAAAAGTTTCGAGATATCATCATTTTCATCTAAAATCAGAGACAAGATAGTTTGCATTGCTGTTTTAACATTATCTGCATGATATTTTCTGATTTTGTCAAATAAACAATGGAACATTTTGAGAATTAAATCGTCACACTTAAGATCAAGTAAAAAGACATATGATTTGACCTCGGCGATAATTTCTAACATCTTAGCAATCTTTTTGAAAGGAAGGCTTCTAGTATCACCCAACCCATGAAAGCTTTCAATAATCAACTGTAACATGTCCCTCATTTAGTCATCATGGTAGGGTGCTTTACGAGCTGAAATTCTCATGACTTCACTAATGTATGTGATAACTGCCAATCTTACCTTCTTGTTTGGATGCCTCAACAACTCGGGCTTACACAGCGAAGTCTTTGAAGGAACCAAAGCCACCCGCATTGACTCAGAAGGTGTCTGAGGGAATTTAGATAAATATTTCTCAGCTTCTTCCAAACTGCTGAGAAGTCTCTCATCTGACCATGGCAAAAATTTCAGTTTCAACCCTGCATCAAAAAGTCTTTCACAAAGATCATCCTTCATGAGAGATGCCATGATCTCACATTCACTAATCAAAACCTTTCAACTGTCCAACTTTGAACATGCATGCAAGCGCTGATCACCCACACACAAAGCTAAGAATCTGTCCAACACTTGAAGATCTTCAAGGAAGGGGTAGCAACCAAAACAGACTGCATGTCTCATTTTTTCATCTGCATGTCTGAATCTGACCTCACAGGATGGCAGGATACACTGCTCTGATACCACTATAGTATCCCTTGATAATCCGACCCTGTTTTGGTGATTTGAGCTCCAAGAAATATCGTCAAACACTTGGCTTGCAAAGTCTGTACTTGCTGTTGTAGTTTCTTCTTTTGGTGTTTGGGTTTGTTTTGATGATTGCAAATGACTTGAAAGAAGTAATTTAGCTGACTGAAATAAAGGGAATGCAATCCTACAGCAATGTGCAATCTATATATAACTGATATGACATGAGAAATGCACCTACAGCGTAGTGGTCATTATTACAAACATTTGCCATGCAAACTATTGATTGAATATAAACTGAAATAAGTAACTACAACAATGACATATTGACAAACATTTGTTGTGCAACGCTATTTCTCCTTTATTAAATGCATAGACTTATTACAATCTGATCAAATGCTGATTACAAACTGAGTGCAATGCCAAGACTCTTGGTTTACATCAAATCATAAATGAATGTCGCTACAATGTTCTCTACCAAATATTCATGCAACTACAGCCACTATATGGCAGCGACTAATACAATGCAATGTAGCCTATAAAAATGATATGAAATAGAAGAACCTGATATGCAGCAAATAATCGACCTCCTCTTAGCTGATAGACCTGCTTGGATGCCACGATTTTGAGATGATGCTGTCATGATTTCCTTTTGTGTATTGCTCATGTTGACGCAATGGATTGCACCCTTGACAGGACACTGAGCTCCTGTCTTCCACGCATCACAATGGAAACTACCCTCTTGCCTGTGGGTCTGGCAAAACTGAGGAGAGAGTCTCTATATAAGGGCTAGCTCCCTTTGATGTATCTCTGAGGTCCTGGATTTCCTACTGCTAACAAATAAATGAAAAGGGGGGGGGGGGGGGGGGGGTTGAAAAGGGAGAAGGATGCTGAAAACAGAACCTAAACTAAACGGTGATACACCAAAAATAGTTGACCTACTTAGCTTGAACCTACACTTTCCTCCAAGAACAAGCTGGCATACACTTCATTTGATATGGGGAACTCTTCTATATCAGTGAGTCAGGGGTCCGTAGAGATACAGGGAGGAAGAACTACCAGAGGTGTTCTAAGACACACTATGGCAGCCTGTTCACATGCGCCTATACTCTGTTGTAGACACTTCTGGCAGACCTGCAGAAGAAGAAACTTCACAATGCACTAGACATGCTGGAATCGTTCTGTGAAAGCATAAAGGAAAATGACTTAACACAAAACGAAAACATAGACATATGCGTGAGTGCAAGTTCAAATGGAGGTAAAAATGCTATGTCTTGATTCAAGGTAAAATCCGGCAGAGTTCTGCCTTACAAGCTGAGAGATCCCTTTCTCAAAAGGAGAAGTTTTCAATATATAGAGGAAGAAAGAGGCTTTTTGGCGCCCTTTTACAAATGGCCCATGTGCGTTCCGAGCATTGGGAAGAGAAAGCCGCTTGATAGATAATGTTGTGTCGGCTCCTGTTTTAATTTTAGGCATTTAAGATATATTAAACGTCATATGTGAAATTATGAGCCGCATCGTTTGTCTGCAAACAAGACCGCTCCTTCAAGGCATTCACGCGGTTTGTCTGCTCATCAATGCAAAGTGAAGAAAAACGGGTCGCTCCGTTCACTGTTCGCGCCCCTTGATGACCACTTGGCAGATATTGTGTCAACCGCTAGAGTAACTCCTTGAGTCGACACCTTCCTTTGCCACTTGGACTGTTTTGTCCATTTCTGCACTTGGCTCTTTTTGCCTCTTCCTGGCTTTGTCTTTTCTGGTTCCTTCGTCCTTCGGGGGCTATCTTCTGCTAATTCTTCGGCTCTTTGGACTCCCTCCTCGACGATTTCTTCCTTCTGGCTTTAACCCTTTGAATTCCTTCGGGTTCGCGCCTTTTATTTAAAGATCAATGGTTATTTCATTGCTGTAAAGTTGACGTTCACACGCTCGTCGCCATTTGGTCAATTCCTTCGGCCTTTTCTTTGATCCCTTTGCAAGTGTTCCCTGCCCTCCGCAAGGGCACTTGTCCTTCGGGCTTTGGGAGACTCCCTTGAACCTTCTGATTGAACCGACCGATTGCACCAACAATTGGTTCAACGGTTCAACAATTCAATGGTTCAATACTGTGTTCTGCTCATTCGTTTGACCGCTTGAACCAATCGCTTGAACCAAGCGATTGAACCAACTGCTTGAACCAAGCGATTGAACCAACAATGGTTCAACAATTCAACGGTTCAATATTTCCAAGTTCAAAGCGATTGAACCAAGTGCTTGAACCAACCACTTGAACCAAGCGATTGAACCAACCAATTGAACCAACAATGGTTCAACAGTTCAACGATTCAACGGTTCAATATTTCCAAGTTCAAAGCAATTGAACCAAGCACTTGAACCAATCACTTGAACCAACCGCTTGAACCAATCGCTTGAACCAAGCGATTGAATCAACCGATTGAACCAACAATGGTTCAACGTTCAATGGTTCAATATTTCCAAGTTCAAAGCGATTGAACCAAGCGCTTGAACCAATCGCTTGAACCAACCGCTTGAACCAAGCGATTGAACCAACAATAGTTCAACAGTTCAATATTTCCAAGTTCAGAGCGATTGAACCAAGCGACGGTTCAAGCGGCAGTTCAAAGCGATTGAACCAAGCAACAGTTCAAAGTTCATGTTGTTGAACTGGTTCATCCTCTTGCTGAAAGACTTGTGCAAACCAGAAATTAAACTAGCTCAAAATCAGCAGGGGAAGGACACTGATTTTTTGCCTTGCAGGACCAAAAAGGTCAATAAAATGGCGATTCCCAGGGGAAGCATGCCTGTTATGGTTAAGAAACCAGTAGCCTCAAAGTCCATTGGGCACAGAGTCAAAACGCAGCTTGAAAAGAGTCAGCAACAGCGTTTTGATATCCAAGAATCAATCGCGGAGTTTTTTGCCCCCAAAAGGAAAACACACAAGGCCAAAAACACCCCCTGTGCAAACAACACTTAGGGAAAAACAGGGCAAAAAAAACTGAAAGCAACTATTATGTACACCAGGTATATCTGCCTCCCTCCTGGATCAAAGGGAAAACTTCTTAAGTCCCCTTCATGGCAAGGAAACTTATGGTGCCAGACAAGTGGCTGAATGGAATGGAGATTTGGTGACCTGCTCCTCTTGCCTGCCACTTCGATTGGCTTGCATCCGAGTGGATCAGAGTCAAACATGCTCCCAACATATATGTACTCTTCTTGTTCTTGGAAGCTTGTCGAATGCTGGCTCTTCATGCTGGCGTGTTTTACCAAGAAATCGATGGTTGTTGGCTCATCACCATAAGCCCTTTGATATGCATAGTCCCTTTGCAGTGCACCATGGTTTGACATGTTCCCTTCTGCCTCATTGAAGACCCTGTCAAACTCATCCTCTACTCCCTCATGGCTTTCTTGAAGAAGGGGACTGTTGTGATGTCTGAAATGGAATCACAAACCGATTGCTCATCCCACAGAACATCACCTTTTTGTTCAAAGCTCTCTTCTTCAAGGCTTTCCTCGAGATGGACAAGCCTCTTCTTTTCCTGCTCAAGGATCAGAGTCTCTAGTTGTTCAAAGACATCCCCCTGATCCTCCTCCAACTCAGGGTCCACGGCATAGTCATCCTCCTCATCAAAGCAACAAGGAAGTTCATCAAACAAGAGAGGAGAGAGGTCACCATGCTTACTTTCCTCTTCATATTGCTAGAACATCCGCATGTATGCATGAATTGTGTCTTCTCCATTGTCGACGATGTCTTCAAAATGAGCATCCATGATGATTTCATCTTCATTGTTGCTCATGATAGCCTCCTGGGCAGCTGCAATTTGGATCTTCTCTTCTTCACTTGCCTCCTGCGAAACAAGTTCCTCTTTGATGACTTCGAAAATATCATCTTTAGATTCACCAACCTTTTGAAAGGATAAATCTGAAAGCTTGCAGCCCCTTTGCATACTTATTTGAGTCCCAATGCTGCCTTCTCCACCCTTAGCCAGCTCATAGCCTCCTTGAAGAAGAGTGCAACCCGCCCCAATGACTTCAAACGAATCATTCAAAGCATGAACAAGAGACTGTCCATGTTCCTCCATGACATCTATGGTGATCTCCTTCTCATCTGCACTCATGGAGTCTCCCTGATCAGTCATGAACTGAGTATACTCCTCACTCTCCTCTTTCAAAACAGGTTCCTCCTTGAGAAGGGATGAAGTGGAAACCTGAAGGTTAAACTTAGGTGGAAGCGGAGGCAATCCTTGAGCTAGAATCGAATGGTTCTCCTCCTTCCATTTGGCCAGTACTTCATCTATATCAGATGTGGCTTGATAGCTCTCTTGGAGGGGTGTAGATGGGGTGTGTTCAGACATAGAATCTAATGTTTGGTCTGAACCGTCCATCACACATTGGCTGAGAAATCTCGTTCTGGACTCCAACTCTGCAATTCACCTGGCTAGATTTTCTTGAAAGAGTCTTTCTTGGAGCTCATAAGAATCATCATAGAGATGGGGAGTGCATGAAGGCTGCCATGAAGTACAGGAAGCTTCTTGAAGAAGGGTGGGAGGGACTTGAAAGGGACTAGCCTCATTTGTACCTCACACTCTTGGACAATGTCTTTCTCCTCCTTGTTGTTCCATGACTCAACTACTTTATTCCAGCTCATGATATTAGGATTGGACATCTCCTTTTGGGGTGATGGGGTTGCAATGTGAGAGAGTAGTGAGGGTTTGGATTCCACTTCCCTTGCTGCATTTGAAGATTTGCCAATTCAATCTGCTTATCAAGATTGGCCTTAAACACAAGATTTACTATTTCAGAACTCTCCTCAACATTATTGGGGAAAGGACTTTGACAGGCTTGACTTGGCTCATGAGCAGGAACTGCGTATGGCTGATATGAAACTTGGGGCAGCGGGTATGCAGGTTGATAGACTTGGTAACGCTGCCTCTCATGAATACTCAGCCTCCCTTCCAAAGATGCAATCAAACCACTCACATCCAGCATCTCATTTGTAAGCCTTTGCCAATTAGCTCTTTCAATGGGAGTCCATTCACTCTTAACCAGATCTAGTGCATTTCTCACTTGATGGACGACATGATCAGGGATTTCTTGGCCACATCTCCTTCTGGTGTCAAGCTCTACTACATACTTTTCGTATTCCAGCAGTGCTTGTTTGAAGGTGGAAAGGGGCTGATTAGCAAAGAGATTAGGTTGAGTAGGAGAAGTGACACATTGAGAAGACTAGGCATAAGACTGATATAGCTCATGACAGGGTTGAAACTGGTCATATTGGACCTGATAAGGATCAACACAAGGTTGGTAAGGATCATAGCCAGGCTGGCCAAGGACTTGCTCAAACTGAGGAGGAAGAGGCAAAGCCCGAAATGTTTCGCCAACCTGCAAGGGGCAAAACTCATAACCGTACACATCCTTGTTGCTTGAGGTGATTTCATGAACAATCTGAGCTTGATCAAAACTATATGAAGGTAAACAAGGTCCATGGTTCTGAGCAATGGAATTATACATACCAAAATATGATTTCTTGATGGCACCAAGACTACTTAACCAGCTGATTTAACTCGGAGTCACCGTTGGTGTTGATGAAAAAGCCTCCAAAGGCTGGTTGGTTGAAGAACACACAACTTCTTCAACTTTTTGGACAAAACTTGTCCCACAATCCCCTGATTAAAGGTCAGACGCTGTATTAATGGTTCATTCTACTGTAACAGGACTAGCACCAATCCTGAAACTTTTTTTAGTGTTAAAACGTGGTCCCACCAGGTGTGCCAAAAACTGTTGATGCAATGGATTGCACCCTTGACAGGACGCTGAGCTCTTGTCTTCCACGCATCACAATGGAAACTCCTCTCTTGCCCGTGGGTCTGGCGAAACTGAGGGGAGAGTCTCTAGATAAGGGCTAGCTTCCTTTGATGTATCTCTGAGGTCCTGGATTTCCTACTGCTAACAAATAAATGAAAAGAGGGGGGGGTTGAAAAGGGAGAAAGATGCTAAAAACAGAACCTAAACGAAACGATGATACACCAAAAATGGTTGACCTACTTAGCTTGAGCCTACATTTTCCTCCAAGAACACGCTAGCATACACTTCATTTGATATGGAAAACTCTTCTGTATCAGTGAGTCAGGGGTCTGTAGAGATATAGGGAGGAAGAACTACCAGAGGTGTTCTAAGACACACTATGGCAGCCTGTTCACATGCGCCTATACTCTGTTGCTTCTGGCAGACCTGCAGAAGAAGAAACTTCACAATGCACTAGACACGCTGGAATCGTTCTGTGAAAGCATAAAGGAAAATGACTTAACACAAAACGAAAACATAGACATATGCGTGAGTGCAAGTTCAAATGGAGGTAAAAATGTTGTCTTGATTCAAGGTAAAATCTGGTAAAGCTCTGACTTACAAGCTGAGAGATCCCTTTCTCAAAATGAGAAGTTTTCAATATATAGAGGAAGAAAGAGACATTTTGGCGTCCTTTTACAAATGGCCCATGTGCATTCCGAGCATTGGGAAGAGGAAGCCGCTTGATAGATAATGTTGTGTCGGCTCCTATTTTGATTTTAGGTGTTTAAGATATATTAAACGTCATATGTGAAATTATGGACCGCGTCGTTTGTCTGCAAACAAGACCGCTCCTTCAAGGCATTCACGCAATTTGTCTACTCATCAATACAAAGTGAAGAAAAACGGGTCGCGCCATTCACTGTTCGTGCCCCTTGATGACCACTTGGCAGATACTGTGTCAACCGCTAGAGTAACTCCTTGAGTCGACACCTTCCTTTGCCACTTGGACTGTTTTGTCTGTTTCTGCACTTGGCTCTTTTGCCTCTTCCTGGCTTTGTCTTTTTTGGTTCCTTCGTCCTTCGGGGGCTATCTTCTGCTAATTCTTCGGCTCTTTGGACTCCCTCCTCGATGATTTCTTCCTTCTGGCTTTAAGCCTTTGAATTCCTTCGGGTTCGCGCCTTTTATTTAAAGATCAACGGCTATTTCATTGCCGTAAAGTTGACGGTCGCACGCCCGTCGCCATTTGGTCGATTCCTTCGGCCTTTTCTTTCATCCCTTTGCAAGTGTTCGCTGCCCTCCGCAAGGGCACTTGTCCTTCGGGCTTTGAGAGACTCCCTTGAACCTTCTGATTGAACCGACCGATTGAACCAACAATTGGTTCAATGGTTCAATACTGTGTTATGCACATTCGTTTGACCGCTTGAACCAAGCGATTGAACCAACAATAATTCAACAGTTCAACGGTTCAATATTTCCAAGTTCAAAGCGATTGAACCAAGCAATTGAACCAACCGATTGAACCAACAATGGTTCAACAGTTCAACGGTTCAATATTTTCAAGTTCAAAGCGATTGAACCAAGCACTTGAACCAACCGCTTGAACCAACCGCTTGAACCAATCGCTTGATCCAAGCGATTGAACCAACAATGGTTCAACAGTTCAACGGTTCAATATTTTCAAGTTCAAAGCGATTGAACCAAGCGTTTGAACCAATCGCTTGAACCAACTGCTTGAACCAATCGCTTGAACCAACCGTTGAACCAAGCGATTGAACCAACAACGGTTCAACAGTTCAACGGTTCAATATTTCCAAGTTCAAAGCGATTGAACCAAGCAACGGTTCAAAGTTCAAGTTCAAAGTTCATGTTGTTGAACTGGTTCATCCTCTTGCTGAAAGACTTGTGCAAACCAGAAATTAAACTGGTTCAGAATCAGCAGGGGAAGGAGACCGATTTTTTGCCCTGCAGGGCCAAAAAGGTCAAGAGCTCACACACCCTAATCATCAGATCCTCCCCCATGACTAAAATTGATACTCAATATTGCCCACAAAAACAACTGAAAATATCTTCAATACTTCCTTCGATTGAATCACAACAATACATCAGTTGTCGTGCCAAAAGAAATAATATTTGCAACAATACCTCAGTTGTTGCAACTCAACAAACTTCTGAATAAGATGCAATAATACATCAGCTATTGCACCCAATTAGCTAGTTCTCAGAATTGCAATAATACAACTATTGCAATTGATTGAATCCTTCTATGAAGCACAACTGGAAATCCTGAATGAATCTCCCACAATATGAATGGGGTTTTCGTCCAATCCACAATCCTCCAAGGGGTTTCGTCCTAAGAAAACAATAAGCATGAGCTGCTCCGAAATTGTCTTTGAAAATGATAGATGATAATGAGCAAATGAAAGAATGGACCCTTTTTATAAAAACCCAAACCCTGGAATCCAAACCGCCTTTAATTTTATTTTATTTGCCTTTCAATCCCGAAGGGGGCGCCCAAGTGTGGAGTTATACTAATTCCACTTTATAAAAATAAAATTCAACTTAACGTCATAATTAAATATTATAAAGTCACTTTTTCCGACTTAATAATATGACAATATAAAGTAACTTTGTAACCCCACTTAAAATCATTTTAATTAAAATAATATAATTTGCTCATTAAACAAACCATTATGGCGCCAGACTCAAGTGTGGAAAAACATCTCATGCCACGGGAATCATCTCCTATCCACTTAATTTACCTACGAAGATGGATAATAGGCAAATCTCATCATCTGAGTGATCGACTAGGAAAGTGGGGACATTACAAAGCTTGCAGCTTCTGCAATTATTCAAATGACGAAAATCCTCAGATTTACATGTACGAGGACAAAACCCTTCATACCCATTTGGTAATTCCATCCAAGGATTACAACTGTGCTACCAGTTTCAGGAAATATCAGCTTTGGAGCCCTATTCAACAAGGGCGTCACATTTCAAGAGGGCAAATATATCAACGTGGAAGTCTACAGCTTGTCGTACCAATAAAATGATAGAATTGGAGAATTTTTCAAACAATAAATTGGTACTTTGATTTAATGCAATTTGTACTTTCCATAAGTATTTTCAGATGGGTTTTTGTGTACTCACTTAATTGAAATAAAAAAGGGCACATGTATGTGGTTAAAAATCCTATTGCGCGTATTTGATTATAAATAATCTTGGTGAAAGACATATCTTGTGCCCCAACTAATATTCTGTGATTATTTATTATCTTCGTGAAAGACATATATCTTGTGCCCCAGCTAATATTCTGTGAGATTAACGAACCGCTTCAAAGGGTTTTGAATTTATTTCTTCTAAGGGAAATCTGATTTCTTCTAAGGGAATTTATTTCTTATTTTATCCGAGAAGGGATATTTCATCGTACAAAGCCTACAAACCATCCCACATCTCTTTCAAAGTCTTTTTATCCTTCAGAAGGAAATGAAGCTCAGAAACAACATGCACCTTAATGATCTCCATACCCTTATCTTCCCTAGTGTTGTGGGCATCTCTCTTCTCCGCGTATTGAGGAACTATTTCGGTCCCCTATAAAATCTGCCAAAACCCTTTGGCCATCAAATTTGTCTCAATGGTAGAACCCTAAACTTTGTAGTTGTGCCCCGCCATCATGTGAACACCTATTATCAGCTCCATATTTATCTAAAGAGAGCACAAGCTAAAAATCTCCAAATACCACAACCAAGCACACCAATGCAAAGAGCTCTAAAATACCTTTCCAACTCTTTGAAAACAGCATCAAACAGTGTGTGTATGACAAACTTATAGCCCCAAGAAGTTGACGTATCCAAGCCTGAAATTTCCCCCCAAAACAATTAAATTTAAATTTCAAATATTCAAAATTCTCATTTTTTAAATTTGATGGGAAAATATTGAGTATCAAATTTAGATCTACAACTCCTCTGAAAACTACGCACTAACTATACATGCTCTACTAATGTGGCACCACCGAGTGCTCTATTTTGATTCATCAAAAATTGTTTAACTGGGCAACCTCCTTAAATACAGCCACCTTAACAAATTTTGTAATATTTTGCAATGTCACCCTATACATACATGCCACATCAACTGTGCGAAACTACCAAGCCACCAATATAGATCAACCAATTCATGTCACATGGCACATTAACAAACTAACACATCAATGCCAAGTAATTAACAAACACCATGTATCCTTCATGGGACCCACCACATAAGAAACCAACAAATCACCAAGCCAAGTCACCAACAACCCAAGCACCAAGGGCGAGCCTAGGAATCAAACCCAGGAACCTGCATTGGAGGGTGAACACCTAACTAACTAGTATAGGCTACAGAATGTACCCCACATGGGGTGGTCACACTCTTAAGCCGCTCCCGCTTACACACAACCCCCGCTCCTCCAACGGTGGATCACCCTACACCACATGATTTGGAGGCAAATCGCTATCTGTCATTGAATCACCACTCCTTAGCAGCCCATACTCCTCTGCAATTTACCGATTGAGATGGTCACCAACCAGTGCCACTCCTCTACAGCTGAACAAGTCAGTGCTACCTAGGAAACTTCACAAGGATTCCAAGGCCCAAACGGGGGTATTTTTTGAAGAACAAAAAAAGAACCGACACGAAATTTCGCAAGGAATCCAAAACTCTGATCAGATCTGAAAATTTTCACTTCTAACTAGGAGTTGTAACAAGCACTCCCAGCTTCCAAATTTACCTTAATTCTCCTATTCGGACAAAATTTTGCACCAAAATACCAAAATATTTTTTTTTCTTTGAACAAGCACTCCCAGCTTCCAAATCTTCAAAAGATTCATAGATCTACCACAAGAAAATAGACTTCAATGGAATGCCAAACACAACCAAAATACCTCCTTTGTTTGCCACCAATGCCTCTAAGCACCAAGTAATTGCAAAGGATCAAAACCAAATGGTTTTAAACCCTAGGCTCTGGTATTATGTAAGAATTAAATGCAAGATTTCATGATCAACAAAAATAAATATGCACATACGTTCAATAGACATACACAAGAACAACATATATATTGGGTGGATTCCCCTAAGGAACCCTGAAAGACAATATTCTCAATAAAATAAAAAAGAATGAACTCATACAATGGATGATTAAAGGTGGGGCAGAACCCTTTATTTAAACACCTAAGCCTAATAATGTGTAGTGTGAGTAAACACTCGCTAGCCTATGTATTATTTAAATATTGAAAACACTATGGGCCTGATAAGAGAGTTTTATTAACTCTAATATGGATAGACTGTGGATTGAGTTATATATATATGGGCCGGTAAAATGTGTGACACCAAGGTGAAGGGCTTACACTTCCCCACTATTAGCAGTTGAATGGTTATATATAGAAGGCTCATATCATTGCAAAGTCGCATATCATGGTTTGGCAAAGATAAGGTAGTGTAGCAGGTTCGGCTCTTATAGCGAGATATTTCTTTGAGCAGTTTCTTTGTTAAGGAATATTGTATGGGGTAGCCCCACCTCAAGGGTATTTTTATTTGTGAGTATATTGAATATTAGGGGACATTTGTCCACCATACATCTCTTGCATTGTACACTTTGGTTATATTTCAGCCTTGTTCTTGTATATTGGATATTTGGTTCTTAACGTCCGCAAGTTAGAAAATAATCAGTTGTTGGTTTTTCAAAAAAATGTCAAAAGTTTCCCACTAATTACAAAGCATCAGCATAGAAGGTGTAAATGCACAAAAAGGATTAAGTCTATGAACTTCAAATATGAAAGGAAAATTATAGTAATAACAACATGGCAATTAATTAACTCCGAAATCTAATGATGCAAATTATTAGCAAAACACAACCCATAGAGTGAATTTATCTCTAAAATCATTGAGGAGCAGTATAAGAACTCTATAGAACAAGGAATGCCAAAAAGAATACTAATTTATGAATTTACCACATTCGAAAACTAAATCCTTGCAGTTAAGCACTATATTATGAATATAGTATCACGAAAAATAGCTTCCTGCTCAGAGTGATCAAGCAAGAAACAAATTGTTTGATCTTGGTGCCCCCTTTTAAGAGCTACTGATTGTCGTCAATTTCAGTTAAGAAGACAATTCAAACCTAAGCTGAATCCCTAAATCAGTAAATCCGTAATCTGGTGCATCTACAATTCAAGAGCAACAACCAGATGTGCCTCAATGAATCCAAAAGATGCCAGGTTCAAACTACCAAATGATGCTGATTCAATTTTCTCATGTAGCACTCACTTCAAATCGCCAGGAAAAGTTTACTAATAAATAAGTTGCATCGGCAGTCACTGTATATGTTCTAATTGTAAAATTGGGAGGAAATTTTACGCACATTATGACATTGCTAACTGTCCATACAGCATGGTTGATTCTCGTCTTAAAAAAAAGAGGACTGCAAACTGTTCGAGACCTTGGAAGGGAATATTTCCATAATGTAGGCAAATAAAATGGTATCTGGTATTTTATATTTTACTGAAGTCTGAAGGAAGTATTTTGTATAGTCACTTTACATAAACAAAAAAATTCAGCATTTCACAAAAAAATACTTTACATATTCCTACATACCCTTCTCCAAGTGAAAAAATCTCGTACGACATCTTGGCCACAGCCAGGCCAATCTTATCTTCCATGGAACAAAACTCCTGACCAAAGACACCGTGATCATGTGAGCCACCTCCAATTTCAAATTCGTCACAAAACGATTTAATATAAGAATAATCATTTGAGGCCAGTGACTGTTTTGCGAATTCATAGTATCCATCTTCCCATGTCAACATCCTGCTTCCAACACCGAGAAAATGCAGTTAACACTCACAAATATACAAACAGTACTGATATTATTGCTTCCAACTCTAATAAAATAATCAAAATTTCAATTGTTGCTCAAAATGTGTTAAAATACAATTATTGACATATATATCCACTTGATCTACCAACTAGACTCGGGCAAAGAATTAGGTACAAATACTCCAGTTCCTATTATAAACCCTCGCAGATGTAACAATATTGATGCATGTGAAATATTCATCAACAGCCATGTGATGAAAATAAATGCAACAAACATCAGACATAATATTTTTTAATGCTGTGAAAGCCTGGTGAAGTAATTGGCGACCTCTTTGCAGCCTAATTTTATGAACTGGTGACTAGAATGAAAAGCTAAAAGTAAGCTCTGCTTTGTCAAGAAAGAACTCTGAGTGAATTGTTTTATATTCTGTTAGGAGTTGTCATTTATCTGATTATTGAAAGAAAAATTAAACTTGACATACCAATTCTGGGCATAAGGCACAGATAGATATCCAAGTTGGGATACTTGTATCATAGAGGGCATAAAACGTTATGTTCCTAAACCTGCAACTCTAAACAATGAGGAGCCGTCACAAACATCAAACAAGAGGAAGAGAAATAGAGGAGCAAAAAATCATTGCAGACCACAATTTTATATTGGAAATGTAACTTCTTATGGGAACTTCTCACATTCATAAGGGAAGTCATGCAATCTGTTGGAATTAACTGCCTTGTGACGTAATCAATATCCAAGAAGAAGCCAAGGCAAAAATATCATGGAGGACCATGCAATTAGTCAAAAGAATTATTTTATACCTTGGTAAGATAACCAATGTTTTTCCTTGAGATGGTTATTGCTTCACCAAGTCTTGGCAGTCAAATTAAAACTTAACAAGTCTGGTACTTCAAGTTCTTTGTAAACTTTAGGTGGAAGTGAGTAATCGGTTTGGCATGCTTTCTGGAATGTTCATCTGCCAGAATTTATTGGTCATGATTGAATGCCAAATTCAATTATTTACTTACAGCTCATCCTCTTTCTTGGCAGCGTCCTCTTTTAGGGTATACTTGAATGACCAAGGTTAGTTGCAAAACACTATGGCAAATAATTTGGTTTTCTGCCATTTATTGCCTTTAGAAGACAAAGGAAAAAATTATTTAATTAGCTCTCCTCGTTCTTGGTGAGGTCGCCTTTTAGGGGATACTTAGATGACCTTGGATAGTTATAAAACACTGTGGCTTTCATTTGGAAGAAACAAGCAAGGCAATAATAATTATAGCCCTCTTTTTTGGTGAGGTCCTCTATTTGGGGATACTTGGATCATATGATCAGAGATAATTTTAAAACCCTATGGCACTCAAGTCGGTGCAATCGAATTCCTTTGGAAGACAAGAAGCAAGGCAATGTGTAATAAAGACAGATCCTCAATCAACTTAGCAGCTACATTACCAGGTTCTGCTATTTGCTCCCAACACCAATACTTAGTACAAACTGGGGTACTGATTTCAGGCCATATATGGCCTAGAAACATACAGGGTTCACCCTGGGCACAGGGACCTGCCTGCCGGGGCGAACTCAGGATGTTTTCGGGCCATACCCATTACCGAGGGCATTTCTGGCACTAAATACTGTTTGAAACAGTGAATTTAAAAAAAAAAGCTATAGTTTTTCACTTGAAAAATATTAGAAAACAAAAAAATAAAAATCTGTAACAAAAACTCTAAACCATTTTGATTTATCATTTGACATTTTGCATTGAAATATCAATTATCGATGGTGTTTTGTTGTAAGCTTTTTAAAATTTTATGCATATTGTGGTTAATTTGGTTTATTTGGTTATAATTTTTATAATTTTTTATCATTTTTTGCATGGATGCACAAGCTGTACCAATCCCGGGGTCCAACAAAAACTGGCGAACCCCCTAACCAAACTGGTAACTTAGCTTAGCAGGGATGTGGAATTTAAGCAAGATTTGGCTATACTTTTAAACACTAAAGCCAGTATTGCTTGTTTTTGCAAAGATGCTGTTCTCTATCTCCAGGGGCAAAGGCTCAAATCTTAGTTTTTCTAACCTACACGAGCGAGATTTTCCATGTAGCTCTAATCAGCTAATGAAATATTTCATCCTCTTTGGTAGAGTATAAGATGAATCTCTTCAAGCAAAAAGGAAAGAATGACCAATTTAATCTGGAAAATTATATGTTATTGCAATTTCAAATTGTGGATATTTTGTCCACCAGATATCCGACTTGGGGACTGTGACCACGGAAAGTGTCCTAAGGAAGATGCAGAAAGTTGTACGTAACTAAAGAGGTAGAGTAGAAATCACATGGAATAACTTATAGTGCTTACTAAAAGTTGCACGCACAAAAGGTAACAGAAAAAAAATTGGTGTTCCGTTAAAAAAATAAATCATGGGCTGATTCCCATGATGATAACCTGGGTTCAGGCCCTGTTGGACGTGTTCTGCGTGTAGAAACTGTGAATTCGGCGGAAATAAAAACCCCTGTACATGTTTCACACACACAAAGGAAAAGAACAAGAAAAAAGGTTTATGTCGGTATCTACTTTATGCCTCAAGTGAGGATTCAAACATGTGAACTCCTCTATAAAGTGCACACACCTTCACCTTCAAGCCCACTCAGACCATACATAAACCTTATTGTGTTGAACTGGGAAAATAAATGTGCATGAAAAAAAGTGTTTTTAAAACATTTGTTAAACATGTGCCCATTGCCGTGATGATAATCTGGATTCAAGCCACACTGGACATGCCTTGCATGCTAAAACTGCCAATTCAGCAGGCTGGAAACCCCTCTGCATGTTTTGCACACACAAAGGAAAAGAACAAGCAAAAAGGTATTTTCCAAAAATTTGATTAGACACGGGCCAATTGCCATGACGATAACCTGGATTCAAGACCCATTGGAGCGAGTTAAAACTATAAATTTAGCAGAATAGAACCCCCTCTGCATGTTTTGCACACACAAAGGAGAAAAAATGAAAAAAAGTGTATCCCAAAAATTCACTAGACACACACCAATTGTCAAACCTAGTTTCAAGCCCCACCGGACATGCTCTGCATATTAAAGCTATAGATTAGACAAAATAAGACCCTGTGGACAAGGCTTGATGAGGTTCTAGTCGAGTTTAGCAGAATAAAAACCGCTGTGTCAAGGCATCTAACGCAAAAGGTGACCTAGGCTTGATAGTGCATTCAAGCACATTAAAAACCGATTGAAGATCGGGAAGGAGTGTTATAATTTACCAAGTTGTTACCATCTAAACCATATTATTTTCCATTGACCAACCAGGATTTGAACCGAAGACTCCCATTTGATGCTTGGGTGCTCTACAACTGGGCTTTGCAGTCCAGAGAGTGGACTGTACTTCCAGCAAACCATGCTAAAATATGATTTACAACAATCCCTCATCCTTTCGGGGTTTGAAATGGCATAGAACTTTCTTTGCTTTTGTCCGTTAATAGACAATAACTTGGACAAAATTGTCCCGAAAAAAAAATCTAAATTCTGTATAATGAAAATTGGCAGATTTAACAATTTATACTAACTTACATGCGCCTTCGCCGTTTAAGCTTCCAGAAAACGGCATAACACCATCCATTCTCGTGGCACAGACTTTTCAGAGTCTCTTGTAAAATCAGGCTCATTTCCTCGCTCTAAAAAAATTCTCCACATCCAACTAGCTCGAACTTTAGCAGCAGGAACCGTGATTTTTTTATTAAGCCGATTGAAAACCTCAAAACGCTAATTTATTTGCGTTATTTTGAAGCCCCTCACTCTAACTGGCTCGAAATGAAGCTCTTCCCGCTTGTTTTCGACGCAGAGCAGCCCTTCGCTTTCTAGGAGGCCGCGCAGTGCTCAGCGGCAGATGATCCATGACTTTTGACGCTCTATTTTTCCTTCTGTTTTACCTAATTCAAAACCTTGGCCTTCTCGCACTATTTTCTGTGCTGAGATGCTTGAGGCTTAACAGTCGGTCCAGAAACGCAATGAAAAACAAAACATTGCTACAAGATGCAAAAAAATTAACACCTATCAGCTACACAGTATAAATTTACAGCTGTAGAGTGAGTTTTTGAAATTCGACAGCGTTAGAAATGCTGAATATGCAGCATGGATATTCTATTTCCATCAAAATTATCGTCTGTATAGTGCTTTATTTTCAAAACAAGGCTAGAACTGGGAAATTTTTATTCTTGTTGCAGGCAAATCCTTAACGCGCTCGAACCGCAACACAAACCCTCGCAAATGCTGCACAATGTTTAACGCACTGTTAAAGACGCAGGAACCCCATACGGAAAATGTTAATACAAGAATACTTTTGCGCAATTGTTTTAATCTTCCACACTGCAAAAGAAGCACAAACTTTACGCGACCTTCAAATTCTCGGGTTTATGCTATTCTGCATGGTATTACCATGCTAGCTGCATTTTTCTTTTTTCCTTAACAAAGCACTACATAAAACAACCCGCCTCCAAAGTCATCAATGAATGCCGAGGAAGATGAAAATGTATCCACCGATAACGCCAAAGCCACCAAAATCTTTAAACCAGAGCTTGTTGATGGTGGTGGACTTTGATCTTTTCCCAGGGAAGAGGAATTTGTTTTGTTGAAGCTTTTTGGTCTTCGCGTTTGTCTTTTTCTCGCCGTTTTTCACTGTGCGCTGTTTACCTACCTAACTCAGATAAAATAAAAGGCTCGAGTTTTCTGTGGTCCGCATCAAATAAGGCTTGCGTAGCTTTTAGTTTCGGTTATCATTGTTGATTGACTTGATTTTATATTTTTAGTGTTATCCTCTGAATGGAGGAAATATTGGAGAGAATATATATTTATTATAATTTTTAATAAAAAATATAATATATTTATATTTATTATAGTTTTTTAAAAATATTGATTATATTTTATTATTAAAAAATGATTATATGAGTATATAAGGATACATTGATATTATAAGAAATTGTAGTGAAATGAAAATAATATCACAATGTTGTTTGACAAAATTGATGGTTTCATTAATTTAATGTAAATTGTTTGATGAACAAACAATGTTTATAAGGTGTAATTTGTTCGAGTTGAATAAGTTCAATTGTGGTGATGTTATTGCTAATATGTGAACAAAAGGTTTTAATTCTAGACAATTATATTTGATGGTGTAATATTTGATTAGATGATAATGCTAGAGAAAGAGAGGGTTATTAAGTTATTAGGCTATGACCAATTGCATTTTGGCAATGAGAGCAACGTGAAATGGTAATGTCATTTCTCATGTTTATATTTGAGGAGTAACTCATAAATTGTAAATTGTAATGGCCTTCAAGGGGACATGTGTATTATTAATTGAACTAATTCAATTATGGAGCTCTTAATTCTTACTTCATGTGGAGTCACCATGTTAGAGCGAAGGAAGTTACTAAACTTGTCAATAATTTAAAAGATTGAACTTTACATGTTTAATTACTTTCATACATGAGTAACGATCCCGCTTCTTCGTAATATAACTCTATTGCATTTATTTTGAGAAGAAATATGTTTGTGGAATAGTGTGCAAAATTGATGGATTATATACTTTCATTTTATCGCATTCTTTATATGCACACATTGTACCTATTTCCACTAGTTTGTGTTTGTCCTCCCGCATGGATGCGATGACTTTATAAATTGTGACCTATAATGTGACTGTGTACATGTGTACTTGTGAACGAAACATCTAGTATAAATAACATTTAACAAAATATTAATGTCAAATGTGTAAAAGTGAAATAGGATTCACAATATTAAATCTCAACACAACTACTTCCCTCAATAAGTGTCTTGATGCGGCTTTAGTACCTCTTGTGAAGAGGAATATTTAAATTTTGTGAGGATTGAAACTTTGATTGTAGTATTTTGACCACATAAACAATTGGGCGGAAGCAATAACGAGGGATCCACTTACTTAAAAGTGAAGGTGTGCATAGTTAAAAATGAAATTAAATCTAGTAAACTAATTATGTGTTCAAGCTAGGCCAACTACATATATTTTTAAGGTAATATTTTAAAGTTGATTATTCAGTTTTATTTTTAATGGATACACTTTTAATTAGGATTAAATTTAGTGGTCAACTCTCTATGTGATAATTTTTTTGTGAGGATTATTAAAAATTCTTTTAATATAATTTATATTAGGAAAAAATAAATAAAAATTCATATAGTTATTATAATTTTTCAGATTTTTTTATGGTTTGTCCAAATTTTCACCTTGCATCTAATACGTTCTATTAAAAAAAATTGATTGTATTTTACAACTAAAAATATAAATATAGTCATACAACCATCAATTTAGTCCCATTGATATTAAATAAAAAATATGCCCAAGCAAAAAAAAGAAATTATAATTCTAATTAAAAAATATTAAATCAATATCTAATAATTTATATCTACAAACTTAACAATCTTCCTCCTCCATTAACTAATTTATATTAATTACAATGTTAAATATCTATACACATTGAATAAACATCTTTGTAAGATATTTATACTAATTTATATTTATAATGTTGTAAATAAAGATGTGTAAAATTATAAATTATTTAATGAGATATTTAATTTTAATTGAAGCCATTAAATAAAATTTAATATAGTGAAACGAGCAAAACACCAAAATAAAGATTAAGTAAATTTGAATTCCTAACAATTTGAATAGAATAAATATTACCCCCTCGATACCTACAAATTCTAAAAACTTAATGTATCACGATATACTAAAGAAGCATTTGAGAAAATTTGGCTCCAATTTTTTAAACTTTGACTAAGTATTTTTTCACGTACAGGGGATCTCCTTTGTAATATTTAAGATATATACAAGTGATTTTGGGACATGCAATATTGAACCATGATGTTTTTTAAATCTTGGGTAAGCACTCCTTCAAATGGGAGTAATAGTACAGTAGACTACAATGTTTTATCGATCCAATTTTTGTGCATAAATTTTTGATTAAAATAAAAAGGCCAAAATAAATGTGGTTCTTGGTGGATGGCGTCCATGTACTTGCCAAAATATTATAGTTTAAGTTTGATTGATTCAAGTTGATCTTTTATGTGTATTTTAAAAGAGAAAACAACTAAGATAAAATAAAATAAAGTGTATGATAGTACATGAAATAATTAAATAATAGGAGTGCAAACCTTTGCGCTTTTTTTTATAAAATATTTATTTTTCTTCTAATTTTTAATTTATAAATGTTTTAATTTTCTCGATAAATTGGTTTCATCACAAAACTCTAACCAATCATACATAAAAAATTCTTTCTTCCATAATTTTTTTATAACATTATATGAAGAGACTAATATTCAAAATTAAAAAATAAAGAAAAATACAATATTTTTATTGGCAACATAAATTTCAATACAAAATTAATATATTGAAAAAAAGTACTACTAATCATATGTGATGAATTATTAAACACATAAAAGGTAATCATGTCCACATTAAGGCAAAACGTTATGTGTTTCTCCTTTTAGCCACAAGGATACATGGATGAGATGGTTTATTGATTCCAACACAAGGTGCATATTTATTCCAACACAAAAGTGCAATAGCATCCCTCTGTGAAACTTTTATCATTCTTTTTTTTTGGTTGTGTGAATGCATCAATTGAGGCAATTGAAATGTCACTTTCCCAATTACTCACTCCAAATAGTAAATGTTATTAATCAATGGATTTTATAGATGTTATTTCTAAGATTTTTTTGTTTATTTATTTTTTATTGTAAGAGTACTTAAAATTTCCATATCGATATTTTCTGGCTATTAGAAATAGTAAATAAATTACTTTCTAGATTTTTTTATGGTTTCAAAATTGTCAAAAATAATTATAAACATTAGAAATTTTAATATTAAATAAAAAAATTTACTTTTTATTGGTTTGTTGATTAAGATTATTTGTTCTAAATAAAATTAATAATACTCTATCATGACAAGAACTAATAATATGATATCAAAATTAAGTAAAAATTGAATCACCAAAAAAATGGTAATTTAATAGGTTAACATCCCACCCTTGGCACAAAAATATTGATTACTCATAGTAGAGCATCTCAAACATGCGTCATAAGTTCAAATTCTAATGGCTCCATAAGAAAAGGACGCCATAATTATGTCAAAGGCCTTATACAACTGGGCAAGCTTAGTTGTCACTGTGTAATCAATGGTCGTTATCAATTCTAAGAATTTATATGACAATGTGAAAAATCTAGGCCATTCATTTTGTTTATTTATTTATTTATTTTATTTTTTCATGTTGGAGGCATTTTCTTTATTGTGTTCTCGCCATAGGTTTGTCCTAAGCTGTGTATTCATCTCACATCTTCATTCAATATTGGCCACATGTATGGCCACTACAGATACTACCTCTTCTGTTAAAGTTTTTTAAGCTATCTAGAGAATGACACATATTGCTTGGTATTACCTAGACAACCTCTATGATCGTATGACAAGTATTATCAATAGGTATATGTGTAAGCTTTAGCATTCCATTAAATTCAATTTGATAAAGACTAAACCAGAAGAAAATCGCAAATAAAAATAAAAGAGATTTCTCAAAAAAATTGTGATAGATGTTTATTTGCATATATTTGATATCATGTCACATAGTGTGATCACAAAAATCGATACAAATAAATATTCATCGCTTTATCGAAACATCTCTCTATAAATAATTATGGACTATGGAAGCCATAAATCTCAAGCTTTTGATTTTTTGAAATGTTGAGAAAATTCAATTAAAGGTCACGAAAAATGAACAGTTAAGATGATCAATAAAAATACAAAGTAAACTGCCTTCACAACTATAAACTTTGACAAAGGCACACACTACTACAAATATGGCAAAACCCTTTCTGGTTTTTTAGACCCAAATTATGCAACATCACTTGCATATCACATCTTAATTTAAAATTATTGATGAAGCAAAAGCCATCACCAATTCAATCGTACATCTATCTTCATTTATTCAGTCAGAGATTTCAATGGATTTTAGTCAGGGTCTAGGCTCAGATTGCTTGGGCACGGTGACTGTGAGCACTCCATTTTCCATGGCAACTTTCACCTCTTCCATCTTGGCTTTATCTGGGAATTTGAATCATCACAAGAATTTAACCCATGAGCATTCCACACAGTGATATCTCTCATTCTTGTGCTCCTTTTCTTTGCTACATTCTCCACTCATCTAAAGAATTCATCCATCTTCCACTTCAGTTATGAGCTCATATTTTTTTAATCATGTGAAATCAAGTGTGTTTCATTAGACTTGGATTCTCCAAAGAAAATGGAAAAAAAAGAAAGAGATGAGATAATCATTAGGTAAAATGAAGAATACCAGGAAGGTTGGCCTTGAAAATATAAGCTTCATGGGTTTCTTTTTAGTCAATCTAAGTCTTGACTACAATCGTTACATGCCTTGCAAAATCTATGGACGAAGAACCTGCTAAAATAAAACAATTAAATGCCTAAAAAGGATCCCACAAATCCAATGAAAATGGATCATTGAAGACATTAGAGAATCTCATGCCAAAAAAGCCTAAAAAGGATCCCACAAATCTAGTGAAAATGGATCATTGAAGACATTAGAGGATCTCATGCTGAAAAAGCTTGGAATGATAGACATTTTGCAATAATTCACAGTAATATGCTCTGTAAATCGAAGTTTGCTTTTAATAATTTTTGTTTGAGATGAGTGTAATAGTACTTAGAATGAAAAAGGGGCACTAAGTGCCAAGTCCTTGTGGGGAAATAGCTTATGAGGCACCAATTCAGCTTCTTTCATAAACCTAAACACATGAACAACATCCCTAGACCTTCCTATCTGAATATAGGCTTTGATCAACATGTCAAACACTACGTAATTCCAATTACACCCACTTGAGGTGGCTTCTAGAAGACCATCAAAAATTTGATTGTAGGTCTCTAAGCCAAGAATAGGATAATGCCTCAGCAGGCCCATTGCATTAGAGAAAATTCTAGCCCAAGCCTAATTCAATACTGCCTATTTTGAATCGAATTGCCAAAAATCAAAAATAGGACAATAAATATCCAAAAAACATACATGGCATCATCTATGTGCAGAGTGGGTAAGTGCTTGCAACAAATAAATAGAACTCAAACCACAGGAGTAGGTCATTAAACCAGTTTATTTTACTTTAATATATTTTTCAAAAGGATCAACAACCTAAATCTTTAGGTCAAGTGATTGTAAAACTCAATCTATGACATGAAAAGTTATAGAAATTAGGAAAAAGACCTATTAATTCTTTATAATATAGGAAAATGAACATGCCCATGAAATGTTTGTTCTATCTTGCTTTTTCTAGGTAATAAACTAAAATTAATTCTCTATTGCCTGGATACATTTATGATGAACATGATTCAATCTCCACCTCAATAACATATGTGAACTCAGAAAGAGTACAAGTCCATCAACAACCATTACCTTTTCCAATTCATAACATGTTTGATCATCATAGATGACTGATGAGATGAGTTTCGCTTCTGATTGTAAATATAAAATAATATAGTATAATCAAAACAGTTAAACGTGCCCAATATGCAATTTATATGAGACCTGCATACAGTCCTAATGGTACTTTATACTGTGTTCAAATCAAATCTCACACAAAAATTAAGGGTTTGCTATCCTTGAAAATAATTGATGTTGCAGCCAAGGCAATAACCATCTCTGCACTTAAGTCTTAACAAGAAGAGCACGAGGATACAGGATGAAGGTGGTCAATATCTTCAGGCCTCATACAATAGTAATGATCATTTGGATTGCTCCTTGATTCTAAAAATGCTTAAAAATGGTCCTTTTTCTTTGATTAAATTTTTTCCTGATGGAGTGTTTTTTGCCATTAATTTCTCCCTATCAGTGCAAATGATAAAGATAACCAACTTTTCAAAGCAACATGCAGTAATAGTGCCTTTATTGACTTAGTAATCTCGCTAGAGCACATGGGGACTGCTTACTGATGATAACATTGATAACATTAATTTGAAGTTATTGTCCCTGCCTTTCACACTGCTCGATAAAGTTGCTCATAACATGCTAATCTAGTCCAATTAAATTGCTAAATTAATATTATTTTAAGCCTTAGGTTAAACAACTCACATTTCACCTTTGCTAATTATTCATATATTTGTTTGCAAAGAAAACAAAGTGATGTCATTGGGTAATGAAGCAGGGATTAATGGTAGGTTAAAATGGAATGAACGGTATTAGTCCATCCCTCCATGACTAATAATATATAATGTTGAAGGTACAATTGGATGAAGATTCTAGCAAAGGTAGACTTATTTATAGAGGCTTCCAAATCTCTCACCTTGCAAAAGGGGTCAGATTGTTCAAGCAATGTCTATCAAATCAGTTTCATGTTACATGTGGTGCTATGTTATCTTAGAACATTATAATGGCAACATATGATGAGACACTCCACTTTTCATTTTATATACATATATTAGTTACTAATAATTTTCCCTACGAGGTAGATTTTTTTTTCTAAATTTTATGGGGGAGATTGGGGCGGGGTTGGTAAGTGTTTTCTCTATATATATAACTAGTATATATATATCACTAGTAGTTACCCCAAAGGTACAAGTTATATGCTAAAAGGGATGTAATTTTATATTTTAGTAAAGCAAAGTTTTGTAAAGTGATAGAGTGTAAATTGACAGTCATACCTCACTCAAAATCCATGACCACTAACCCCATCCCACCTTTTGTGCACAAAGCATTAAGCAACAATAATATGATACTTATGGTACAAGTAATAATGGAAAAAGAGATTGCATGTTCCTTCATATGGCGTGGCAATGAGTTGTGTGGGGAGGATACATTCCATTTCACAATGAGCTTGATCAATGGTGAAGTGGTGGGGAAGGGCAAAACTATATAGAACATGAAAGTGGTGTAAGATTTCAAGGTGAGATGGGCAGTGATGGTGAGAGGCAGTGAGTTGATGGACTCAATGAAAATATGTGATAATTGAAAATGAAAATTGTGAATTTGAGGCTTGGGAATGCACATCCTTGGGTATTACAAGATTTGACTAGGGAGGCAGATATGAAGCAATGGTTGCATTACAATCAATGGTCACAACACCATTTCACACATGTATCTAAAAGCACGATCAAAACTTGGAATTATAAATTCATGCAATATCATTGTTAAAAGAAATGTAATAGCCATTGCATTGGATTAAAATGACTTGCACGAAGCATATTTGTAAAATTGTTCATGGTTAAGTAAATGTAGACGTTGTTTAATTCTACTGAGCCTAAGTCACAGGCACCACCATGGCATTTGATTCAATTCACAGCATAGGCCCTACCCCATGTCCCCTCAATACCCTCTTATAAGAAGACTTGTGTAACAAAGCCACTTTGCAAATGAAATATTGAACCAAATGGCGAAACACATGATTTTTAAAATGAACAATATAAAATTCTTTGAAAAAGAGATTTCTCGAAAAAAATATGACTAATATTTGTTTATATATCTTTGATACTAGATTACATAGTGTGAATGGAAAAATCAATATAAATAAATATTTGTCTCTTTCTCTATACATCTCTCTATAAACAAGTGATGTGATGTGACTATAGTACTTTTGTTTAAAACTATTTATGTTATAAAAGAAACAAAGTTTTGCAAAAGATTTTAAAAAATGAAAGCTAAGATGTATTAGACTATTAGAAGATGTGTTTAGAAAGATTAATCTAAATCTTTTGATATAAAAAATAATCTGATTTAATCGCACAAAAAATAAACTACAATTTACTAAAGAATCACAAATTTCCACATTGTAAATTAAAAATCTAAAGCACTAAAAAATAAATAGAACAAAATATATCACAAAAGATGTAACATGAAAAAAAGAAATAAATATAATATATATATACCTAATTACAATATTTTAAAAATTTATTCATACACAAAACAAATTGACCACAATCCTATAGTCTTATAAAATATATCGTTTCATAAACATTATTAAAAACTTTCATTTATTCATATTAAAAAAATATAATTTCAAACTAATAATTTTAAACTTTATTGGTACACATTTTCCATTGTATAAATTTTACACATACACACAAAAATAGAGATGCTTATTTTGCTTAGTTGATGGAATAATTTATACAATTAACTCTTACACCTTTTCAAAATGGAAATGCATAGCTTGAATCAAATTACGAGATCGTACCACTATGAAATCATATTTAATTTTTTATTTCTTATCTCTCTTTAAACCACACTCATTGAAATAATGGTGTACATTACGATGTGAATAAATAAAAACACAAACACACACACACACACACACACACACACACACACACACACACACACACACACACACACACACACATGGCTTTGTTATGACAAGTGGAAAAAAAAAAAAAACAAGGACCATGTAGCGATTAGTCCCTGCCTTTAGTAATAACATTATTGTGAATTTACAATGGGGTAGTTGATGAAGTAATTACTAGATAAATAAAAAAAATGTGGTAGTGCTTTGATCAAAATTGGACAAACTTATGTATTGTCAAAATGTTTTAGCAATGGTGAATGTGGGAGCCGAGGAAGTGCAACTATGTGTGAGAGTTTTTGTATTGTAAATTATTTAAAGTCGAATTTGCATATAAATTTACAATGTAAGCTCAATACAACAATCAATAATAGAAGCAATGGCTATTATAACATAGAACTTTGAAGATGTTAATAATAACATACTAGATCATTTGACATGTTCTCTAATACTTGATTACAGATAGATTCATTTATATATTATGTTAGCGTTACCTAAGTGGGGTCGAGAAGGGAATGGATGTGTCGTGTGTTGTTTGTGATATGCCAAAAGGCATTGCTAAAATTACACATAGTAAAATAATTAATTATTCTTGGTGTCTTAAAAAAATTATTGTAAGTTGTTTATCCTCTGATGCTTAACACGCAACCATTTATTTCTAATCTCGCATTAGATATTTCCAAAATGAGATTTCAAAATGAATCAAATGGAATGAATCTACCATGGTTGTAGGGATTGTGGGACTTGGTGGATTGATGAAGGCAAATCTAGCGAAACATCTTTGTAGCTATAACTATTCAATGATATCCAAAGTTGTTAGCAACACATGCACATTAAGAATACCAGTAAAAGAATAAGCTTGCCTCAAGATAGTATGTAAGGGATCCCACCGTACAGGTCAAACAAATAACATCTATTTCATATATTTTTATAATCTCGTTTGATTAGCATGGTGACTAGTCCCTTAAGAATTGTTTGTGCTTTAGTTTGTTACAATTTTACAATGTACACTTGCTTTAATAATTTGAACTTGAAAATAGAGATGCAATATTGTGTTACTTGTTATTACAATTTGAATTTGATCAACATTTATGTTGCCTTTATTTTATAGTATTAATTAGGCTTTCAACAATATTAATTGCAACTAACGGAATTGATTTTATATTCATTTAAATTAGTGTTATAAAACATTGTGTTTAACTATCTTAATTTATGATATAGGCTTGTGGAATACTATTTTGTTGCTCTAAATATGAAATTATAATTTTGCAGTAATATATATATATATATATATATATATATATAGTTTTTTATTTATTTTTATTAAAATAATATTTATGAAAAAATTAATTATATGTTGAGTTGAAAGGCCATTGCCAAAAATATATATCATGAAATTTAATAAGTCATATCTAATGGTATTGTCCAACGGCTATCTAATGACTTTGACAATGTGCATGGGTATTGTGAATGACAAAGATATACGTTGGTAAAGTTCATAGTGCACTAAAATTTTTAGGGTTGCGTGTTTTCGTGACTTGGCACTCCTTAATTCATTAGGGGCCCTTCCACTTATTCTCACATCGGGCTCTCAACTCTTTCAAGCTATTGATCCTATTTAAAGATTAATAGTGGTCAGGGCCTTAGATTGTTCGAGCTTTAGGTGACTCCTGCTAATGATCAGAGCTTATGGGCTTCTGAGATAGTACCACATGGCATAATCTTAGGGCCTCACAGACACAAAGCTTTATATTTTTGAAACCTTGGGTCATATGGGATGCTACCACAAGGTAACATCTGGTGCATTCAGGTGCCCAGATGTGTCTGGGATGTGCCAAGACCCCTATGTGCCTAGGATGGTGCCATGTGGTAGCATCTTGGGTGCTCAAAGGTTACTGGACTTGTTGGGACCTTAGGGAACACAATATTCTACCATGTGGTAGCATCTCATGCACCCAAGTATGTGAAGATGGTTGGGATGTACAGAGACCCCCAAGCACTGGGGATGTTGCCACATGGTAGCATCTTGTGTACCTGAGTGCCTGAAGAAGATTAGGATGTACAAGGTTTTACCATGTGGTAACATCCTATGCAAACGAGGGCCTAGAGATGACTAGGATGTGCCAAGATGAACAGGCACCCAAGGTGCTACCACATGGCAACATCATATGTACCTAGGTGCCTAAAAATGATTAGGATAGTCGAGAGCCATAGGCACCCAAGATGCTTCTGCATGACAACATCTCACGCACTAGGTAGCCCATAGGTTTGGTTGCTTGGATATTTGGGGCCTCAAGGTTTTAGTTCCTCTGTATTGATCTCATAATGGTTGGATGCATAGGATGCTACCACATGGCAATGTATTGGGTGTCTGGGGGTCTTGGCAATGTCTCTAGGTTAGTGATTCAACATGGTGATGCCATGTGGCATCATCTAGTTGCTTCATTATCTCATAGATGTTTGTACAAAGTATAGAGCCTCAAAGCAAGTGGGTGAGTAGAATGACACCATATGGCATCATCTCATTGCTCTGATATCCCTAAGATGTTTATACAGAGCACAGATACTCCAAACAAATAGGTGAGCTGGATGATGCCACATGGTAAAATCTTACTACTTCACTATCCTATGGAGATGACCAGATGTGTGAGATGATACCATGTGGTAGCATCCTGGGTACTAGGGAGTCTCAACACATCCTAGTCATCTCTAAAAACTTAAGCACACAAGATGTTACCATATGGTAGTATATCATGCACCTTGAGGTCTGTACCAATGTAATGTCTCCAAGCTAGCATGTCATCTCCAGGAACTCAGGTGCACAGAATGTTGCCATGTGGTAGAATATAATGAATTTTTCATCTTCAAGAATATTTTTACAATTTTCATGATAATCTTGAGGTCTTCAACGAAATATGACCTAATTATTTTGAACCTCAACCTTATATCAAGTGATCCATTGAAAAATGGTTATCGACCCTTGAGTATGTGCTTGGAGGGGTCCTGACCTTGTGATCAGAAGCCACCACATGATAGGTCTACAAGTGTGTTTAATTGATGTAAGAATTTGTTAAGACCAACAACAAAAATTCAAAAGCACACATCAAAACTTTAACTAAACTAGTCCTTGAGCACCCAAAACAGCTTTGTGCTTATTTTTTAACATTCTTTTGATTATATTTGGATATGCGTGAGCCATTTCCACACCAATTTGGAATGATTTGATTAAAGCCACATGTACTTTTACCAACCTTCCAAACTAAGTAAGAGTATCATCTCGTTGCTCTGATATCCTAGAGATGTTCGTACAAATTGCAAAGCCTCTAGGAAAGTGAATGAGCAAGATGATGCCATGTGGCATCATCCTATATGGTACCATCCCACTGCTCTACTATCCCTGAGATATTCGTATAGAGCATGGAGCCTCCAAGAAAGTGAGTGAGTGGGATGATGTCATGCGGTAAAATCCCATTGTTCAATTACCTATGGAGATGGCAAATTTCACAAATGTTTTGTTGAGACATGTGGTACCTTTCCACTTCTTCAAAATAGTTAACCAATTTTACAAATTTGCTCGATGCCACATATCCCTCTCGTAGTAGGGCCAAGCCTATTCAAGGTTACCCGATAGGGAAATGACATTGATAACATTTTGGGCTATCAAGTCAACAAGATGATGCCATGTAGCATCACCCCATTGCTCTATTATCCTAGAGAGGTTTGTACCAGTGCAACACCTTTAGGATAGCATGCCAATGAGATGATGCCATGTGACATCATCTCATTATTCCACTATCTAGAAGATGTGCACAATGAGATCATACAAATTACGTAAAAGGCAAACTCAACTTAGGATGTGCCAAGTCCCTTAGGTGCCTAAGATGTTGCCACATGGTAACGTCCTAAGTGCCTTGGTGCCTGGAGGTCATTAGATTTATTGGGACCCCAGGGCACGTGATATTCTGCTATATGGTAGTATCCTAGGTGCCCTGATGTTCAGAGATGAGTTGATGAGTTAAGGCCCCTAGGACATGTGATATTCTACCATGTAGTGGTATCCTACACTCTTGAGTGCCTAGAGATGACTAAGATGTGCCCAGAGTCATGTGGCACCTTTTTGCATCTTCAAAAGACTTTCAGTGCTTAGTTGATTTCACAAAAGTTTCATAGGGGCATGTGGCACGTTTTTGCTTCTTCAAAAGACTTAACCAATTTTGCAAAGTTGCCCGACGCCACGAACCCTCTTGTGGTAGGCCCAGTTCTGTTCAAGGTTGCCCAGTCAGATAATGACGTCAACTATGCTATGGGCTAGCGAGTCAATGGGATGATACTACATGGCATCATCCTATTGACCCACTATAAAGAGGTAGAGTAATTGAGTTATGAATTTAAAAACAAGATATTGACACCATTAATTGATTTGATGCAGCTTTGATTAATTTCATGCAGATGATGATGTCACTACAATAAAAATTAAAAAAATTAGAGGACAAAGATTTTAGTGGAGGGACACATATCGTATTTGATTTAATATTTTATATGTGTTTGAAGGTTAATAAATGTATATGATGTAAACAAGAGAATATTCGTAAATAACATCTGAAGAATATTATAATATTGTTTGGTTAAACTTTATATCAGACTTTAGGATTGCTAATATAATATATATTTAATAAAAGTTGATTCAATGAAGTGAAAGCCACTAATTGAAAAGTGAAACCAATAGATCCCTGCTTCGGTAGGGACTAATAATGCTCAATGCGAATTTATTTATATTACAGTGACATGGAATCACCACCAGTCAATTATAGATTTAATGATAAAGAACAAATATGATGGATGCATTGTGTCAAGCTATCATTTCAACAATTTTTAAATTAGAAACAAGTTAAAGATGAAAAGTATATATTTTTATGTTCCATAAATATTAAATATCCTCAGGGGCTATTCTCTTTACTGACTTTTGAAAGTGAAAAAAAATGCTCAACACTAATTTCTTTATACTGTGGTCACATGGAATCAACACTAGTCAATTATAGATTTAATGATAAAGTACAAAGGTGATGGATGCATTATTTCAAGCTATTATTTCAACAATTTTAACATTAGAAGCAAGTTAAGGATGAAAAATATATATGTTTAGGTTCCATAAATACTATTAACTTTTGGTTGATGGCTCTGGAGTTATTCTCTTTGTTGGTCTACAGACTATTTGTTTTGTTAGAAGGATTATTGTTAGTTCTTTGTTTTGGCATTCTTAATCGATCTTTTTTAGCTTTATACTAGGTCGTGGGACCCCATCAAAATCCTCTATTTTTACCTTAGCAAAAAAAATACTAAATCTCCTCAAAATAATTGTCATATCACTTGAGCTTAGTGAATGAAAAGAAAATATATTATTTTATTTTGTATTTGTTATATCATATATGTTGCAATGTTAACATTAAAACTTAACAAAATGAAAAAAATACTTTAATACTCACATTGGTTGCATATTTTCTAATACAAATTAATACTTTACAGTGATTACACTATATACTTAAATAACAAGAACTAATAATTGTGGAATCTAAAAGCCATCAATCTTAAGTTTTAATTTTTCAAAACGTTTGAGAAATTTAATTAAAGGTCACACACAATGAATGCTTGAAGCAATTAGAATAAATTATTTAGAAAGTAATCACTATATTAGATGTATCTCTATAAATAATTGTGCACTATGAAAGCCATAAATCTGGACATTCTTCTCAATTTTTCTACTCTCGATACAACAAAGATGAGAGTTTGACATTGATGATTTTGTTTCATTTACTTTGATATAAGTGATACATATCATTCTAGACCACTGTTATATTGACATGTCAATTTTAGATTAAGTGATACAAACACTACCATTTGCACTCATTTTGTACATTATATAATATATAAAATAATATATTATATTATGATAGCTAATGAGACGTGGGTGAGTCGGTTAAGTGGCTTGGTTGTTTCAAGGCCCACCCAAGTTCAAATCTCAAGAAAGATATGTCGTTATTCCTAATAATTAGTATACATCTGGTAATATATGGTATACAAGGGATTAATAAATCATATGGGGATCTGAGCCCCTAATTGTGACCCAGACTAGTCCACACTCCAGTAAAAAATTGTTACATAGCATATATATATATATATATATATATATATATATATATATATATATATATATATATATATAAACAGTTAAATATTATTATTACAATATACTTAATTTATATTAATATTACAATAATAATATTTAACTATATTAAGAGCTCTAAAGTCTAGCCCACTTTTAATATTTACATTCATCTTTTCTTAGATGTCATTACAACTTACAATTATAGGGTACGAATAAATATTATTAACGGTGGACAACTTAACCACATGGTCTAGCAAAGATAACTATCGTGGAGTCGGGAATGAGACAGGTGCCCTGTGAAGTGCACTTGTTAAAAGAACCACTAGGTACAACCTTGTTATTAAACCATCACCCCTCAATGCAGCTTGAAATCTTTGACCACTTGCATGTTCTATATGGCATTGCCTTCCCCATTACTTCCTCGTTGTTCAACCTCACCGTGAACCAGAACATCTCCTTCTCGCATAACTCATTGCCATGTTGTATGAAGGTACACACAACCTCATTTTCTACCGTCACCTCCATTAGAAATATAAAATTATTATTGCTTAACATTTCGCTCACAAAAATCGAAACAAAGTTAGCCATCAAAAGTTTTGAATGAGGTAAGATTATTACACTCTTATGCTTTACAAAACACTACTTTACCAAAACATAAAATTACATCCACTGCGTGCCAATTAAATGTGAGTAAATTAGTAAAGTGGTTTGATTGTTTTAAACTTCACACATATTCAAATTTCACTAAAACCTATGAGATATGATGTGATCGTTGATAATATTCTTGAAACCAATTATAACTATTATTTGTATTCTCAAAATCAATTATAACTATTGATAGTATTCTCTGAAACGTGTTAACTATCCAATATATTTGGTATACACATGGTAAATAATCATTTTTTTATAGAAAAATTAAATGAAAGGAACCCAAATTTGAAATAGAGTGTACTTTGTATGTTTACCCCTTTTGGGACGATTAGTAATAATGTTTTTCTTTCCATTTCGACGCACTATAATGGATACTAGATAGAGCAAGATTTGCATCTACAATTGATCGGATCTGTCTTTAATGGCGGATAGATACGTATGAATGCGGATATACGGATAGTCCTTTCATTACAAAATTATAATTTATTTGTCATCTCCTTTTTTCTAATCTATTTTTTTAAGAGTCCAAGAATTATTTAATAAGAAATAAGTCAATGCATATATTATAAGGATGAGGATGACTTTTTACGTTTCTTTTAAAGACTAAATTGATTTGTAAGATTTAATTAAAGTGTGTAAAGAATATAATTTGTTTGATTTTTTTTCGTGAAATTATAAAGTGTGTAGAGATTATAATTTGTTTAAAAGTTTTTTCGTGAAATTATAAGTGTGTAGAGAATATAATTTATTTGAAAGTTTTTTCGTGAAAATATTTAGTGTGGGGAAGAAGTACATTTCGATAAAACGAGAACAAATTCAAAAACATTTTATTGTCAATAACTTTAAAATTAAAAGCAAATACCTTCTTTTATTATGTAAGTTACTTTCAATTGTTATTCACGAGACAATTACGTTATGGTAATTAGTAGTACATCATTTATATTAAAGCTTGAGGATGTAGCCAAAAAACTGTTATCATAGGAAATAAGGCAAAAATCTACGGACGATTATCAAACAAAGGGTGATTTGTTTGTGACAGGTTTTCTCCAAGAAAGAAATGAAAACAAGTGAGGGAACAAAAAATCAAATTCAAATGGCAAAACTACATCTCTAGGAAGACTTATGAGGAAATGTTTGAATTGTAATAAATTGGGCATTTTAAGAAGCACTGAAGGTCCAAAAAGGTTGAAAAGGGTAAGTCACTTGATAATGCCCATTCCATAGAAATAAAGACCTCCAACGAATACTCGAGGGATGAATAATTTGTTGTTTAGACTACACATGCATGACATGATGCATAGTTGATTGAATTAATTGCTTCATTTCATATTACTCTTCATAGAGAGTGGTTTCATGAATATGAAAAGATTCATGGAGGTGATGTTTTCTTAGGAGATAAATCAACATATAAACTCATAGGATGAGGAAGAGTCGAGTTGATGCTCAAAGTCGGAAGGGTTAAAACATTCCCTAGTGTTTTGAATATTTTGGGTTTGGCTAGAAATCTTATTTTTATAAGCAAGATAAATGATGTAGGTGTACAAATAGTATTTAATAAGGATAACTACAAGGGGTTCATGGACCAATGATATTGGTGAGAGGAGTATGTATTGGAACATTATTCAAGGTTGAGGCAAACATTGTAAGTGATGAATGTATTAGTTATGTTGTTCATGAGGTTAACAATCAATCAAATCAAGCCAAGTTATGCTCCCACTAGAAAATATAGTGTTTTGGCATCATAGGATGGAACATATTGGAGAGGAAGACCTTTGAGCATTACAAACTAAAGGTATAGAGTCTAAAGTAATTTAGGTTGTCTTTTAGATTTTATTTTCTTTGAACATTTTGTATATCGTAAGTAGAATTGAGTAAAATTTCCTAGCAATGCTATAAGATCAAACAAGAATTTGTTGTCAATGCATAGTGATGTGTTTAGACCTATAAATATCTCATCACTAAGAAAATATTTGTATTATGTTTCATTTATAGTTAATTTCTTGAGGAAAACCTAAGTATATTTTCTTTAGAATAAATCTGAAGTTTTTAGTAAATTCAAGGAGTTTAAGTCTCTTATAGAAAACCAGACAAAGAAGAAGATAAAGGTTTTGCGAAGTGATAATGGTGGGGAGTATTTATGAAATGAATTAAAGCATTTTTGTAAGTGGTGTGCAACAACAAGGTAAATGACAACCCTGTATACACCATAGTAAAATAGTGTTACAAAAATAATGAGCATGAATATGATGGATAATGGTACAAGTATGTTCAATGGTGTAGGTTTAGAAAATAAATTATGGGTAGAATCATTAGTGACCACTTGTTACTTAATCAATAGATCACCTACACCAACCATTATTGAAAAGCATCCATATAAATGTAGACTAGTAAGAAACCCTCTAAGTTTTTTGGTTGTGATGTTTATGTGTGTATATCAATGTAAAAGAAAACTAGGCTAGATTATACATCAACTAAGTGTGTTTTTATTAGATGTAACAATCGTGTGACATGATACAAGTTTTAGAACCTAGAAACAAATAAACTAATGTACATATCTTAGTTAACTATATGTAAAAGATATTGAGAGATATCATTTTCGAGGCACCTATATTAATTTTGTGACATAAGTGGAATAGGCACCTCTAGAATGACATCTCTCGACATCTTTTACATAGATTTATCTAAGATATGTATCTTAGTTTAATAATTATATAATTGTTATAGAATGTAATATATACAATATTATTCCTGTGTGTGTGTGTGTGTGTGTGTGTGTGTGTGTGTGTGTGTGTGTGTGTGTGTGTGTCTATGTATATACATATATATACACATATACATATACACACACACATATATATTACATTATATATATATGTGTGTGTGTGTGTGTGTGTGTGTGTGTGTATATATGTAATATATATGTGTGTGTGTATATGTATATGTGTATATATATGTATATACATAGATACACACACACACACACACACACACACACACACACACACACACACACCCAAAAAAATAATATATTTAAATGATTAAACCATATTAATATAAAAATGACTATGGCATCAAAAAATAATATTATAACATTAAAACCAATAAAAAATTAGTTACATATTTTGAATGAACAAAGTATTTAACATGATCATTATAAAATAGATTTATATACATTACCGATTGATGTTTCATGCATCATTTTTTCATAGTTATTTATATGTATTCTTTACTCATCTTTCCTCGATAATTATTGTTATTATCTTATTATCAAGTATATTCTCTTCGTCGTTCTCTTCTTTATTATTCATATATTTTTATTTTACTCTTCATTTTTAAAGTTGTTCTTTGGGCAAACCATATTACCTACACATATATAATTAATTAACTAATTCAATCTATATCTTGTTAAAAAGAGTCTATAATTTATTAAGACACTCATATTAAAAAGAGTTTAAAGAATATATAAAGGCTCACAACAATCATAATATCTTCAAAATCACACTTTACATTACACACTTCATATATATCATTTTAATAATGAAAAATAAAAATTATCATAATCCTCAAAATGAAAGCTATATTATAAAACCCTAACACCTCACTCAATTATTTCAAGGTAAAAATTTTGTCCTCTTCTATAATTATTATCACATTAAGAGGCTTAATAATAACAAAAATAACAACAACAACAACAACTAACATTCCTCAAATCATCAAAATTTACTATTAGAACGCTTCAGGATATCATATAAATTATAAAAAAATACGTGAAGGTTACATAGTAAGGTATTTGGTTGGTATTCATGACTCACACTCTATGCTAGAGGAAAAGACCTGGCTCAAAAAACATAAGCAGGAGAAAAACAAAGCTAGAACAAACACAACACTCAACAATAAACACTAATATTAATCACAAGTAGTGGCACCTGAGGGAGGGGTAGACGATCATCCTTTATAGGTAGAGTCACCTAATCAAAAATTTATATAGAAGGAGGATCTGAGGCCACCCAACCATCTAGGGTATCTGTGGTCATATCAATAGCCCAGCCATCAACAGGTTGTATTTGACAACTAGTGCCTGAAGGAGAGACTATGCAAGAGGGAGTTGTGTCAATTTTTCCATGTGGCGGTGATGAGCCCCACCCTCCTGGATGAGAGCGAGTGGAGAAGTGGTCATGGCTATGTGAACAAATTTTTTGCCTTTTAAGAGGTGGAGGTGGTGGTCCCTGAGGCAACCCATTTGGTGACACACGATTGATAGTGCAAGGAGTGCTCCCCCAATGGTCTAGAAACTCCTAGAGGTGGCAGGCTTCCATTGCAACCTTATTTATTTGGAATTGAATCTTCACATAGGTCAAAGATATAATAAAGACTTTATCATTAATTGTAAAATCACAAGAGGAAGCATCTTTATTAAAAATAACATTATTTTTGGCCTTTCATAATTAGAAAAGAATGATGGCTCTAAAAAAAATCCATAGAAAAGTAATAAAATTTGGCCAGTTGGCTGAGTCCCCTAGAAGATAAAGCTACCAAAAAAATAGATTAGCGTGATAAAGCTAGAATAGGCTATGGATTCATTTCCTAGTAGACTAGGCATGTAGGCAGAACTAGAATAAGTGTTTTAAAGACTCAGGCTGGTGGCATGCAGGACACTTGGGTAAAGCGATGTTCATGTGAGAGAGTCACTCCCCAAGTGGGGGGCCTTGGTAGATAAGGCACTATAAAAAGGGGACAAGCTTAGGTTTGATCCCGACATGCCAAATTCTATCAAGTTTGGCAAGCAAAGTTATGAGAGAGGATTTAAGTCCCCAACACCTATTGAGCTTGCAAAGAGCAAGAGAGAAGGAGCTCATGACTTGATATAGAAGGCTTGGAGAATAATTCTTGAAATGGGTGTCACAATTCCAACACAAATCTTTCCACCAAGCACGAGGAGGTTATAAACCACGCTTATGAAGCATAACATCAGGAAGGAGCTATTGAATATGAAGCACAGAAGGTAAGCCCACATTATTTAATTAAAATTTAACTTTCAAATCAGGCCAAGGAATTGAGTCCCTAGAAAAAACCATATCAGGAATGGTAAGAATACCTTTTTGAAATAGCCTAAGGGATTTGATTCCTAGAAATTCAACTAACAAAACATTAGGGCTTGTCATAATAGGAGACCACCAAATGTTATGATTATTTAAAGATAAACATATACGAAAACCATCCCCAATCCACTTCATGTGAGGCTTGATATCTTTGAAGGCTTTTCATATGCTTATGGAAACAAAGGAGATTCAATTTTGACATGAGTTGTAGTGATGAGAAGTGAGTGGAAACCTATATTCTTCCAACTAGGCTTACCGTATGGAGGCCCAAAAGAGGTACAATGCCTTATTAGGTTTTTCCAAGCCTCATTACCTTCAATGGTGCCAACCACATCAGGTCATCCATGTGAATTTCTTTTACCTTTTCCATTATTGTACGAACCAAAGCATGTGAATTTCTTGTACCTTTTCCATAACACTCTTTAAATTTATTTTTAAGAAATTCCATATACAACTATAATAGGGAGCTTGAAAAAATAGAACTATTGAATCTGTGGTGATATAAGCTTTAGTGGACAACCTATGCTACTGTATTGAGATTTTGTGTTAATAAAGTGATAATTTTGGATTAATAGTCATTAAAGAACCTTTGATTGAATGGATTTGAATTAGTTATTACATTTTTATCACATTGAATGGACATCAATAATCTTAAAAGTTTTCTAAGATGGAATCTATGTCAATATGTTTTTGAAGAGGTCAAAAAGCTTTTGTTGTTTTTAAATTTAATTAACAATTTATTCATGGTAAAAATGGAAAAATAATATTGTACAGAAAAAATAAGGGACGATGAACAGACAATCCTACGGTTAGAAAAATCATGTTAGTACTCACATTATAAATAAATCATTAGTTAGTTAGTTTGATATAAAATATATTATATCACATATGTACACGTGTAAACATTATGTGAGAAAATGTATTTGAGAGAATTATTTCTATTAGTGATCATGTAGAGATTGCATGAGAGAAATAGTAAGGAGAATATTGGTTGTCAAAATAACCATCGTGGATTAGCAATATGATAAGTTAGTAGTTGAACAACCTCCTATTTAATAGGAGATTCTAATATCATAAATATGTAATGTTCTTCATTGAATGAAACATGCAATTGTGATTGAACCCAATCTGTGCACTACACATTTGAGCTTTTGGGTCTTCACCAAAATGGAGGTGAAACTTCATTTGGTATCAAATTAGGCTTCCCAGGAATCTGTAAGCATTCCATTCAATTATTCTTGTATCAAAACAGATCATACAAAATAATGTTGAAGTGCAGACCATGTGCAACTATTATTGCTATGTTTGTTCACCCTGCTTGCATGTTGTCAATAATTTATAGTGCAAACCACATGCAAATTCGTTGTCATTCATCATCCACCTACATTGTCTTCTCTCTTTCCATCCTATTCACTCTATTTATTGTTTTCATTCCATTTTGTTCATAGTTTGCATATATATTAGATTTTTAAAAAATTGAGCTCATTTTTAATTACGTCCAAGGAAGCATTGGAGGTTGGAAGGTAGCCACTAAAACTAAAGTGTTATTGACATGTAGAGGAGGCATTCAAGGATAGAAAAATAATTTAAAATAAATAAATAATAGAAAAATAATTTAAAATAACCCCACTAAGATTATCATATATTTATATAATTTTAAATAAAATTGATGATTTAAATTGCTCTAGAAAGATGAATAATAAGATAAAAAACCCTAAAAAAAAGTTTGAAACAATTTTGAGAATCGAGAAAACTATTCTGGATGAAAAATGAGGGATGTGAAGGAAATTTCAAAAATATGTTTATGAAAAATTCATTAGAAAAATCATTACTACATCAACCTTAGATTAGCTTTGTTGAATCAAACCAAACCATGTTGAATCCCATAGAATTTAATAGTTTGCATCAAGTTTCACTAGATCCTACTCTCAAATCCTGTTGCTCCACTATGCACCTTCCACCATTCTCCATATTTTTTCTGCCATTCTATTCGGTTTAGGTTTTATTTATTTAGTTATTTAGTTTTTTGGTTTGGTTTGGTTTGTTTTGTTTTGTGTGTTGTATTTTATATTTTAGAATGTAAGGTCTTTGGTAATTATTATTTCCCACTATGCAAGTATTATAAGAATCATTTCAATTCATTAATTTATATTGGATAATGTGCAACCAATACAAATATAGTGGTTTTTCAAATTTTGAGCTTTTGTCAATAGTTTTGTAATTTGTGTTAAAAAATGTGAAATAAATTAATTTATTAACTTTCTACTAGTTAGACTCCTCTGATTTGACAGTTTTCCTAGGGAAAATTGAGATTTATGAACTCAAAAAATATTAATTTATCTATAGTGTTCTAGAAATATATATGGACTTTACAAAAAGGGGTGCTCATTTATTTTTGACAGTGACTACCATTAGAAAAGTGCACGAACCAACACTATTCAAACAAGTGGTAAATAAATATAAAACTTTATACAAATAATTTACAATTAGGCAAATTTCAATTAACATAGGTATGGTTAGAAGCTTGTCATAGAAAAAATCACGGATCTGACCATAATTTTTTGAAATGGTGCATATAATTTATTTGTACTTTATTTGCAAAATAGATAAAGCCATGTCTTCTGACAACCTGGAAGCCATTTAAAGCACATGAACTCATCAGTATCAAAGCTCAACAATACACAATTCATGTTCTATATTATTCTAGATTACAAACTTCACAAGCATAAAATAAAACTATATGTAAAGCCAAGTGAAATTATCAATGTTTCAATTATGCTAGAATAATTAATTTTTTAATATATTTTTTATACAATTATGCCTAAGGCAAAAAACCATTGTAATACAAGTAGGAACCCAATTTTCCATACCTAAACCCATATCCAATACAAAACAACTACTTAGGACCAATAAAATAAGAAACTAGAGCGAAACCGTCTCTAATGATAAACTCCAAAAGAAGGATGGGCATAGCTCAACTTGATGGAATCTCTCAAGGAAGCCAATGCATAGCGAGAGGAGAGGAAACATAGAGATATAAAAGGATCCTACAGTTCACCTTTGCAAAGGATCTGGGTACAATTGTAAACAATGACATAGAGATCAAAGTTGATTTTGAAAGGTGATTCATTGTTAGTGATTCAAGCATTCAAAAATAAAACTATCAAATTCAAAATATACAAAAAAGGGAATTAAGATTTTCATTTTCTTTTGAAGCAACATTTAATTTGGTTGCTTTTGGAAGGGTTGAGATTATATATCAAAATTCAACCTAAAATGAAAAGGAGAGGTGTTGTAGAAAATGGGGATAAAGGGGAGGAATTAGCATTGGCTTCTATAATTAGTAATGGGAAGGATTTGGGTCCAATAATTAGACAAGCATGTGATATGGGTAAGCCATAATCGTTGTTGCATCAACTCAAATAATTTGTGAAGAGAAAGGAGATTGAAATAGAAGACTTATGCAAGGTGCATTATGAGGAATTTATCCATGATGTGGATGAGCTTTGTGGGGTTTTGGTATATGCAAATGAACTGAAAAATGGCCTAGTTGATGAAAATTTCAAGCTTCAAGAAGTGGGCAATGCTCTTTTGGCTAAACTCAAAGAGCTTATGGAATCCTATGTAATAAATAAGAACTTAACTGAGGCAATGCAATCATCCAAAATATGTCAGCAAGCCATGGAATTGTGTGTTAAATGTAACCACGTGTGATGAACGATAGCTATTATCCTCCTACAAAGAGTTTAAACTTGATTGAGAGAGATTACTTACACATGATTCCAAACTTATGCAAGCAAATTATGGATTTGAATCATGTCCTTGCATTTGTAGACCCATAATCCCTTGCTAAGATGATTGAAAATACATATAAGAAAAAGATTCAATTACATACTTTAGATGGATTGATAGATTGTTTGGAAGTTGGCACCCATCACTGGCATTGATGGATTGATAGGAGGCAAAGCATTTGAATCATATTGGTGAGAAGAACAACTATGTTTTTAACTTCCCCATCTGCCACCACATGGCAACTGTTATGCTACATGTTAACCACGTAGTCTTTAGCTTGTCTTCCTTACAAGTATCAACTACCACCTATTATAATATTAATATTAGCTCATTTTCCTCTTAATAATGTAGTTTCATTTAAAAAAATAATCATGCCCTGCCTCCCTCGATGAAATATTTATTTTTGTATTACATTAATATAATATGCATATAATAATATAATATATATGTAATAGTATTATATTAAACTATACGTAAATATAATTTTGTGCATAATATTATAAATAAAATTATTAAACTATAATATATAGTATAGTAAATATTATATAGTAAAAAATAAAATAATATATTATAATGATATGTGCTATTATATACTCTATGATATAATATATTATGTATAACATATTATATAACTATTATATTAGTATTACTATATATTATGATATTTATTTTCTATGCTAATATTTTTTATACAAAATTAATTATTAATTATAAATATTATTAACATATTATAATATTATGTATAGTATATGATAAAAAAGAAGAGATTTAATTAAAATTTTAGAATGTTATAATACATAGAGAGAAGTCAAAAACCACCATTCAGCTCTTGATATTTCTCCCTTAACCCTACGCTCTGTAATCTTAAGTATTAATATACTACAACAAACAATTAGGTTTACAAAACAAAAGTTAGATCCTTATCAAAGAGAATCCCTATCATTTGATGAGATGAGCTTTTTTCAAACAAATTTAATGTTATGTTGTGCTAAATACCTACAATTCTATGTTATTTGTGGTGGAATTTGACGACTAAATACCTGCTAGTCTATATTTCTTGAAATACATGCATCATGAGACATTTTAAATAATTGACAAAATGCCTACCCATGAGATAAATAAAGGCACAATTTACTTTCAATATGTTCACCCAGATAATAAAACATATTTCATCATCTTTTCACAGTCAATACTTACAAAAAAAACACCTTATTATTATCAACCCACAAAAATAGAGCGACTAGTACTCGATAAAAGCTCCCTCCATTGGTTCAGTCATTGAACATCATGATGCTTCAAATCCCTGTAGTAGTGATACAAAAAAAAGCCTTGGTAGGTCTCGAACATGATAAAAAAAAAGAGATAAAAGCCATGACTGTAACCACACACTATCCATTTCCATTCCTCCATGATGGCAATAATGTGATTTGATCCCACATCTAGAGGAGTAGTTTCTGCAAAGGCACAAAATAATATGAGACACTCACCATTATAAATCAAAAGGAGTGGAAGAGACCTCAAATAATAAGCCAAAACATATCTATATCCAATCACATGGCACATGTCATGGCATGCATCTAACATGTCATCGCCCTGTGCTTTTCTAATTTTAATTTAAATAATTCAATTCAATGAATTGTTTACATATATAATTTCAAATAAACAATACATAAGTAAAGAATGCCCAATTAATTTACAAATTGGTCAAGGTTATTTGACCTCCAAAGTTTTATTTACAAATGTGAATGTTTAACCTCCAAAGTTTATTTTACAAATGTGAATATATGTCCTACAAAGTTTAGGTTAAGAATTAACTCAATCAAAATTTGTTTAAATTTATATTTTAGAATGTATGGTAGGCTAATTAATTTTTTTATGAGCATTTTATAATCGAATTTAAATTCATTGATTTTTACAAAAATATATAATTATTTCTATAATAACTAAGAATAATGTGGATAAAATATACCTATTAATATTAAAACTAAATATAAAATCACAATAAAGAAAGGAAAATTAATTATTATAGCATTAAATATTTTTCTAGAACAATCAGGGTAACAAATATTATTTGGCTAGAACAATCTAGGTCAATATTATGTTAACAAACTTAAACATACTTGCAACTAATGCATGAAAGATGTCCTAGAGTGTTTTTCATATCCCTGCGATTTCTCATAATTAATATGAATACACAAATATAAAATATCATGGGTGACTCAGGGGTGGGGAAGAGTTATTTTTAATGAAAAACACCACTCATTAAGTCAAAACACAAAGAAATCTAATACATCCACATGTCGTATTTACATGGTCTCGCCTTGACATAATTCACCAAAGAATTTAACACCACATGTAAATAAAAGTTGTAAGCATCTACTACCCATGTGGCCACCATCTGCCACTTGACGTGGTTCCCCAACATCTAATTTATATTACACAGTCACTTGGCCTCCAACCATTTTATAGCTTTAGTATAATTGACAACACCATTGGATATCCATGTGCCACTTTACATTATATAAGGGATTCACACTTTTGTATAGGCCCCATGACCTATGCTTTAACCATAATTTCCATATGTAGTCACTTTTAAATAAAACAACAACACTCCACACAATCACTTTACACGTCCTTATAAGTTCATAGGATCTATTAATCTCCACGTGTAATCACCAAAAAGCGGTATTTGAGTGCTAAGAGTGCTATTTGAGACTACTTATTCCTAGCTTAGCCCTAGACCTATCTTAGAGCCTATTATCACCCTTTTTTAGCCTTTATATGAGCCACATGCATCCCTAGTCATCTTAAATGCAATCTCAGTCCCTCATTTCCTGATCCTGGCCCTTTGTGCCCAGCATTTGACCAGGTGGACATTAGCACCACATTAAAAACACTAGAGCCACATGGCATCAATGTCCCCAAAATGGTGCCTGTGTAATTTACCCTAGCTTTCCCAAACACATATTTTCAAAGATAAAACCCTCCTAAGGTTGGCCTAAGCATCTTTTACTATTTGCACAAGTTACAGAACACTATAAATACATTACTTTTAGTCCTCTATCCCCTAGACATAAACTAGATGTAAAATACCTATTCAAACATGAAACAAGTTGAGAAAAATCAAATTCTGCATACTACCATTTACAACTACCCTAAGCTCAGATTTTCTAGATTTCCAATCTCAAGCACACTCAAGGCATCCAAGATCACTATCATTCTAGCATCACTTGCACTTACACCAACACTTAGGTGGGGAGAACTACATTGGGCTTAATCCCTCCTTGGAGTATTAGTATGTAGTCAACTCTCTTCATAGTGGGGTGTTGAGGATGTCTAGCCTATCTTACTAATGAACATACTTTTTAGCTCATGCCTTACTTGCAATGAAGATTAAGGTTTGCATCATAAATCAGTTAATACAAGCACACTACAGAGTTTTAGACTTTGTGTACGTAGGAACATAACTCAGAAACATAGATGCAAGTGTACTCATAAGTTCAGAATAGTATTGCACAAAGGACATTAGTGCCATTATAAGGATAATAGAGCCACATGGTGCCTATGTCCAAATGTGGTGCTAATATTTAGGAGGGGTTTTGAGATAGGGATCTAGTTGATGACACTCATACCTATCCATATCTCAGTTTTCAGCACTCAGATCATTTGTATCAGGGGTTTTCCAACTAAGTCTTTATTTGCACTATTTATTACTGTTTTTAGAAAAGTCAATGTTAGTTAAAATTTGTAACAAATCAGTGGTTATTTTATGCATATTATTTCATTGATTTAGACTACTCAACCCTTTAATCAAACATATGATTTATAATTAGTAAAACCCTAAAAGGTAAAACACCATGATATTAATGAAAATCTTACCAATGATAATTTCTAAATATTCATCTTAACAACAAGTACCAAAGCCAAATCGTGACAATTGAAAAATAAATTTAGGTTTCATATTAATTCATTGTGTTTATGTAGATCTTCTATATTTGGTCATTTGGTTTTTTTAAATATAGTATGGTTCAATTTTTTTTAATAATATATGTTATTTTTATTTAAGGATTTAGTTCATAGTAGATTGTCTTGAGTTTAGTTTTGTGTTAGATAGTTTATGAATTTAAGCCATAGAATAATATCTCAATAAGTTTAGGATGGTTTAGCTTTTAATAAAATTTAATATAAATTTTAATAATAAGAGTTATAATTATATTTTGTGTTATTATTTAGAGTCCATCTAATTTCGTTATTAGTTTGTGTTAGGTTGGTGTCAAAGTCGATAGTATTGTATCATCATTGAGAGGGTCATATTTTTTTAAGTAATTTATATTAAATAATTTTATGGTCAAATATAATTGTTAATAAAATATATATGAAGACTTTCCAATGTAATAGTGTCCCCTCTTTGCAAGGATGCATTTTTGGTTGAATTTGACGTCCGCAAAGTTGAAAGTGTGGGGTTTTTTTCCCATTTGAACTACTAAGGGGGAATGTTATAATTAGAAAAATCATGTTAGTACTCACATTATAGATAAGTAATTAGTTAGTTTGTGTGATATTAAATATATTATATCACATATGTGTGTTTGTAAACATTATATGAGCAAATATATTTGAGAGAATTATTTATATTAGAGCTCACATAGAGATTGTAAGAGAGAAATAACAGGGATAATATTAGTTTTTAAAATAACCATCCTAGATTAGCAGTAGGATAAGTTAGTATTTAAACAATATCCTATTAAATAGGAGATGCAAATATTATAAATATGCATGTCCTCCATTGAATAAAGTATGGAATTGTGATTGACCCCAATTTGTGGTGTGCACATTTGGGATTGGATCTTCACCAAAATGGAGGTGAAAATTCAATCATTACACACCAAACTCAGAACACAGAATTAAATGTCATACAGATCTAAGTATAGTTTTTAAAAAATTAAAAACTTTCCCTGCTCACACTTTTTCTTATCTCTTACATAGTTCTTTCTCTCTATGCTCCTTTCTAATTTTGTTTAGTGTCTATTTATTTTGATTTTATTTATTGTTTCTTATTTATATTTATATGTCGATCCATTTATTTGTTATATTTTATTATGTCGGCCATTAAAAGAGAACACACTCACTCGATTACAACCTTCCACCATGTTAGCAAATGTTCCTAGAAAACCCATCACAACATGTTAATGTGTGTTTTTGTGCAAAGTAGGATACAATTTCAAAACACAAACAAAATTATAGAAATTCCTTTAGTTCAAAATTACATGTTTATCCAGAGAAACACATACTTAAATTATGCATATCATTCATTATTGTTATATAAATAAGTAGATGTAAGCAAAACATAATATACACTATGCATAGAAGAAGTATAAAAAGACATTCAAAATATACATCATTTGATCTGTATATTAATCTCTACATTTCAAAATTCTTTTCTATTACCATTGATCACTGTATATAGAACTTCTAAATCTTTATCATTTTGCATTCTATCTTTTTGGTTCAAGGTCAAAGGTGTCTATTCACATTCCTCTATATTTTGAAATACATAAAAAATAATATACATTACACAAAATGTTCCATATCGCACACTTGTGCATTTACACTCTACAGTTTCATAATCCTAAATCTGCTACCAACACTTTCTCAAACTTAAATAGTTATCTCATCCTAAGACAAAGTCACAGGAAGTGTGCCTACTACTAGATTTGGTAGCATTGCATGCACCGAGGGTTTGACTATAAAACATTGATTGCAGTAATTGTGCAATGTGTCATTTATTGGTTTTCATCTCTTATGCACTATTTAGCTATCCTTTCATGTTTTTAACTAATCAATGTACCAATATACCACCCTTACAATTTTTCAATAGATTGGCATAACTAAGAGCCTGACCTTTATGAAGTTTTGACCATCTTATCCCACCCATAATGCCTCTACCCTTACCTACTTTGAATTTATTAAAAACTTTACAATACTAATACTATGCAATACCTAAAGAGATGGAAGAGGCATGGAGTGTGTTGTTGAAGTTGGAGGAGGCTGCGAAGATGTTAGTGTAACTAGTGTTGAGTCAAAAGATGTTGCTACCAAATGGAATGGTATTGTAGAAACTATGGCTGAAGATTAGGAATTTTCAGAGTCTTGTACTAGAGGTTATGTCTATGCTAATTTGGTCACTTCCCTGTTTTGAAAATATTATGAGCTGGGTCGGCAAGATCAACTGTGGCTTAGTGACAATCACAACAATCACATTATCTAGGTGTGAAAGATCTTACTTGAATTATTTAAAAACATTTAAGACACCCAGACCCTACTGATTAAAATTTGCAATAGAGTTTGATACTACATAATTGTATAAATATCATCATCCATTGTAGTGAAAATGATAGCCCTATTATATGAAATCTTTAGTTGAATGTATTGCGACATTTTATCCAGTCTATCTACATACCACTAAGTCTGAATGCCAAAAGATGTGTTATAAAGCATCTCATTCTACCATGCAATCATATTTTTCATGATTATTTCTCTTAAGTTAAAAGACTCCTTAAGTGTAACATCTATGATGTCTGATATGTCAACTTGATCTTACATGATAAGTTTAGCGTTATTTGCATTTGACAAATATGATTGCACCTCACTGAGTGAATCATACAGTTGTTACTTCTAGTCAAGCATAATGCGAGAAATTTGGGTGGCTTGTTATGAATTAATGCCTAACACTTGCTCATACTCCTTAAGGAGCTAGAAAAGGTTTATGTGTAGCCACCCAATCCTTGGTGAGATGAGAAAATAATGTTGTGAATTTTTTCAACCATCACTTGGTCTCCTAAGACTTGGATGGCCAGCATCAGATAAGTATCATATTCATGATCACACATGCCTTGGCCAACCAATCATGTAGATTTATGTTTTCCTCCCTTGGTTAGAGGTTTCTTATTCCATCTTAAGATCCTTTTGTACTATGGAATCTTAAAATGTAATTGCTCCTTCAACATACTTTTCTAGTGTTAGATTGGTCACATCCAATGATGCTTCCTGACTTGTCATGGTCAAAGAAAAATAATTTATAGCAGTTGTGGCTGGGGTTGCCTAGTGTCAGATTTATGCAACTGAGAGTTTGAATTTTGTTTATCATAGGGATGGGGCTTGCATATCCCATAATCATTACTTGGTTGTTTAACATATATCCTATGATTCCTCTTATTGTGTGTCTCCTAACACCAATCATGAGCCTTATAATGTGTTGTAAAGATATGGGGTGTTAGGAATCAGTTATTATTTCAGCTCCACTATTGGATTTTTAGGTTACTCAAGCTACTTGGCCTTTATAGTATTGACTATGACTTCAACCTTCTTCTTTGTCTCTATTTCTTATTCCACCTTGGTAGTTACCCCTGTCTGTGCCTTTGTTATTTTCTCTACTTTTTATGCAACATCCTTGGCAACTTGCTCTTTGGGGTTTTTCTTTATCTCATTTTTTTCCAAGAATTCATTATTTTTCTTCTATGCTTCTTTGTTTGTTGCATCAACCTCAACATTTTTACTTTGTCCATATTATGTTTCCCTATCATCTTATTCTTTTTCCTTTTTCATAAATTATTCTACTTTTTATTTCTTCCTTTGCTCATCTTTTTTGTTGTACCTCTTTTTTAGTGTGACTTCTTTTTAATATTTTTTGTTCACAACAATAAATCCTTAATTTTGATTCTCTCGTGTGTCTTATTTATTTCACTAATCTTATTCTTCTTGGACCTTATGCTTAGCTTCTTCTTGCTACTTCTTTTTCATTTATTCCTTTTTGAAAATTTTCTCTGCCTTCTTGTGAGCCTTCTCTTACTCCATTTGGGTCTACACAGCTTGTTCTTGTGATGCTATGTCCACTATTGAGGATGAGATGGGGAATGGAAGGATGGAGGGGTTTATAAGGTTAACTGATGAGGGGAAGATGATGAAAATGATGTCACCACTGTGCACTAGTTTATTGGTGTCTTTGTGTAGGTAGGCAGAATGAGAACATTCTTCAAGTGATCATAGGCATGGACCATCATAGTAGGTTGCTAATCTACAACTTGTTCTTCCTTGGATTCAATATGTTACACCACCATGATGTGACAAATGGTCACATGTGTCCTAAAATGGAATTAGAGATCCTCAACAATATGTTTAGCGACTGTTGAGGGTTTGTTTATTATTTCTCATCATGTGTTACCTTTGGTTGTGATGGAATAAATTTACCTATAGATGATCCTTTTCCCACTTCACCTTGGAAGATGGGTGTCATTCTGCATTTGATCTCATATTCATCTATGATAGTGTTGACTATGATTAAAGCTAAAGGTGTGGGAATATCCACCATTAGCATTTTTGGGACATTTTAGCACACTTGACAAGTGCACAAAATTATTTTTATTCTTTTCTCTCATATAGTTATGTGCCTATGTCTTCCAACATAAAATTGTAAACTTATTCCTTTGTGATTCCAAGTTATGCAAGATCATAATATGTAACAACCTTAAGCACATTTTTGTTGTTAAGCCAGGAGTTGGTTCTACGAGTCTTCCTCTTTGGTGGAGGAGGTGGCGTTATCCTCTATGTTGATGCTTTTATTTTACCCTTAACAATGTTTATTGGGGCCATTGATGTCTGTGGTTGTGTTTGTTGTTGTACTTACACTTTCATTTGTGGATGAATCACTAGTTGTGCTCTAAGGGCCATAGAATATAGAGGTGTCACCGTTATTTTCAGTAATTTTTGTTATTGCAGAACCTCTACTTACACATCCAACATGGTGATGAAGAATGAAAATGGGATATGTGATGCTTTGGTAAGTCCATGAAGTCACACTTGAACCCCATCTTAAAGTTTGGTGATTTATGCATGGGGTGTGAGGTAATGCATCACATCTATGGGCATCCTATAATAAAATGTTATGAGTGATTGCACTTCAATATACCATTGATTGAATCAACCCAAATATGTATTATTTCCTTGTTCTTGTCTAGGCCAAATTCTACAAAGCAATCGTAGGTCAAAAATCTCCATCTTCTATGATAGGATCACTGGGAGACTTCCATTGAGTAAAAAAAAGCAATAATACTAGAAAATGGTATTTAAAAGTTTTTACATGCCTAGATTTTTTTTCCCAATTAGAAATTAACCTGGCTACCAAGAACTCTAGCCAATTAAAATTTTTGTTCAATTGGATCATTCAATAGGCAATGTCAATTACCCCTTTTATTGCTTAACGGGTAATTTTGATGATCTGCCAAAATCTGTATGGAATGCAGTTAGAGAACACTCACCCTACGACTTATTATACTAAATCAAGGGGATTCACTTGGATTCTTTAACATAATTTTCCCTTGTATTCAAGTGAAAATGAGGGTCCTTGGTTTTATATGGTAGGATAAATTTGCCTTGTGTAAGAAATCTCATTTCCTTTTCCAATGTTATTGTGTTGATGTGTATGGTCACACCCTTGGACAAGTGTATTCCCCCCTCATTATATCGAATTAACAGTGTCATCAACATCTTGTATAGCTACCCAAAATTTGGGATCTTGATCAATTATTAATCATTTGACCCCTGCAATTTATTTTGTATAGCTAGGGATCCTAGTTGTGCAACAACAGTGGGATAAAGGCCAAACAATGTTTTCTCTATTATATCTATGGAATCAAATAGATTTGGATCATGGTAACTTGTTTGCATTAATGCTAACCATGTTCCCTTTTCCTCATTTTGTGCATCATTTAATGGTATGAGAAGCTCTTATTGACTCATCTTTACTATGTTGTGTTGGAAACCTTGAGGGTTTTATGCTCATGTAAATATCTAAGGATCATTGCACAAAAATTTCATGATCTAATTATTTTGATATGTGTTTTGCTTTATATGCCCTTTGTTAATATAGATTTTCTTCACTCCCTATGTCTAACACTTTACATTTAAATGGGATGAGATATTTTCACATTGTTGTGTTCTTGGATTAAATACCATCAGTTGTTGTGATGTGACCTTTGTACATTGTTGAAGAGATTCATTAATTTATCTAATGGCTTCCTTCGATGTGACATGCCACATTTATTCTTCTAAAACTTTCCTTTAATGTACATAACCTGAGTCTGACATTTTGATATACTTTGGGAAAGATGCAAACTTCAAAGTTTTTTACTGTTAACCTCTTTGTGGGTGACCATTTGTTACATGTCCTCCGTACCCCTTTTGTCATTGCTTCATTCCAAGACTTTTGCTTGATTCGATGTTGACTTCATGTTGAATTATCTTCATATATCTCCTTCATTACTTTGATATTTTCCTTTGATACTCTGTGATATTCACTTTTCAAATTATGTTCTTATAGTATGTGATATAGATATCTCACTATACACAACTACACTACAAACCTAAAAAAATATAGGAAAATAATGAATGAAACAACCACCCTAATTACATGTTCGATACTAATATCCCATTAAATTTTAAACATGATATTAATATAGATAATTGGTGGTAAGGATTAAGCCTACAACCATTTATATGCCTCAGAATAATCTTTCCTAAAAGGCTCCATAATATTATTGTTCCTTGTTGCGATGCTTCATGGATGACATATGGTCATTTCCACTGAATGCACAATTTACCTAGATGTGCTTAAAATCTACTATCATCTAATAATAGTATGTGCTCTAGATAAAACTCTTTATATTATATATTATAATCATGCCATGGTTTGTGACTCTACATATTTATTTCTTGGGTCCAATTTATTCTTTGTTGAGTTTCTTCCATGTGAGTTAGATCTAACAACCTTCCCTAAAGTGAATCCTAATGTCATAGCTACATTATAAATGCAATTCATAGGCTTGGAAGTATATATTCTATAGAGATAGTTTATTCTATTCCATAGACCAAATAGAAAGTATTGAACCTTATCGCATGCTTATAATTAGTCCTGTATGCCCATAGGATCACAATAATTATATCTGCCCAATCTCTCTCTAAAAATTACATATTTTTGTAAGAATATTCTAAAGTAATTTTTTGGATGTTTTCCTCTACCCATTAGCTTAAGGATGATAGGTTGTGCTCTTATGGTGTAATATAAAAATTATTCTATTAAGGTCTTGATAATATTATCTAGGAAGTGCAATCCTCTATCACTGACCAAATTTACTAGACATTAAAACCTAGTAATGATGTTCTCATATAAAAACTTAGTTGTGTCTCTTGATTTTTAGCTTGGTGTATATCAACTTATACCCATTTGGTAAAGTAATCCATTATAGTAATTATATACCTGACATGACTACATTTACTTAGTATATTAATAGGCCTTATAAAGTCAATTCCTTGTTGATCAAAACATTCATTCCTAACATCATATTCAAAAGCATTTCATCCCTTTAAATTTTCCTTCCTATTATCTGACAAAATTTGCAATGTTTTGTGACTTTGTGCACATCTAAGAACAGGTTAGGCCACCATAGGCCACTCTTTAATAGCTTCCTCACATTTGATTCACCTACAAAGTGCCCTCCTATAACTCCATGATTTGCTAATTATATCAGTTATAGTATCTTATGCTCTAAGGAAACTTTACACGATACATCATCCTTACCCATTTTATATAGAAAACTTTTTATAACACTAAAAGGAATGGCCTATGTGATCAAATACTTTTTATCTTCTTAACATAAAGTGTAGGAAAAACTTGTTCTAGGAAATTGGCCATGCCCTCCATATTTTATAGAATTGTAGAGACTCTGAATAAGTACACATTCAGTGACTCGTTTTGTAACTCTTTTGGCTCCTCACCATTCCTTATTCAAATAAGATGATATGGTCTCATAATTTCTCTTCCTGGTTTCACATTGTTCTTAAACTAAAATTCTTATAATAACATTAACCACATAGATGTTCTTCTACCTAGCATATGCTTATTCACTAGGTTGCATAAAGCCTTATGATTTTTAAATAATTCAAATGGTGTTGCTAAGAGATAGTGCCTAAATTTTTGAAGTACAAACACAATAACCAGGGCCTTTTGCTTTGTTGTAGTGTAATTTTTTCTTATTGCTGACAATTTTTTTCTTGCCAAGTGAATAGGGTGATCCAAACCTCTATCTCTTGGCTCAACCAATATAGACCCTGCTATGGTTCCTAAAGCATTTAAATGCACATGAAATGAATTTTTTCAATCAGGAAACACCAATAGAGGAGTTGTTACCAACCTTTATTTCAAAACCATAAAAGATACATGACACTCATTAGTCCACTCAAACTTAGTATATCTACATAATAATATCTCCATTGATACATATATAGTTTTGAACCCTTTGATGAACTTGCACGAATACCCTGTATGTCTGAGAAAGGATCTCACTTCAGTAAATTTTGTAGTAGGTGGCATACTCACAATGATTGTGATTTTAGCTTGATCAACTAAAATCTCATTGGTGCATGCTATGTGGCCAAAGAGAATACTAAACAATGTAAAGAAAAATCATTTTTTGAAATTCAACATAATGCACATGGGGATTTATTAATTCTAAGATTGTAATCCATAAATTATTGTTTTGTAAGCCTTTTTAAAGTACGTAGGGTTTTCTTAGATTGATTTGATTTCTCCACTTAACAACTTATGTCTCGAATTTATTATTTGGCTTAATTTGATATAATATTTTACATTTTATGTACTCATTCATTTATGTTTTCAACATTATTTTTAACAATCTTGGCATATATTCCTTCACAATTCATCTCTACCCTTCATAGTTTTCCTGCAACAACTGTGCAATGTTCATTTTGTTTTTACCCTTAAGAATGAGAATATTATCTTAAGGGATGCATCCAACCACCTCAAATCTTACATTTTGGGAGTTGAAAAAGCAAGGAGAAAGGTTTTTCATTGTTTATACACCCATCAAGACATTAATGAGAAGATGGTTCATCAATTGGGCACGTAAGTCAAAAGTTATGCATTATATTGACCAAAATTTGATTCATAAAGCAAGATTTTACTAGGAGAGAACATGTGTCGATGTTTCTTCCTAATAATGAATGAAATATAATCCTTAGGGGTGCTCATAGGAATCTCCCACATAAATATACCAACTCATGGTTTGTCTCTACCCCGCATGGTTTCTTACAATGACTAAGCAAAGTTTGATTCATTTTTCCCTTTAAGAATGATAAGATTATCTTCAAGCATGCATCAAACCACCTTAAATTTTCAATTTTGAGAGCTAATAAATTGTGTAATAAGGTATTTCTTATGTTTATTCATCCATCTAGATGTTTATGTGAAGATGGTTCATCGATTGGGGGTGTGAGTCAAAAGTTACACACTACACAGACCAAATTTTGGTCCCTAAATTAAGATAACAATGCAAGAGAAAATGTGCCTCTAGTTTTTCCTCATTGAGAATGGAATATAATCCTCTAGGGGTGCTTATAGGACTCCTTCATGTAACTTTAGCAGCTCACTATTCATCTCTACCCTTCATAGTTTTCCTACAATAAATACATAAAGTTTATTCTATTTGCCCCTTAATAATGAGAAGTTTCTCTAAAGGGATTTGTATAGACACCAAAAAATTTTCAATTTTTTGGATTTTTGGATGCTAGATAAAGGCCTTTCTTATGTTTATACACACATATAGATATGTTGACAAATATGCTTGTCGAATTGGCATGTGAGTGAAAAGTTACACATTATACTTACCAACTTTTGGCCCCTAAAGTAAGATTTCACTAGAAGAGAAAATGTGTCACCATTTATATTTGTTGAGAGTCAAATATAATCTTTTGTTTATAAGACTCTGTCTATAACTGTATGGGCTCATGATTTGTCTCTACCACTCACAGTTTTCTGACAATGATTATGTAAAGTTCATTCTTTGTTTCCCCTTGAGATCAAGAATATTTTCTTAATGTATGTGTTTGAATACTTATAATTTTTGAGTCTAGGGGTTGATAGAGCATAAATGAACTCTATTCATGCATTTATAAGCCCACCTAGACATTTTTATGAATATGGTGCATGAGTCAAAAGTTGCACATTATATTAATGAACTTTTGGTCCTTAAAGTAAGATTTCGCTATGAGAGAAAATGTGCCACTAGTTATTTCTCACTATGATTGGAAGATAATCCTCCAAGGGGTTTTTATAGGACTCTCTATGAAACTATAGGAGATAATGGTTCATCTCTAACCCTCATAATTTTTATACAACAGTTGTACAAAGTTTAATCTATTTTCTCCTTAAGAAAGAAAATATTATCTTTAGGGATGCATTTGGCCACATTAAAGTTTTTAGTGTTAGGTCTAATACATGGTAGAGGAAGGCCATTCTTTCATTTATATGACTAATTAGATGTGTCCTTGAAGATGGTTCATTGATTGGGTGATTAAATCAAAAGTTGTTCATTATACTAACCAAATTTTGTTCCCTGAAGTAAAATTTTACAGCGAGAAAAAAACATGCCACCATTTCTTATTTTTTAAAAGAGGGAAAAAATATTCTAGTAGGTGCTCAAAGGACTCTTACATGGAACTTTAAGCACTGATGGTTTGTCTCTACCCATCATTTTTTTCCTATAATACTTATGTTAAGTTTGTTTAGTTTTTTCCTTAAAAACAAGAAGAATCTCTTCAGGTTTACGTCCAACCACTTGAAAGTTTTGAGTTTTGTGGCTAAAAAATCATGAATAAGGTTTTTCATGAATTTATATGTACATCTAGACATATAAGTGAAGACAATTGGATGATTGGGCACACTAGTCAAAAGTTGCATGTTATACTGACCAACTTTTGGTCCTTAAAATATGATTTCTCTATGAGAGAAAATGTGTCACCATTTCTTCCTCACCATGATTGGAATATAATCCTCTCAGGGGTGCTCATAGGATCTCTTATGCAACTATATCAACTCATTTTTTATCTCTATCCTTTCCAGTTTACCTGTAATGGTTGTGTAAATTTTGTTTCCTTTTTCCCCTCAAGAATGAGGAGATTCTCTTTAGGGATGCATTTTATCACCAAAAAAATTGAGTTTGAGGAATGAAATAGGGTGGAAAAAGGTAATTCTTAAATTTATATGACCATCCAAACATTTCTATGAAGATAGTTCGTGGACTGGGCCTGTGAGTCAAAAGTTTCACATTATATTGACCAACATTTGGTTCCTAAAGCAATGTTTAATTATGAGATAAAACATGATGTTATTTATTCCTCATTGGGATTAGAGGATAATACTTTGTAAGGTGATTAGATGACTCTCCCATAAAACTCTAATAGTTGGTGGTTCATCTTTATGCCTCATGATTTGCATGTAATGACGGTGCAAAGTTTAATTTTTTTTCCCCTTAAGGAAATAAGATTCTCTTTACAAATGTGTTTGACTACCTAAAATTTTTGAGTCTATGGGATGATTGAGGGTAGATGAATTCTATTCTTTCATTTATACAACCATCCAAATGTGTCTTTAAATACAATTTGTCAATTGGGTGTGTAGGTCAAAATTTGCACATTATACTAACCAAATTTTGGTTCTTAAAGCAAGATTTCGCTACAAGATAAAATGTGTCACCATTTATTCTTCATCAAAAGTGTAGGATAATCACATAAGGAGTTCTTAAAGGACTTCATTGTGTAATTTTATGAGCTCATGATTCATCTCTAAAATAAGATTCTCTTTACAAATGTGTTTGACTACCTACAATTTTTGAGTCTATGGGATGATGGAGGGTAGATGAATTCTATTCTTTCATTTATACAACCATCCAAATGTGTCTGTAAATACAATTTGTCAATTGGGTGTTTAGGTCAAAATTTTCACATTATACTAACCAAATTTTGGTTCCTAAAGCAAGATTTTGCTACAAGATAAAATGTGTCACCATTTATTCTTCATCGAAAGTGTAGGATAATCACATAAGGAGTGCTTAAAGGACTTCATTGTGTAATTTTATGAGCTCATGATTCATCTCTAAAATAAGATTCTCTTTACAAATGCGTTTGACTACCTACAATTTTTGAGTCTATGGGATGATGGAGGGTAGATGAATTCTATTCTTTCATTTATACAACCATCCAAATGTGTCTGTAAATACAATTTGTCAATTAGGTGTGTAGGTCAAAATTTGCACATTATACTAACCAAATTTTAGTTCCTAAAGCAAGATTTCACTACAAGATAAAATGTGTCACCATTTATTCTTCATCGAAAGTGTAGGATAATCACATAAGGAGTGCTTAAATGACTTCATTTGTAATTTTATGAGCTCATGATTCATCTCTACCCCTCATGATTTTCTTGCAATGGCTAGACAAATTTCATTCTATTTTTTCCTTTAAGAATGACAGTCAAAAGTTGTGCATTATACTGACCAACTTTTGCTTCCTAAAGCAAAATTTTGCTACCTAAAGCAAAATTTTGCTACAAGAGAAAACATGTTATTTATTTTTCATATAGAGTGGAAGAAAATCACTTTATGGGTGCTTATAGGACTTCCCCATGTAATTGTAGGAGCTCATAGTTCATCTCCACCCCTCATGTTTTTATTTTAATGGTTATGATAAGTTGATTCCATTTTTCCCTTTAATAATGATAAGATTATTTTAAGGGACTTGTCTGACTACCTATAAGTTTTGAGTCCTCAAGATGATGGAGGGTAGACAAAGGCCATTATTATATTTATATTCCCATCCAAATGTGTCTGTGAAGAGAGTTTGTTGATTAGGTGCATGATTAAAAATTTATGCATTATACTAACTAAACTTTGATCCCTAAGGCAATATTTTTCTATGATAGAAAATGTGCTACCATTTCTTCCTCAACAAGAGTGGAAGAGAATCCTCTATGAATTACTCATAGGACTCCCATATGCAACTATAGGAGCTCATAGTTTGTCTCTACCCCTCACAGTTTTTTGCAACATATGCATAAAATTTATTCTAGTTTCCCCTTAATAATGATAAGATTATCTTAATGGATGCATTTGAATTCCTACATGTTTCAAATCTAATGGCCAATAGAGCACATATGAGGGGTTGACAGAAGAGAAACCTCTAAGGGTGCTTAGAGAAATTATGTTTAGAATTTAGTAGTTTATGATTCATCTCTATGGTTTTAAAGTGTGTTCCAAAGTTATTTGGTTTTAAAGATACATGTCACAAAGACCATCACACACAACTTCTAATTTTTTTCAAAGTATGTTATGATTATACTCTTTTTTCTAGACATAGTTTCTAAACAAAAGTCATGAAAGTAAACGTTAGTTATCCATTCATTAAAAAAACCATGCTATGAAAAGTACTTCATTTATGAACAATTCCAAGAAGCATAATGTACTACTACAACAAAAATAACAAATGATAATGACATATAAAAATTAAATCTACATACACAAAATATAACAGTGTATGATTCATATCTATATGTCAGATAATATATATGTGTATCCAAATTATGCCATACCTATAAAATGGGCCATATCAACATACAATATAGACTATATAGATATATAAAAAGGGACATATAGGAATACAATGTGGGCCATATAAATATATAATTTTGATCATATAAGCACACAAAATTATCCAAATTGACATACAAAATAAATTACACCTACAACTACCCTTACCTCTACAACTAGCTCTCCTGCTGCCCAGTGCCTTCAAACAAATTTCACACCATCTCTATAGATATAGAACCAGGGGTGTTGGATGTATAATTAAGGGGGAAAAATATCCTCTCAAATTGGGAATGATCAAATGTTTGTGACACAACCTCATAAAACTGTTATAGATGCACAACATAAAAACTAAAAAAAATGCATTAAAATAATGTATGGAAAATGATAGAGTTGCCAATAATAATTTTTTGCAACAAGGTGACTATGGACTCACCACATGCCACCTAAAGGCACACCTGTGGTTTCATGACTTTAAATATATCAGTGATGGTGAATCCTATGGAGCATACATATAGGGTTAAATCTATGTGCTCACAAATATAAATATGACATAAAGTATCATTACTTGAAGTTAAAAAAAACAATTTTACTATGTGCTCTCACAAGTCTCTATCTCTGAGTCAGGGGGTTCTAGGGATATAATGATAATGGGACACAATTAAAACATTAGTTGTAGTTTGTTACGATCCAAGCAAGGTACCCATAACATCTATCCTTATTTGTAAAAACAATAAATAAATGAGGTCGATTATGAATCAAATAATATTAACTATATTGGAATATAAATTTAAGTAATTTCATATACATAAAGAGAGATAAAAATTACAAGGATTTTTAATTCTAATTACAAGAATATCACCATATTATTGTAGTCTAAATAGGTAATAATAACATTTTTCATCATCTATACAAACAAACAATGAAATAAAAAAAATACATAACATATTTAATATAAATTAAAATCATTCATTCTACCTAAAGAGAGAGTGAGAGAGGGATAGAAAGAGATAAAAATAGTGATAATGAAAGGGCATGAGAGAGAATGAGATGGAGAGAGAGAGATTGAGGGAGGGAGAGAGATAATGCAATATTATATTTCTCTCCCTCTCTCTTCCTATGTCTCTATCTCTCACAATAAGAGGGGAAGGCCAAGAAGACAAACACACTAAAATAATGTTGTATAAAAAATATTAAAACAATATCACAACTTGAAAATTTACTTTCCCAACCTTAGTGTAGGGTACTGTAGTGTTAATCGTAGTTTCAACAACATAATCTAAATTTAGTGGGGTACCTAAAATATCAGTTATCATATATAAAATAAATAAATGAAAGAAGTGAAATATTAATTAATTAAGTAAATATATTAAAATATAAAAATAATTTTACTTTACATAAATAAACTATAATTAATTACTTATGTGAATACATATGGTGAAAGATATAAGTCATGCATATCTAGCTATGTGTTGACTTGAGGTGGTGAAGTAACTTTAGATGGCATATATTGTTTCATATTCATGTCCTGAGGTGTTGAAGCAACTGTAAATGGATTATACTATTGTGTACTAGAGTTCAAAGGTGTTGAATCAATTGTAGATGACATATATTGTTACGTAACAATGTCTTATACATATGTGTTTATAGTCTCCATGGGTGTGCCTATTGGATTTACATTTGTAATCCATGCATGCCCAACCTAAATAGGTGGTCTAGTATACTTCCTCCCACATAATGTGTAATTATGTAGATGAACCATAAGATGTCTTCTAGTTGTTCCACCACATGAAACACCAATAGTAAGAGGGACACTACTTATGTGGCACCATATGTAGCATGTGTACAAGTCCTCAGTGTATACATTCCACGGTCAATCATGACCTATGTGAGATTACTAATTGCCTCAAGGGTGTCCATATATCTACTACTATGTAAGATTTTGGAAATGTGTCACATCTTGATTTTTAACTAAATTGATTTACCTAATTATTTGTGGGTTATTATGGTTGTTAGATTGATTAGTTATTTTTTTAACTAAAATTGTAAGTCTTGAGCTATTATGGGATAGTTGTATGTTACTTGGATTTCATGATTTCATTGATATTAGTTATCTATATTGTGAATAAATACATTATGATTATGTTAATTATTATTACAACATTGTTTTATGATATATATCATGATGTATCGAGCTAACTACCTTCTTATTGTAATATGGATGCAAGAGAGTTTATCCCTAAGAGCATGATGAAGGGAGAGCATCATCGGATAGGGTGATGTAGATGGAGATGGTGAAGGATGACAAAGGAACTGCTAAAACCCCTGCACACAACACATTAGTTGATACTGTTATATGCGTTACGTGGATTACTAGAATTAGTATGTTTTTAATGTTATTTGCTTTAGATATTAGATTTTGCATGTTAGTGAGTATTAGTTAAGTTTAGTACTTATATATATATATATATATATATATGGAATAAATCTTGTAGGTGATGTATTATGTATATTTTATGTAGATTTAGTGCATAATGTTGTAGTATGATTATATTATTTACTCATGTTTTGTTATGATTTCAGGAATGTAAAAATTATATGGATAATATCTAATTACTATTATATATAGACTAACAAAAACATCTTTGCAATGTTTTAAAATGTTAGCTTGTTGTCATTGATATTCAAGAATATCAATATAAGCCATAAGTTATAAAGATAACAAATTATGTATATAATATATATAAAATAGTAATAATGAGATAATTATGTTACTATAATACTATAATGATTAGAATAATAATTATCTGATTTACATTTTGGATAAGAAAAATCATCAACTTTACTTTAAGTTATAATATTATGATATTATTTATCTTTTCAAAACTATTACAAAGATTGCATTATAACTGAAAGACTATTCTACGATATAAACCTAATCTTTGATTATCATGCATACACTACATTGAGATTTAAAAGTTGAAATTATCATTTTGAATAATGTTAAAGTGGACTTCTCTTGAGTGGGACACTTGGGCTAGTAACGTAGTTAGTCATGCAAAGTTTTGAAATGAATAAAATAAAATAAATAAATTAGGGGAAGATTTAAGGCATAAATCAGGGCTTTTTGGTATAGATAATGAAAGTTAACAGAGAGATTAGTTGAGTTAAAGAATAATGAGGTTTATTCATGGTGAATATGATTTTTGAGAAGTTACTGATAGGACCGAAACTCCCCAAAGCTCTAACACAACTTGTCAGATTTAAGAGCACACATGATTACCAATGTATAAGCAACTAAACATGCGGAATCCAGAAGAACAAATAACTATCAATGAGAAAGCACACAGAATATGAGAGGCAATATACAATTATATTCAACTCATTAAAAAGGAATTTACAACAAAGAGGTGGCACTCTTTCTTCCACTTCGTGGGCTTACAGTAAACTTCCCTCCAGAGTAATCTTCTCTCATAGGTCACAACACACAGCTAACACAAGCTGTTGTTCACCTCATTGCACCATCTGTACAATCGAGTACACAACCGTACTCCAAGTAGATCTCTCCATGACTCTGCTGATGTATTGCTGTCACCTTGGATCTAGCTACCCCGCTGATCTCCTTTCTGACCCTCGCATCCATACACCCCTGCAAATCAAACCTGATCTTACTTAAACACACATGGGGAATCCTACTTGATTCCACCATGGGAAGAACTCTCCAAGCTTCACATAGCTCTTCTCCAAATTCTCCACTTAACAATATAGCCCATGAGTCTATTATATAGATCTCATGCATACACTGACTAGACTTGCGGCTCAAGGCTTCGAACAAGCCTTTAACATGCAAACTCGGCGTTCACTTAACTGACTGTCCGTAAACAGCAGTTCAGACCGCTACAGGTGACTGACGTCGGTCCCTGCCCTCTTGGAGGTGACCGACGCCGGCCGATCTCCTGCCATCGCCGGTTTCCCTTCTGCGTCCCCTGACCGACGTCGGTGTGGCCTGTCGACGCCGGTGACTGCTTGCGCTAGAAACCCTCCTGTCTGTTTGCCTTAAGGTGTAGCTTTTAGCTCCACACCCTAACAATCTCCCACTTGGAGATAAAGAGCTGCACCTGTACCCAAAACCAGTACTCTGTCCAATCTGTATCCTGGCTTGTATTCCTCTCCAAGCTCCCACTTGAAGACAACCCACCACACTTAATGTGGTGTTAATCCTGTGCCTGATTTCTTCATTCTCATCGTACTATCTTCTGCCTTGATGTACTCCCACTCAAACAGCAACCCCTGTGAGTAACCTGTAATCAACAAACACTTAACAGATCTGGGCCATCTGTTAGTCAAGCTCGCTCTGAGAACGTCCAACCTCGCTCTGATACCAATTGATAGGACCAAAACTCCCCAAAGCTCTGACACAACTTGTCAGATTTAAGAGCACACATGATTACCAATGTATAAGCAACTAAACATGCGGAATCCAGAAGAACAAATAACTATCAATGAGAAAGCACACAGAATATGAGAGGCAATATACAATTATATTCAACTCATTACAAAGGAATTTACAACAAAGAGGTGGCACTCTTTCTTCCACTTCGTGGGCTTACAGTAAACTTCCCTCCAAAGTAATCTTCTCTCATAGGTCACAACACACAGCTAACACAAGCTGTTGTTCACCTCATTGCACCATCTGTACAATCGAGTACACAACCATACTCCAAGTAGATCTCTCCATGACTCTGCTGATGTATTGTTGTCACCTTGGATCTAGCTACCCCGCTGATCTCCTTTCTGACCCTCACATCCATACACCCCTGCAAATCAAACCTGATCTTACTTAAACACACATGGGGAATCCTACTTGATTCCACCATGGGAAGAACTCTCCAAGCTTCACATAGCTCTTCTCCAAATTCTCCACTTAACAATACAGCCCATGAGTCTATTATATAGATCTCATGCATACACTGACTAGACTTGCGGCTCAAGGCTTCGAACAAGCCTTTAACATGCAAACTCCGCGTTCACTTAACTGACTGTCCGTAAACAACAGTTCAGACCGCTACAGGTGACCGACGTCGGTCCCTGCCCTCCTGGAGGTGACCGACGCCGGCCGATCTCCTGCCGTCGCCGATTTCCCTTCTGCGTCCCCTGACCGACGTCGGTGTGGCCTGCCGACGCCGGCGACTGCTTGCGCTAGAAACCCTCCTGTCTGTTTGCCTTAAGGTGTAGCTTTTAGCTCCACACCCTAACAGTTACATGCAAGACTCGATGTTGGTAAGAGATGGGTGAGTATAATATGATAAGAGGCGAGTTGAGATGGGAGTGTGGCATGAAAATGAAGAGGAGAAGGAAAGTGTAGAGCAGAAAGGATAAATAAAGATGGTTCATTTTATTTTAGATTGGAAGTGATATTGAGGTTGGTGAAGTGATTATATTTATTTGATTAAAGAATTATGTGTTTAGTTTGGATTAATAGGGTTAAAAAAATAAATTGTATTTTTTATTTGGCTACAAGATTAGCCTATGGATGGCATGACCATCCACAAAACTAACCAAAATATCCTTTAAAAACCCTAAGAATGCAAACTAGATTGAATTGTGTGTTAAGTCGTTAGGGATAAATGAGTCTAGATTCTTGATGATACAAAGCGCTAGCTCAAAATAGAACCCTGGGTGGATGATATTACTCTCTCTCTCTCTCTCTCTCTATATATATATATATATATATATATATATATATAGAGAGAGAGAGAGAGAGAGAGAGAGAAATAGGTCATCATTATATATCTGAGTATATAAATATATATTTCTTTTGAGCATATTACTCATATATAAACACATCTGGAGTTTCAAAAACTTAATTTCTCTCTCTCTCTCTCTCTCTCTCTCTCTATATATATATATATATATATATATATAGAGAGAGAGAGAGAGAGAGAGAGAGAGTGAGAGAAATTAAGTTTTTGAAACTCCAGATGTGTTTATATATGAGTAATATGCTCAAAAGAAATATATATTTATATACTCAGATATATAATGATGACCTATTTAGTATGTATATATATATATTTATATTTATATATATATATAGTTATAATTATATACAAGGGTATTATACAGGTCTTGAGTGCTTTATGTAAACAAGGTCTGAGTTGAAAAGATTTCAAACAGATTAAATTGGAATCTTATTTACTATCAATTCATTAGTATATATTTATATTATGACTGTTAATTTGGGTGGTAAGTTGACTATATGTTTTGTCAGTTAAAACCATGAATAGAAATATAAATGAAAGGAAGTCATTTCTTACTTCAAACCTGTGTATATATACATATGTGTGGACTAGGTATTTATATATGGTCTGTGTGCACTTGAAATTTCAAACATGACATATCTATATATATATATATACATGTAAAATGAGTATACATATATTGCATGAAATTTAGAGTTTATGTATATATGTCAAATCCATTGTCATAAGTCTTTAACATTGCAAATTTATGTAAAATAGGATTATGTATTTTTGTATACACATTGAATGTGTGTGTGTGTGTGTGTTTCACTATTTGTTTTGTTTTATTTTTTAAGAAGAAAACAAGAAGAAACTTGAGAGGGGTATGATTAAAAAACTTGGTGTGTTATGTGTACGTGAATCCAGACGATTGTTAATACTCCTATTTGTTTGGGGAGGATGACCTGTAGATAAGAAAACACTAGGGAAATGGTTGATTAGTGAGACAGTAGGGTGGACTACCTAGTGTGAGATAGATCCAAGAAGCACAAGCTTTCTTGGAGGCTGTCAATCCACACTTCTAAAGCACTCGAGTTCTAATAAATCGAAAATAGATGCGTGCATGAAATAACATAAGGTACTAAAATAAAATACAAGAAATGCTTGAAAATAAATAAGTGTTTGATTGAATACTAATGGTAAATTACTTAAACTTGATTCAAAAAATAAGTTGAAAATCTATGATAAAATAAAAACTCCAAAAATGGGATTTGGGTACGAATTGATAGGTCAAATAATCTTGTTATTGTAGAAAAAGACACACAGTGACCTTTGGTGGTTAGGTGTGACCATCAATAGTTAGCCAACTATCGATGGTTAGGTAAGATCATTAGCGGTTACTATGGAATTTGGTTTGGGAAAAGAATTCTATTGGGGAAAGTTGTAGAGAGGTTCTAGAGGTGGTGTTTGGGTTGAATGTTGATTGCTAGAAATGAGTCAATTCTTAGAGGTATCTGGTTCAGAGATTGGGTGTTAGAAAGGTTTATGGGTGGTTTGGGGTAGAGGGTGAAGTGTCTCAACTTGTAGAACCCTAACACAGGGAACGAAGTATAGAGAATGGGAATGACACAAGTAATGAAACAAATAAAATCCAATTACTAAATCTTGATGAAAAACACCATTACTTAGATTTTAGGTGTTGCTAGTTTCGGAGAATGTTGAAGTTAGCTGAAAGTTGTTGTGGATCCTAGAGTAATTTTGGTATAGTAACAGTACCTTGGATCTTGATAATGAGTTGCATAAGTATCTTAAGTTTCTGGCCTAGTTCCTAGTTCATTGGAATGTTTTTGGTTCACTTGGGAAATAAGAATATCTCACATAAGAGTGATTGTAACTTCTTTATAAAATCTTTTTATCTAGGCTTATGTAATCGTCGACGGTCCTATTCAATTACCATCGATTGAGGGATGACTACCGACGGTTATGGGGAAATAGTCAATATTGGCTAAAATTAGCCAATTTTACTAATGATGGGTTGTTAGGAGGTTTAAGAAATAGTCCAAGGTTAATAAAGAGTTCATTGGGACTCATGAGGAATAAGTCTTAGGTAGTTAAGGAATTAAATGGTAAGGTAGAAATGGTCTTTAGGTTAGGTGTCAATTAGTTAACCATTGGTTTTGGTAGGTGAGGTGTCGATCAACTAGACATGGATTGAAAATAGGTATTATTTAATTAATTAGCTTAATTATTTTATCCAAAGGGGTAAATGGGTAGGTTTAAGGATTTAATACGTAATCCTAACCCAAGGGGGCCAAGGGGTGTGTGAAAGTTGACTAGAACTATGTTGCACTGTTTTAGAGCATCTACAATACACACACACACACACACACACACACACACACACACACACACACACACGCACACGCACACGCACGCACACACACACACACACACACACACACACACACACACACACACACACACACACACACACACACACACATTTATGTATATATATGTAGACTGTGTTTATTAATACTCAAAACTATGTTCATACATTCAAATGAATTATAGTATTATGTATTAATCACTAAGAACACACAAAGAAATGGACTATGTATCTTTGGTTATAAATCGAGTATATATATTGAAACAAAGTATGTTTTAGAAATACAAAAGTGAAGGTTATATCAATTATATGTTATGTGAACAGTCAAACAGGGGAGACATATATTTATAATAAAATAATATTCTAATACAATGATGATATAAAGCCATCTATGTTAAAGCATGAGCAGTGACTGTGTACAATTTACATCATTAGGAATGTATATAAATGAGTAAAGGTCTAATATCTTTGTTTTAGAAGTCGATTTGATTTTTGAGATACACTTAGAACCTCAATAAAGCTATAAACCTTCAATGGAAAAACAAGGTATAATATTGGTCTTTTGTTTATTATATTCTGTTACCAATAAAACTTATACAATCAAGGGATTTAATTTAAAAAGGAAAAATAGGGTAATGGATTTTGAACTATTTTGCATCAAAATAATACTATATCTATTATGTAGATAATTGTGAATCTAATTGAGGGCTATAGGAAATGATTAGACCTTATTTATATCTAAACACTTGTTCATGGAAAGTTAATAAAATCATAAAGTTATATAATAAAAATTGAAATTATTTTAGTATGATAGAACAGGGATATATATACATATATATATATATATATATATATATATATATATATATATATATATATATGCAAAGTATATAAATATATGATATATATCTATATGTGAACTTAGGTTCACATATACATATATAACTTATATGCATACATCAAATGTGTGCCTATAATTATAGTCACATAATCCTAAGGTTTGAGTACTATAATTATATGCATAAACCCTTTTAAGATGTTCAATAAGATGATAGATTATGCTCTTATTTATGAGTTATTTTGTATTTTATAATCATTATGATTGTTGGTTGTAATTGAGTGGTATGTGCAATATACTATGAAAATGTTCATTGTATATCATTTGTATTTGCTTACATAATGTAGATAATGCAGTATAAGTATGTATTTTACACATTTGTTAATTAAACTTGTTATGCCTCATATTTATATGATGAATAATAATAGTAGATATTTATTTATACATTTGATGGACTAAATGTATGTAACATGATTATTCATATATGTAACTTAAGTTATACTTACTGGTAGGGAATAATCATTATGAATCTATTGGTTATATTAATTTTAACCAAATCTCACATTATTGGTACTAACTAAGCAGTGAGATGGACTTTACTTAGCATCACCAATGTCAAATGAAGGTAATTCAATCAAGTGGTGTGTATGAATTTGACTAATCCTTGAGATCAACATCTATTTAAAAACTTTAGTCAAAGTAATGTTTATATAGACATTACCATTTCATATACATGATTTACATGTTTGTGCAATACCATGTTAGAATGTATATTTTTTGTGATACACATAATGTATTAGAAATCTTATAACACACAAGTACTATCATGTCTCTCTATATTCTTGCACCGTCACTATATACCCATCCATGAAAGGAGGGTCATTCTCTATTTGGGAGATTATATGGGGGATCGATGGTCCACATTTGGTGTGAAAAAATGCTTGGATGATGCTCTTCCTCTTCACTGCAATATTTATTGGAGACTACACTTGAGAATATCAGAGATACTAGAGTTCATGATACTCATGCTTTGTAGAGCATTTTATATATTATTGTATTTATTAATGAAACATTATTCTTGATGGATATTGTAATTAGTTACATACTATACATTGACATCAGTGGTTGTATTATTGTACCAACCATGGCTAAATTTTGTGTAATTATTTTCCATATGCAGTTATATTTTATTAATGTGATGTTAGTGATCGGTAATTGTTAATTGTTACATATTTTCTCTATGTTTAGCATACTTAGTCAATATGTTTAGATGACTAGTTATATTTTCATGGTGAAATCTAATAAAAAAATATGTAGAATGTAAATTTTAAAAAATTATTGCATTATTTTAGTAAATCCTTGTGGGGATGTTACATTACGATATCAGAGTTGTGGCTTGAACTCTAGGACTTAATGAGTTCACTAATGTTTTCATATTCTTCTATTAATAGAAATAAGAATGGTGTGAGCAAGATAATTTAGAGAGGGTCCTTCGAATGTCAATGATAATAACCCTTCATTTGATCCTAACCAATTTGCCATTGAGCAAGTAGCAAAGTTAGATCAAATTCTTGTATCCATGAATGAGACTAGGGACAAAATTATAGCCCTAGAATAGAAAATTCATGGACATGAGGAGGAAACCCATCAAGATGAACCCGAAGAATATCTTGTTGAACCAGAAATTCCTTAAGAGTAGAGACAAGAGGAAGTGTCTCAGGATGCGAGAGCATATGTAGTCATAAAATTGGAAAGGGATATAAAAAATGTGAATCCACCTAAATTTGATGGAACTATTATGGGTGATGTAACTAAAGCATGATTGATTGAAATGGAGAATTATTTAGAGATTAAAAACTACTTTGAGGTTACCAAAGCCATTTGGTGAGCACATTAATTGGTTGGAGAAACAACTACGTGGTGGGCCAATAAGAAGTTCGAAATGAATCTGAACTCAACCACCACTACTTGGGAGCAATTTGTTACACTATTCATATCATAGTGGATTCCATAGTTATATTTTGACCAAAAGCTTATAGATTTCAAAATCTAAAACAACGAGATTTATCAATGAATGAGTAATAGGAATGGTTTGCCAAGCTTTTGAAATATGTACCTTAGTATCAAGTAGATGAGAGGTTCAGGATTAGGAAGTTCATCATGGGATTAAAACCCTAAATTGGTGGAGAGGTGGATGTTCATGGACCATCTACCATAGACCATGTCTTTGAGAAAGTAGTGAAATATGAGAAAATGTTGAAATCTCTTACTGAGGTTAAGGACAATTTTAAGAAAAAGTTTGGAAGTTCTAAGCCAAGTTTTAAAAAGCAGAACTAGAATCAAAGGAGTGTAGACTCCAAGAGTTAGTTCAAGAGTCAGGATACCAGATTCAACATTGGTTCAGGTAACAATAAACTAAGTAATTATTACAAAGGCAATTTTAAGGGAAATCAATAGTCTAATAAGAAGGGACCACTGGGAGGTTGCTTCATCTATGGAGATGACCATTTTGCTTGTGAATCTACCCTGGATAAGTTGAGGAACAAAGATTTTTACCCTTAGCAAGGAACCTTTCAGCAACGTATTCATGCATTAATTGATAATCAACAAGCTGAATTCCAAATTTCACCCATAAATCTACCTGATATTTTTTTTGAACATGTAATTTCTATTTTGATAGATATAGGGGCTATAAAATGTTTTATAACTCCTAAAATTCTAAATAAATTATCTAGAAAAGTTGGAGTAATGGCAAATGCATGGTTGATACAATATGGGAGTGATTCTAAAGTCAAAGTTAACAAGTGTTTAGTTGAAGCAAAAATTAAATTGCCATAATTCACAATGGTTTTGGATCTTTATATAACACCATGAGCCAACTGGCTTGCAAAGAATAAAGCCAAGGTTGACTGCTATATGAAGAAGTTTAAGTATTTAGATGTTTTTGTTAATCAGACACTAATTCAAGGTGAGAAAAGGGAGTTAAAACTTAAGTGTATTTATATAATGCAACTCAGGAAGGACCAAAGAAAAGGATGTCAAGCATTTATCATCAATATAAATGAAATGGAGGAAACTATGGAACCATAAATTGAAGGTTATCCTTTCCGTAGAATTTTTCATGATGTATTTCTGGAGGAATTGCCAAGATTGCCTCCTAAACAGGAGTTTGATTTCTCTATTGATATAAAACCAGGATCAAAACCTCAGTCTAAGGCACCATATAAAATGACAACCACTAAATTGGTTGTATTTAAGGAACAACTTCAAGAGTTTTTATCCAAAGGGTTGATTAGACATAGTGTGTCACCATAGGGTGGATCGATTGTCTTCATCAAGAAGAATGATGATACTCTTCAACTTTGCATTGATTATAGAATGTTGAATAAAGTGACTATCAAAAATAGGTATTTGCTACCTCAAATAGATTATATTTTCGATCAAATGTAAGGAAAAATGATATTTTCTAAGATTGATCTTAGAGTTGGATATCATCTATTAAGGATAAAAAATGAGGATATTCTTAAGATGACATTTATAACTCCATATGGGCACTACGAGTTTACAATGCTACCATTTGGGTTGACGAATGCACCTACATCATTCATGAATCTCATGAAAAATGCGTTTAAAGATTATTTAGATCATTTTGTTTTGGTCTATTTAGATGACATTCTTATATATTATAATGATGAATAAGAGCATCTTAAACATCTGGAGTCTGTAATGTCTACGAAAGCACAAGTTGTATGGAAAATTGTCCAAGTGTGCAATTTTCCAAAAGAAAGTGTAATAGCAGGGACATGTTATGTCAGTGAATGACATTTTAGTTGATCCAACTAAGATATGAGACATTATCGAGTGGCCAACACTAAGGAATGTCCATAAGGTAAGAAGTTTCATGGGCCTAGCGGGCTATTACAGGAAATTAATTGTAATTTTTCTAAGATAGCTAATCTGATTATCTCTCTGTAGTATAAGATTTAAAGTTTTATCTAGTCAGATAAGTGTGAAGTAGCTTTTCAAGAATTGAAAAGAAGGCTTACTTTTGCACTAGTGTTAAGATTTCCTGATCTGAAATGTTAACTTTTAATGATCACAGATACATCAGGGGATGGACTAGGAGGAGTCCTTATGTAGGATGGTGCAGTGGTAGATTATGAATTAAGGAAGTTGAAGCCTTTTGAGGTGAATTATTCCCCTTACAAACTTGTACTTGTAATAATTGTTCATGCTTTGCAAGTTTGGAGACATTATTTGTTGGGAAAACTATTTGAGCTCAAGACTGATAACTTGGGACTCAAATACATTTTCACCCAACCAAATTTGAATGATCATCAGAGATGTTGGTTAGAGTTTTTGTTTGACTATGACTTTGATATCAATTACATCAAAGTCAAGTAAAATAGAGTAGCTGATGCCTTAAGTTGTAGAAGGTACATAACAACTGTGGCTACTATCAAGGGTAGTTTTAGGGATCGAGTGATCAAATTATCACTAGAAGATGAATTCCATGATAAGGTCAGGAAAGATTTTTTTGAGAATGCTCAGAATCCTAGGTATAAAGGATACAAACTAGAGAGTGATGGTCTTCTATGATACAATGGATGGATGTATGTGTCAGATCGAGAGAAGATGAGGAGCACAATGCTAAAGGAACTACACAATGCCCCATATTCAGGTCATCTAGGAGTAACCAAGCTTATGACAGAATTTAGACCACTTTATTTTTGGAAGGGAATCAATAAAGATGTAATGGAATTTATGTCACATTTTCTGAAATGTTAGCGAGTGAAAACTAAATATGTGCATCCAACAGGATTATTATATCCACAAGACATACCAAAATGGAAATTATAGGTGATTAATATGGACATTATCCAAGTATTATTGTTGTCACATAATCTACACAACATGATCTTGATTATAATTGATAAACTAACCAAGGTATCACATTTTATACTAGATAATTTGACAGATGATGCACCTACTCTTGTGAGGAGATTTGTAAAGGAAGTGTATCAATTACATAAATTTATAGAAAAGATCATTTTAGATCATGATCTGAGGATGACTTCTAGGTTTTGGTTAAATCTTAATTCAGCTTTAGGTATGCAACTAAACTTTAGTATTGCATATCACCATTAGACTGATGGTCAAACTGAGTGAGTTAATCAGGTGTTAAAGGATCTTATTCATATGCATTACATGGATCAAAAATATAAGTGGGAAAAATAACTTCCATTGGTTGAGTTTGCATACAACTCATACCAATCTACTTTGAAGATGGCACCATTTTAAGCACTTTATGGAAGAAGGTATAGGACACCAATTAGTTGGGATAGGTTGGAAGACATGGTAGCCTTTGGACCTAAGATGTTTTTAGAAATGGAAGATCAAGTCAGAATAATCAGGTAGAGGTTAGCTGAGGCTAATGATAGGCATAAGAGATATGCATATCTGAAGAGAATAACTAGGTAGTTTTCAATAGTTGATAAAGTATTCTTGTGGGTTAAGACGTAAAAGAGCTTAATTAAATTTTGGAAGTCAACAAAACTTTCACCAAGATATGTGAGACCCTTCAAAATCTTAGAATTGGTCAATCCTGTATTGTATTGGCTTGCATTGCCACCAACTCTAGCTCTATTACATAATGTATTCCATGTATCTTATTTTAAAATATATAGTTGATCCTTCACATGTGTTGTATTGGAATTTTTTGCAGGTTTTAGATCCCAGGGAGGTCATGGTAGAACCAATCAAAGTAATTGACATTCAGAAACTTCACTTGTGTAATAGAGAAGTGTCATAATATAAGGTCTTGTGGGACCAATACTCTAAGGTTAGTGCTACTTTGGAAGACTTTAATGACTTTTATGGGCTATTTTCACATTTATTTTCTTGATTTGATGCTTCATACCATGTTATTTTTTTTCTTGTTAAATAATGTTTTTTATTCATAACTATTATTTAAATAAGTGTCATTAGGATGATGACCAACTTTAAGGGGAAGGATGTCACATCTCGATTTATCATTAAGCTAATTTACCTAGTTATATATGGATTATTATGGTTGTTAGATTGATTAGTTATTTTTTTAAACTAAAATTTTAAGTCATTAGTTGTTATGGGACAATTGTATGCTATTTGGATTTCATGATTTCATTGCTATGAGTTGGATATATTATGATTTTTTTACATTATGATTATGTTAATTATTATTACAACATTATTTTATGATATATATCATGATTTACCGAGCTAACTATGTTCTTGTCGTGAGATGGATGTAGAAGAGTTCATCCCTTAGAGCATGACGGAGGGAGAGCATCATTAGAGAGAGTGACGTATATGGAGATGGTGAATGATGATATAAGAACTACAAAAACCCCTCCACACACCACATTAGTTGATACACATTATATGCATTGTGTGGATTATTAGATTTAGTACATTTTTAATGTTATTTACTTTAGATGTTATATTTTGTGTGTTAGTGAGTATTAGTTTAGTACTTATATATATGAAATAAATCTTGTAGGCAATTTCATTGTATATATTTTACATATACTTAGTGCATAATGTTATATTATGATTATATTATGTACTCATGTTTGATTATGATTTTGGAAACGTAAAAATTATATGAATAATATCTAATTACTATTATATATACTACCAAAAATGTCTTAACAATGTTTTAAAACATTAGATTGTTATCATTGTTATTCAATAATATCAATATAAGCCATAAGTTATAAAAATAACAAAAGATGTATATAGTCTAGATAAAATAGTAATAATGCAACAATTATGTTACTATAATATTATTATGATTAGAATATTAATTATTTGATTTACATTTTGGATAAGAAAATATCATCAACTTTATTTTTGGTTACAATATCATGATATTGTTTATATTTTCAAAACTATTACAAATATTGAATTATAACCTAAATACTATTCTACGATATAAACTTAGTCTTTGATTATCATGCATACACTACGTTGAGATTTAAAAGTTAAAGTTATCATTTTGAATAATGTTATAGTGGAATTTTCTTTAGTGGGACACTCGAGCTAGTAACATAGTTAGTCATGCAAAGGTTTGAAATGAATAAAATAATAAATAAGGAATTTAGGGGAAGATTTAAGGCAAAAATTAGGGCTTTCTGGTATAGATAATGAAAGTTAATATAGAGATTAGTTGAGATAAATAATAATAAGGTTTGTGCATGGTGACTATGAGTTTTGAGAAGTTACATGCAAGACTTGATTTTTGTAAGAGATGGGCGAGTAGAATATTATAAGAGGTGAGTTGAAATGGGAGTGTGGTACGATGACAAAGAGGAGAAGGAAAGTGTAGAGCAGTAAAGGAGAAAGAAAGATGGTTCATTCTGTTTCATATTGGAAGTGATATTGAGGTTGGTGAAGTAATTATTTTTATTTGCTTAAATAATTATGTGTTTAGTTTGGATTAATAGGGTTTACAAAATAAATTTTATTTTGTATTTGGATACAAGCTTAGCCTATGGATAGCACGACCATCCAAAGAACTAAACCAAATATCCTCTAAAATCCCTAAGACTGTAAACTAGATTGAATTGTGTGTTAAGCCATTCGGGATAAATGAGTCTAAATGCTTGATGATACAAAGCCCTAGCTCAAAATAGAACCCTGGGCAAATGATCTTACTCTCTCTCTCTCTCTCTCTATATATGTATATATATATATATATATATATATATATATATATATATATATATATATATATATATATATATATATATATATATATATATATATATATATGTATGTATATATAAACTAAGTTTTTGAAACTCTAGATGTGTTTACATATGAGTAATATGATCGAAATAAATATATATTTATATACTTAGATATATATAATAATGAACTATTGAGTATATACTTATTTATAACTATATATATATATATATATAAATATATATACTAATGAATCTATAGTAAACATGATTCCAATTTAATCTATTTGAATCTTTTCAACTCAGACCTTGTTTACATAGAGCACTCAAGCCTTGTATAATACACACACACACACACACACAGAGAGTAAGATCATCCGCTCAGGGTTTTATTTTGAGCTAGGGCTTTGTATCATCAAGAATTTAGACTCATTTATCCCAAATGGCTTAACACATAATTCAATCTAGTTTACAGTCTTAGGGATTTTAGAGGATGTTTGGTTTAGTTTTGTGGATGGTCGTGCCATCCATAGGCTAAGCTTGTTTCCAAATAAGGGTATTATACAGGTCTTGAGTGCTCTATGTAAACAAGGTCTGAGTTGAAAATATTTCAAATGGATTAAGTTGGAATCCTATTTACTATGAATTCATTAGTATATATTTATATTATGACTATTGATTTGGGTAGTAAGTCGACTGTGTCTTTTGTCAGTTAAAACCATGAACATAAATAAAAATGAAAAGAAGTCATTTGTTACCTCAAACCTATGTATATATATGTGTGTGTGTGGATTGGGTATTCAAGAAAATTTATAAATACAGAGTATACGTATTTATATATGGTCTGTGTGCACTTAAAAATTTGAACATGAGATATATCTCTATATATACATGTAGAATGAGTATACATATATTGCACAAAATTTAGAGTTTATGGATATATGTCGAAGTATTTAACATTGAGAATTTATATAAAATGGGACTGCTTGTTTAGTAATACTCAAAACAATGTTCATACATTCAAATGAATTATACTATTATGCATTAATCACTAAGAACACATAAAGAAACAAACTGTGTATATTTGGCTACAAATTGAGTATATATATTGGAATAAAGTATGTTTTTAGAAATACAAAAGGGAATATTATACCAATTATATGTTATTTGAATAGTCAAATAGGGGAGACATATATTTATAATGTAATCATCTTCTAATACATTGATGATATAAAGTCATCCGTGTTAAAGCATGAGTCGTGGTTGTGTACAGTTTACATCATTATAAATGTCTACAAATGAGTAAAGGTCTAATATCTTTGTTTTTTAAGTTGATTTGATTTTTTAGATATGCTTAGAACCTCAATGAAGTTATAAACCTCCAATGGTTAAACAAGGCATAGTATTGGTCTTTTGTTTATTATATTATATTACCAATAAAACTTATACAGTCGAGGGACTTAATTTAAAAATGAAAAATAGGGTAATGGATTTGGATCAAAATCATATAATTTATCCAAGAATATAAATAGAACCACCAACATTTGGAAAGGTGCTAAAACAAACCACTAAGAAGATAGAAGGCTCAAGGGTTCTATGGGCTAGAGGAGGTCTATAGTGGCTACTAGTTTTCTAGCTTGCACCAAGCTATAGATAAACTTGTAAACCAGGTTGGCGATAACATGAATAAGTGCACAAAGTACATAGGCACCTCTAGTAGATTCAACCACAATAAAGCAAGCAGCTAAGACTAGACTATTGATTATATAAACAAAGTGAAAACAACAATACAAAAGGGAGAGAAATAATAGTTGTAATGTAAATCTAAAAGCCGAGGCATTTTGAGGCCAGATTAAAGACATTTTAAGCAATAAAGACATTTCCAAAAAAGGGTTTAAGAGTGTTGTCTCTGAAAAATGACTCCTCATTTTTCAGACAACATATGACTATTTTGGTCCTGCATGGCCAAAATTGCCCCTCCCCTTTCCAAAAATTTGTTCTGAACATTCAATTTCATCATTTTCTCAACTTTTTGGTAAAAGGATTAGCAAGTTCAACCGATTCAAAGGGTCTGTTGTCAAGCATCAAAACAAGGATTGAACCATTGAACCATTAAACCTTGAACCTTTTCAGTTCAATGGGTTCAAAGGTTCAACGTTGTCAACAAGAGCTAAGCGCTTCGGTAGAGGTTCAAAGTTTGATCATTTCAAGGTTCTGTGGCCCAAATCACTTAACAAGTCTCAAAAGCTTGAACCATTGAACCTTGAACCATTTTGGTTCATCAGTTCAATGGGTTCAATGTTTAATCAGTTCAATGCACTGGGTTCAAAGGTTCAAAGGCCACCTCTGTTAAAAAAAGAAGCGCGCACAAAAGAAAGAGTCAGGTGGATGCTACCAAGTGTCGATGGTTGAGCCCTACTAAACTTTGTTTCTGTGAATTGGCAGATATTACCACGTGTCCCTCTTGAAGCTTGTTGGGAGCCTCTAAATGTCAATATCCACAGTCTCTTCCCTTAGCTTCATTGTATCAAGCAAAGACCATGGTGGGCTCGGGGATGAGTGATTAAATGAAGTGGAAGCCACCACGTGTCTGCATCCACACGACAGCTAAAAATATTTAGACCACACCACATGTCAATGATGTAACTCATCAGAATGCGACACGTGTCGACATTCACTTCTCAAAGATTTGTATAAAGTTGCAGGGTTCCTTTTGATAAATCTTCCTCTAGAGTTTCACAGAGGGCAACAAGTGGCAATCACAAAAGGCTTCACTATGTTTTTCTAAGAGCAACAGACTGTGTCATGTGCCCCTGGTAGAGATCAGCAGAGGCTGACAAGTGTCATCATCTGCAAGAGCCTGACTGAGCCCCAAGCATTTCTATGGTTTTGCAAAGGCCTGAGAAGGTGGATGCTGCCAAGTGTCAATAGTAGAAGATGCCACGTGTCCTTGAAGATGTGACGAAAGATGCCACATGTCCTCACTTGTTCTTGCAGAAGATGCCACATGGCACTTATTCAAAGAGTGGAAGGCACCACATGCCAAAGGAAAGGGGCACTCATAATACAAAGGCACATTTTATTTGAAGGAAATAAAGGACCAACAGCCTGCTAGAGAAATCAAAGACCTGAAGGCCACTTGGAAGATCTCGAAGGGTAGACACCTTTGTGGAGGGACACTCAACATTCAGAAGTGGACCTTTTTTCAAGACCCCAAAGGGCAAGTTCCCTTCGAGAAAGGTTTGAGCCTGAAAGTGCAACAGATGCTGCCAAGTGTCACATGTCGAGGCACAGTTTCAAATGAAGCTTCATAAAGTGAAACCCACCGCGTGTCCCGACCTAGTGCAACAAAAGTTGCCACATGTCTACATCTACGCCCACCTTAGCCTCTAACAGTTTCAAAGCTTATTCCAATAAGCTTATTTCAAAATCATAGATGTTGCCGTGTGTCCTCACCCACATCACAACAGGATGACAGGCCCACAGATGTCAAATTTAAAGCGACTAGCTAGCCGTTAACCTTCAATAGAGGAAAGACCCGTGAATGCCAAATCAGCTGCATTTAAGTGTCTGTTGATTTTTTTAGACTCAAAAGATGAACCTTGATGCATTAAAAAAAAGCCTAAGGCTAGGCGCAAGGGAAAGAAGAGATAGAGAGGGAAACTCAGCAGGAGTTACTGCCATTAGGTGAAGCAGTTCGTTGGGTAGATATTTGGGGTCTGCTAACATTGAAAGTGTCATCTATCTGTCCCCTTGGAGGTAAAGGTAGAGTAGACAGTTGCACGACTAAGCAGGTGATGGAATGAGTGATTCAAGCTAAGGAGGAGGCACTAGAGATGAATCAACATGCCACAATTAAGACAACTACCCTACTCTAGCATGGCCCTTCCTGACAAGGCCAAGAATGCATCCAAGGCATTAAATGCGCCGAATGGGTCACTTCATTAGGAGAAAGTGCCAAGCCTCCTTTAGGCCTCTATAAAATGTAATCGCTTATCTCATTTGAAGAGAGATCTTCACCTTACCAAAAGTGAAACTTTGCTCAAATTGAAAGGCATTACTGAGACTTTGAGCTCAGATTGTAGTTCATATTCTTTAATTAAATGAGAAAGCAAGTTACTTACAGACTTTATGCTGTTATAGCTTGTGAGACTTTAGGAGATTATTTGTATGTTTGTCTTCTAAAATCATTCTTATTTATTTGATTTAACAAGCAGAACTAGTGGAGGTGATAAGGAAGGTGTCTTAAAGCCAACTACTTTCAGACTTTGCACTATCATAGTTGTCTTCAGTGTGTGTTTTTCTTTTCTATTTCTGTGTAAAAGACCTTGGGATGACTTTGTGCCCTCATTGTCTTTCGTATCTCCCTCTAGGGTAGTCAAGGTGGAGACTTTGTGCTACATCTTAGATTGCTGGTTACTTTGGACGCGGTTACCAGAAAGAGTCTTGTTGTTTGCAAGAATGAGCACTTCTGAAAGAAGAGAAGTGCCTTCTATCGCTTCACTAGGATTTCTACTATCTAGGAAGGCATCTGGATCTTAGCTGAATGTTACTTCTGAAAGAAGATAAGTGCCATCACCAATCACCTAGTATTTCCCCTTTGTTTGTTAGCATCATCTCTGAAAGAAGAGAGATGGATGGTTTATCCCACCCTTGTGTCTTACTTTCTGCATATATATATAGTATATTATCTCCCATATATTTAATAGGGAACCTCCCCTTGATGAGAGGAGAGATTTGTCCCCTGTTGATGTAGTAAACCTGCACACTAGGATGACCCATCTCCCTATGTTGTGGTGATATGAACTATTTAGGTCACCAGTTAGCTGGCTGACAAAATATTCACCCAATAATTTTTGGCAACTCTGCTAGGGAAAGACAAGCAGTTTGAAGCCTCAAGCTTCAAATTGAAGTGTGATCAGTCCTTTTCCATTTTTGATTCACAATCTGGCAACTCCACACCATACCAGAAGCCAGAGAGTGCAAGGTGTTGTTGACCCTGTCTTTGAGTTGGCACATCAAAGAGATTTCAACTTGCTTTCTCCCCAACCTCAAGTTCAATGATCTAGGAGTGTCGCTCCTACCCGTACCAGGACACCAACACAAGGTAGATCTACTTTTCCTACTGTTAGTAGAGCCTTGTCTATCTAAATTCTACCTAGGTTTGTTATCCCTACTATCAATAATCCCATCATGGCAGCTCGAGGCCCCTGGGGTAACTATTTTGGCCCGCTTGATTTAACTCCGCCCTTGCATGAACTTCCATGAAGCTCGAGAAAGAATTTCCCCAAATTCTTTGGGGATGGAAAAGTTCATCCTAATAAACATGTTTCCACCTTTAGCATAGCCTGTGGTGTGATAGGCATAGAATTTGAGGATGTGGCAGTTATGCTTTTCGTGAAAACACTGCAAGGTGCTGCTGCAGACTGGTTTTACCACCTATATGCCTGATCAGTAACTGATTGGGACACACTCAAAGCCAAATTCAAGGCTAGATTCAAGCCTGTAAAGGATGCACATGCCTTGTTGGCCCAGTTCATGCAAATGAAGAAGGAGCCCCAAGAGCCTATGAGGGATTTCATAGCAAAGTTTGATAAGCTGAGGAATCAGATTCTTGCTATTGCTCAGCCGATCCCTGAAAACCTCAAATGCTTCTTCATTAACTCACAACTACCTGAAGTGAGTTTTCTGATAAGAAGAGCCGGTCACATAGATCTCAAAGTTGCTCAAGATTTGGCTACCGAAGTTGAAGATGACCTTATCTTAGCAGAAAAGATAAGGAGGGATCCAAATAGAGGTAAATCTTCTTCTTCTTCTGAATACTCCCCTTCAGCCACCATTGATCTTATGATGCAAAAGTTAGCAAATGAAGTGCTAGCTGTTAGAAAGAAAATGGCGCAAGGAATGTCATCTATGCCTGCATACAGAGATATACCCAAGAAGACATTTTAGAATCAGGCGTACCAAGGCAATGTTGCTAGGAATTAGGGACAACAAAATCGCCTTCCTCCTCCACAAAGGAATCTCACCCTCGAAGCACCTCTAACTGACTCAGCAGTTAGATATCTTGAAGCTGAATCAGACTTCTCATCCCAGCCTGAGTTAAATCTTGAAGATGACGCTAATCTCTTCACTGAGAAAGAAGAATAATTAGTTGGTGACTCCCATATTGGTTTCCTAAACTATCAGGATGAACCTAGAAGTAAAGGCAATGCAGCTGAGGGGTCATATGCTGTATTCACCTAGTCTGAGAATCAATCAGTTCAACAAGCTGATAAAGAGAAAGCAGAGGAGTAACCTTAACCAACAGTTTCAATTGCTAAGTAGGGATCCACTCTCCTTTTCCAACCAAAGTGCCCAGTGATTGCAAGAAAGGTAAGTACCCCCAAATGCCCCTATGCCCTTTACTTCAAATTTGCAGTCCAGTTCTTCCCCCGCTAAAACTCAAAAAGATGAGCTCTTATCCTTCGTACCTAGTTCATTTTTAGCATTTGACATAATTGATCATATTAAGAAAACCAAGATTTAAATGTCTGAATTTGAATTCCTACAGTCCCATCCTGAATAATTAGATAAATTGGTTCAGTGTGTTAAAAATCAGAATGTCCCCATTGAAAAAGCAGTTCCCAAAGTGACACATGATCCCCCCAAGGATGCATCCACTAGGAACAATCTTGTCATTCCCCTCCTACCGCTCCTAGTATGACTGAACCTTTTTATGTCTTATTTCTAATAAATGGATGGCAGTTGAATAATTACATTATTGACTCTGAAGCTTCAGACAATGTCATGCCTACCAAAGTAGCCAAATCCCTTTATCTCACACTAACCAAGACGTTTGGTAGGTGATTCTCCATGGAGAACAAACAAGTGCCACTGTTAGGGCAAATAAAAGACACCTAATTTGCATTTACTACCTTTCCACACAAAAGAATCAAGATGACTGTCTTGGTAGCAGACGTCCCAGCATCATATGGTATCCTTTTTGGGCAAAATTTTTGTAAGGATGTTGGTGGTGAATTGAGCATGGATTTATCAGAGGCAAGGATTCCAGTCAAAGGTGTCATGAAGAGGTTTCTCCCTAAAAAGGAAGCAAAATACGTAGTTACCCAGACCTCAGCACCTGAAGCTCAAATAATGTTTGAGTCTTTAGGCATGGGTAACTACTTTTTAAAGAATTGGCTGAGCCCAATGCAAGTGTGGAAGAATCCCCTCCTTTGAATAAAGAAGGACCCAAAGAAAAATCAGTATCAAATGATGTATGGATTTTTGAATTTGATGGCAGCTGATCCTCCACCAATTCAGGAGCCAGGGTTGTGTTAATATCTCCTCAAGGAGATATTTTTCCTTCATATTATAAGTTACAATTCAGCAACACTAATAACACAGTCGAGTATGAATTTTGTTGTTGGGATTAAAAGCTACTAGGGAAAAAGGCATCAAACTCCTTCATGTTAAAGGAGATGTCAAATTGGTGGTTTATCAGGTGAGAAACTTGTATCAAACCAAGAATGAAATATTGTGCCACTACCGTAATCTAGTCTGGGATAAACTCAAAAACTTTGATGCTTTCAACATCTCTGCAGTACCTAGAGAATTCAATGATCAGGCTGATGTACTAGCTGTTTTAGCTACTCTCTTGATCCCCCACCCAGACTTCAAAGGAGACAGGTACACTGTTGAGCTGGTCTTTAGACCAAGCATACCTAATAATGCCAATCATTGGCAGGTATTCGATAATGACAATCAAATCATTGCCTTCTTGGAGCAAAAAGATAGCTTTAAATGGCTGCATTTTGAAGGCAGTGAACCTCAAGAGCCTAAACTGACTCCTGAATCAATTTCAAGCATAGGTGAGGAGTTCTTACAACTGAAAGGGAATAAAATTTCCAAAGGCCTTGTTTCCCTTGAGAAGCTATTTAATAAGCATGATAGATTCATCAAACAATAACAAATGGATTCAAGCTCCTCCCAGGAGTTTGATCAAGTAAATCTGGGAACCAAGGCAAACCCCAAAATGGTGAACATTGGGTAATGTTGTACTCCTAAAGAGCGCTTCAAGTTCACCACTTTGCTCAACGAATACATGGATGTCCTAGCGTACTCCTATGATGACCTAAAATCACTTTGGACTGATGAAATTTGACACAACATTCCTCTCAAAGTTGATTCAACACCTTATAGGCAAAAGTCCTGGCATTATAATCCAAAAATATCAGGTACTATTTTATCAGAGATTCAATAAATGCTAAATGCCAGGATATCTTCCCAATCCATCATTCCACCTGGATTGCCAATATAGTGCCTGTAAGAAAAAAGAATGGTGAAATTCACTTTTATGTGGATTTTAAAATTTTGAATCAGGAATCCTTGAAGGATAATTATCCTTTGCCAATCATGGATCAAGTGCTGCAGATAGTGATGGGCTCAGAGATGTTATCAATGTTAGATGGCTTCTCAGGATATAATCAGGTCAAAGTTGGTGAAGCAGACCGGCATAAGACCACTTTTACCACACCTTGGGGCACATTTGCATATAAAAGGATGCCTTTTGGCTTGATAAATGCTGGCGCCACCTTCCAAAGAGCAATGGACCTTGCCTTTAAGGATGAGATGGGTAAGTTCATCATAGTTTATCTTGATGACTTGACTGTCTTTTCTAAGCATCACCCAGATCATGTAAGCCATTTGCGTCAAGTGCTAGAATGCTGCTGCCAGAATGGCATTTCCTTAAACCCCAAGAAGTCAGTTTTCAGAGTAATGGAGGGGAAACTTCTCAGACACATTATGTCCAAAGGAGGCATAAAGATTGACTCAGACAGAGTCAAGTCTATCCAAGAACTTTCCTTGCCCACAAGCAAGACTGTTGTTCACTCTTTCTTTGTAAAGGTGAATTTCTTACAAAGGTTCATCCCTGAGTTTGCTGAGAAGACTAGGCAAATTGTAAACATAATGAAGGGAAAAACAACCTTCAGCTAGACTGAAGAAGGCAAGTCAGCCTTTGAGGATGTCAAGACTGCCATTGCCCATGCTCCAATTCTAGCTTGTCCAGACTATAGCAAAGAGTTCACCATTTACAGCTATGCTTCAGAACATACGCTTTCAACAATTCTAGTTCAACAGAATGAAGAAGGTATGGAATCTCCCATTTCCTTCATGAGCTATCCTCTCAAAGCTCATGAGCTGAAGTACTCAAATATGGAGAAGCATGCTTATGCAGTGGTGAAAGCTGTAATACATTTTCATTTCTACATCCTCAATTTTCAAGTTACTGCCTTAGTCCCTGACAACACAATGAAATGTATACTGACTTAGAAAGATTTTGGGATGAAAAGAGGCAATTGGGTTGCAAAGATCTAGGAGTTCGATATGATCATCAAGCCAACAAAGCTTGTATGTAGAAAGGGGCTATGCCAACTAATTGTTGATAACAAGCCAAGAGGAACAGAGCATGAAAAATCATAAGTGGATGACACACCAACAGTCCTCTTTATCTCCACCACAAATGAGTGGTATTCAGGTATTGCTCATTTCCTTACTTATGGTGAGTGTCTTGCTCACCTATCTTATAAAGAAAGGAGAACCATCAAGCTGAAAGCTGTTAATTTTGTCCTCTGGGACAACAGCCTGTACAAGAGGAGCCTTGATGTAACGTTCCTTCGCTATGTAGACAAGGAGCAACAAAGCTGATTTCTAAAGTCCTTCCACAACTTGGCTTGTGGAGGACATTTTTCTACTCTTATGGCTGCTCATGAGATCTTATGGGCCAAGTACTACTGACCAACTCTCTTTCAGGATGCATACAAGTGGGTCAAAAGGTGTGAGTTATGCCAATACTTTATTGGAAGGCCCAAGCTAACTGCCCTACCTCTCAAACTAGTGGTCATCAAGGAGCCTTTCCAGCAATGGGGAATTAACTTTATTGGTGCTGTAAACCCATCATCAAGTGTTGGACATGATTATGTCCTCACAGCAATAGACTACTTCACCAAATAGGTGGAAGTAGTTCCAACCAAACATGCTACTTTAGAAATAGTATGCAATTTATTCAAAAAAAACATCATGTCCAGGTTTGGGGTCCCAATCAAAATTGTCACTGACAATGCAGCCTATTTCACTTCTTAGGAGATTACTCAATTCTACTTCTACTATGGAATTAAACTCTCTCATTTCTCTGATTACTTCCCATAAGGGAATGGATAGGTTGAGTCAAGCAATAAAAATCTGGTGACTATCATCAAGAAGCTGGTGGATGACAACCAAAGGACTTGGCATAAGGCATCGGTTGATGCTCTATGGGCAGATAGAATTACACGAAAGAGAGCAACTGGTATGTCTCCCTTCCAACTTCTTTATGGTGTCAACGCTAAGATACCAATCACCTTGGAATTGCCAACATTAAAATTGGCTAAGGCGATTGAAGATCAAACTTTTGAAAGCTCACTTGAGAAGAGGATCACGTGCCTTGCTGAGTTGAATGAGTAGAGAACTACAGTGGTGGACTGAATTACCACCCATCAAAGTCTGGTGAAGAAGCTCTTCAACCAGAAAGTAAAGAATCGACATTTCGAGATTGGAGATCAAGTCCTGTTGTGGGACAAGAGAAGAGAACCAAAGGGGATGCACGAAAAGTTTGATTCCCTATGGAGGGGCCCTTTTACTATTCATCAACTCAATGGTAAAAATAGTTTCCTGTTGAAGTATCAAGATGGCACTCTCTTTTCTCTGCCTCACAATGGGCAACATCTGAAACACTTCAACTCTTGAAGCATTGGATGAGTTCCCCTGTACATATGTACATTTGTATAGTCTTTTGTTTCAATTTTGTTCTTTTGTTTTCATTTTTTACAGCCTTTTTTTTGGGTAGCATGACTCTGTAGCCCAATGGCACACTTCAAGCCACTGGAGATTCTGGTTTCTACTCCCCTCAGCTATTTTGATTTGTCATCTAAAGGAAGTTCCCCAACAGGAGCTAGCTATTGTCTTTGAAAAATGACTCCTCATTTTTCAGACAACATATGACTATTTTGGTCCTGCATGGCCAAAATTGCCCCTCCCCTTTCAAAAAATTTGTTCTAAACATTCAATTTCATTATTTTCTCAACTTTTTGGTAAAAGGATTAGCAAGTTCAACTGGTTCAAAGGGTCTGTTGGCAAGCATCAGAACAAGGATTGGACCATTGAACCATTGAACCTTGAACCTTTTCGGTTCAATGGGTTCAATGGGTTAAAAGGTTCAACATCATCAACAAGAGCTAAGCGCTTCAGCAGAGGTTCAAAGTTTGACCATTTCAAGGTTTCATGGCCTTGATCACTTAACTAGTCTCAAAAGCTTGAACCATTGAACGTTGAACCATTTTGGTTCATCGATTCAATGGGTTCAATGTTTGATCGGTTCAACACACCAGGTTTAAAGGTTTAAAGGCCACCTCTGTTAAGAAAAGAAGCACATGTAAAAGAAAGAGTCAAGCAGATGCTGCCAAGTGTTGATAGTTGAGCCCCACTAAACTTTGTTTCTGTGAATTGGTGGATATTGCCACGTGTCCTTCTTGAAGCTAGTTGGGAGCTTCCAAGTGTCAATATTTGCAGTCTCTTCCCTTAACTTCACTATTTTGAGCAAAGACCATGGTGGGCCCGGGGATGAGTGACTAAATGAAGCAGAAGCTGCCACGTGTCTGCATCTACATGACTGCTAAAAATATTCAGACCATGCCACATGTCATTGATGTAACTCAGGAGAACATGATACATGTTGGCATTCGCTTCTCAGATATTTGTATAAAGCTGTGGGTTCCTTTTGACAAAACTTCCTCTAGAGTTTCGCGGAGGGTGACAAGTGGCAATCATAGAAGGCTTCACTATGTTTTTCTAAGAGCAGCAGACCGTGTCACGTGCCCCTAGCAAAGATTGGTGGAGGCTGACAAGTGTCATCATTTGTGAGAGCTCGACTGAGCCCCAAGCATTTTTATGGTTTTGCAAAGGGCCCAGAAGGTGGATGCTGCCAAGTGTCAATAATGGAAGATGCCATGTGTCCCTAAAGATGCGACAGAAGATGCCACGTGGTACTTATTCAAAGAGTGGAAGGCACCACGTACCAAAGGAAAGGGGCACTCACAATATAAAGGCACCTGTTGTTCGAAGGAATAAAGGACCAATAGCCTGCTGGAGAAATCAAAGACCCAAAGGCCACTTGGAAGATCCCGAAGGGCAGACACCTTTGTAGAGGGACATTCGACATTCAAAAGTAGACCTTTTTTCAAGAGCCTAAAGGGAAAGTTCCCTTTGGGAAAGGTTTGGGCCTTAAAGTGTAGCAGATGCTGCCAAGTGTCACATGTCGAGGTGCAATTTCAAATGAAGCTTCATAGAGTGGAACCCATTGCGTGTCCCAACCTAATGCAGCAGAAGCTGCCACGTGTCTACATCTGTGCCCACCTCAGCCTCTAACAATTTCAAAGCTTATTCCAATAAGCTTATTTCAAAATCATAAATGTTGTCACGTGTCCTCACCTACATCACAGTAGGATGATAGGCCCGCGGATGTCAAATTTAAAGCGACTAGCTAGCCATTAACCTTCAATAGAGGAAAGACCCGTGAATGCCAAATCAACTGCCTTTAAGTGTCTATTGATTTTTGTGGACTCAAAAGATGAACCCAGATGCATTAAAAAAAATCCTAAGGCCAGGCGCAAGGGAAGGAAGAGACAAAGAGGGAAACTCAACAAGAGTTACTACCAATAGGTGAAACAATTCACCGGGTAGATATTTGGGGACTACTAACATTGAAAGTGCCATCTGTCTATCCCCTTAGAGTTAAAGGCAGAGTAGATAGTTGTGCGGCTAAGCAAGTGATGGAATGAGTGATTCAGGCTAAGGTTGAGGCACTAGAGATGAATCGACATGCCACAGTTAAGGCAGCTACCCTGCTCTCATATGGCCCTTCCTGACAAGGCCAAGAATGCATCTAAGGCATTGAATGCGCCGAATGGGTCACTTCATTGGAAGAAAGTGCCAAGCCTCCTTCAGGCCTCTATATAAAGTAATCTCTTGTCTCATTTGAAGAGAGATCTTTCCCTTACTAGAAGTGAAACTCTACCCAAATTGAAAGGTATTACTGAGACTTTGAGCTCAGATTGTAGTTCATATTTCTTTGATTAAATGAGAAAGCAAATTACTTGTAGACTTTATGCTGTTATAGCTTGTGCTACTTTAGGAGATTGTTCATATGTCTGTCTTTTGAAAGCATTCTTTATTATTTGATTTAACAAGTAGAACTAGTGGAGTTGATAAGGAAGGTGTCCTGAAGCCAACTACTTGTAGACTTTGTGCTGTCATAATTGTCTTTAGTGTGTGTTTTTCCTTTTTGTTTCTATGTAAAAGACCTTGGGATGACTTTGTGCCCTCATTGTCTTTCGTATCTCCCTCTAGGGCAGTCAAGGTGGAGACCTTGTGCTACATCTTAGATTGCTGGTTACTTTGGACCCAGTTACCAGAAAGAGTCCTACTGTTTGCAAGAACGAGCACTTCTAAAAGAAGAGAAGTGCCTTATGTCGCTTCACCAAGATTTCTACTATCTAAGAAGGGATCTGGCTCTTGGCTGAATGTTACTTCTGAAAGAAGAGAAGTGCCATCACCAATCACCCAGTATTTCTCCTCTGTTTATCAGCATCATCTTTGAAAGAAGAGAGATGGATGGTTTATCCCACCCCTGTGTCTTACTTTCTACATATATATATATATAATATATAGCCTCCCGTATATTTAATAGGGAACCTCCACTTGATGAGAGGAGAGATTTGTCCCCTATTGATGTAGTAAACCTACACACCAGGATGACCCATCTCCCCATACTTTGGTGATAGGAACTATTTTGCTCACCAGTTAGCTGTCCGACAAAATATTCACCCAACAAAGAGCATGCATATTCTATATTTTATCTATATTTCCAAATCAATACTATTATTTTATAACAATGCAATGTTCTAGTTTAGAGAGAGAGAGAGAGAGAGAGAGAGAGAGAGAGAGAGAGAGAGAGAGAGAGAGAGAGAGAGAGCTAGAGAGCTATATTGTCTATTTTGAGCATATAGAATCCTATCATGTAATGAAAGCAACATTTTCAATGATAGCATACATATGATGGAAAATATTTCAAGTAATGAATATATCTTGCAACTATATACAAATGCATAACTTCAGAAACTATTCTAAATAATGCACAAAACAACTAATTTACTAAAACAAATCAAACCCTAGCATGTATACTACAACAAATAAATAAAGAGTTTCACTTTGGAAAGCAAAGTGCCCTCTTATCAAGCTCAAAGAAGATGTGAAAACTTTCTACCAATTGATTATCCAAGCTAAGAGGCAAGAGAGGAATAAGTTCAAGTTATTTGTAGGCTGATTCTAGACTAAGAGCTAAAAGTTGTGGAAGAGGTGAAGAGGAAGTTGATAATCTAAGAAAGCCAATGCAAGGAGCACAAGAGACAGGTGCATTGGAGTCTTGTGGGAACAAGGAACAAGAAACGAGCTTCAAGAACACTATTAATAGAAATTTGAATCACCAATGGAAGTTGCAATAGAGCAGGGCATCCCTTTTCATAAAGAAAGCTATTATGTCAGGCAAGAACCAAGAGAGATTCAAGGAAGAAGCCAAGATTCGGATGTGAGTGATTAATCGAGAAGATCAAAGTAGAGATGCAATAAGAGTGAATACAGAGGCTTAAATAAATGAAGAAATGCTAATGTAACTTAGCCCTAATCGACCAAATTATAAAAAATAGCCATTTCTAGCCATTTGAGCCTATTAGGACATTTTTTTGTTTAAACTTCCTAAGCCATGTCTTTCATAAAGGAAACATATGTCCTAGGCCACAAGTTTCCATCCTAAGCTACAACCTAGGTCAAATAGGGGCTTAGGCAAGTCAACGGTCTCTTGAAAGGGTCCCAGTGGGTCCCTAGAGATCTCATTTGACATGAAAAAGGGCCAAGGTGGACTGAGGATGTATAGGGGATGAGAATATCATGTGGGAAAAGTCTAGGTGAATAACACATGTCTCTAAGTGGGATAAATAGGGTTGATAGTCTATATGTGAGCTGATGTGTAAACACAGGGAAGAGTGGGGTCACGAGAAATACAATTACATATACTTCTAAGGTAAAATCAGTCAGTGTTCAAATAAACAAGGAGTGTTGTGAAGTAGTTAGAAGCCACACCAAAGCAAAGGAAAGCAAGAACTAGAAAGATAAAAGAAAACATTACCTGCACTTACTAGATAAGGATGGTAGTGGAAGAAGTCAATGACATGATCCACGAGTGAGAGTATAAATGTTGTGTAATCCAAAATCCAACTCCAGCTCAAGCTCTTAAAAAGAAGGGACACAAGTGATATCAAATCAAATCATACTATCTAGAATGATGTTCACTAAGGTGTCAACCCTAGTGTTCTTCTTACGAGGGATATGGGTGAACTAGACATCATTAAAGAAGAAAAGCAAATTTCACATCGCCTTGAAGAAGGGGAATAATTTAGAGCTAAGGATAGCCTAGACATCAATGAGTTGAGACAAGGCTAATAGTGAGTTAGAGAATAACTACACATAACACATGCCTAACTCATGGGCATCGATAAAGGTGCTAATGATTATGTGATACTCAACAACATTACTCATTTCATTGATAAAAAAAACCAACTACAACAAGCTCATGGCCCCATGGATCATCAATAACCCAAGCTATAATTATGGATCCTAGGTTGCCTTGACTGTTACTATCTGTGTGAATCACCACTAAGAGGTAAACCATGATGGGGTTGAGGATACAAGACTAGTAACTATAGAAAAGGTAATCTCAAAGCAAGGTAGTATAAGTGAGTTGCATGAGGGAAACAAATAATGAAACCAAGCCACAACCATAGTGGTTGACCAACATTTTCTATGGGAAGAGGTAACAAGGGAAAGTAGGGGGAAGTTCAGAGAAGATGAAGACCAGTCAACCAAACTAGAGAAAGTCCTAAACTACCACAACCAACTAATGACCCTACCTACAACCATGACAAAAAAGAGAGAGGGAGTTAGAATGAATTAACTATGAAAACGTAGAGAAATGACTAACTAAAATAAGTATAATAAGTAACTTCTATCCCTGGGTGCCCACAAAATGGGGCATGGGCCCAGGAGGTCAATGAGGATACGAAAGGGGTCCCAGGGACTAGAGTAGGCCCAAGGAAGCCTTAGATTAAAAAGGAGGTTCTCAATGTGCTTAGTACATGCCAAAACCCTTAATATGGAGGTCTCATGATTTAAAATGCAAAAAAGGGGAAAACACCCAAAAAGGGCCCATAAAAAAGCAAAAATAGAAGCTAAAAAAAATTAAAAAAGAGAGAAAAGAAGTCATTTTCACTCTGAGAGATCCAAAGGAGAGACCACGAGCTAACAAAGTCCAAACAGAGAAAATGAGGACACAAGAGCACTGTAAAGACACACAAGATGGTTCAACTAAGTCTTATAAACATTTTTTTTGTAAATTTATTCATTTTTCAGGGTTTGGGAGGTTCTAAACACATTTTGATTCATTTCAGATGATTTGGTGGATGAATCAGATGAAAGCATGATTCAAAATGATGGGCTTGAGAAGATGAAAAAAATAAGACCAACATGGAGGTAAACTATGGCCTATAGAAGGCAAAATGGGGAGCCCTAGGGCTCCCCAGGATGCCACAACATAGGCCACGGCTTAGGCCAAGGATATGATACAAAATCTATGACCTAGCTCATTACTAGGCCATGGATTTACCCAAAAAACCATAGCCTAGGGTAGTGAGGCCCTAAGCCAAGCCTCAAGGTGCCCATAAGAGCCCGAGAGATCTTAGAAGGGGCCAGAACAAGGACAAAAAGTGGTAAATGAATAAAATAAATAAAAATTCATGTTTTTTACTTACTTTACTCATTTTATGGCTAGTAAACTAATCCAGTTACATGTTGCTTTCTTGTGTGGACATGTGGAAGAGTTAGCATACCATAGGAGGGAGAACCTTCATAGGTGAGAGAGCAGTGGGTACAGATGGATAGATCATGTGAAGTGGCCAACTAGGAGAGAGTCCCATCATGGCTAGCCAAGGTAGCATATGCTCTACCTATAAAGGACCAAGAGCACATGTAGAGTGTAGAATTTTAAAAACTAGTACGCATGCCCTCATTGTGTTATTCTAGGGACTCAGTTAATGTAATGGCCATCACATAGGTACCAAAGAGACATGTATTCTAGTTAGGGCCCAAGCTATAGGCCATCCTCAACATCAAAGAAATTTATCAACTCTATAGGGAGAAACCTATGGGCAAAGAGATAAAGCTGCTATAAGTATATGATATAGTTTCAACAAAGCTCTACTTGATGAGACCCTACCCATAATAGAATAACTACATGGTTTAGATCACATAGCAGTCACTGGGGGTACCACCTCTTAAGACAGTGATAGCAGGTACTTTGGTCAGGAGGCTTTATGCTGACTAGATTACGAGATGACTACCACTCCCATAAATAGGAGTTATCCAATACATGGAGGGAGGGAAAATATATGCTTGGGGATAGTATATCCTAGGTAGATTATACTAGTAGATAGATCACATATGGCATATAGGGTTAGGTAGATTGACATAACCTAACTTACTCATGTCCTGGGTTGATGAGAGGTTCCCATTGATACAACTGAGGACACCATGGGGTAGCAATGCATACCTTGCACTAAAAAAGGGCACACCATGGGATACATATTTCATAGATAGGGTCGGGCCCATGTGAACCACCTTAGATCTAGATGTAGTAGTTAGTTACATCTGTGATCCCTATAGATTCATAGTATGGCTAGAGGATACGATGGTAGATCCCTATGTAGGCCAATAGGAGCTTTGAGGTTCACAAGGATCATACCATCATCCAAAGAGGTAGGATCTAGTGATGAGAGAGACATGCCTAACCTAGGCCAGCTGGGGCTGAACATGATAGGCAATTGAGATAGAGCGAGGGGGCAATGGTGGAGAGAGGCCACCATGATGAGGACCACCACCACCAGGAGTAGTACGACCTGTAGGAAGGTTGTAGAGGCCATTAACACTACCAATTAAGTCAACTGTATTTTATAGATAACACTTTATCTTGGTACTCATCCCTAATGAGAGCCTATATGTGGTTAACATATATGTTATGTTTGTGTGTAGGAGACCAGCCTAGTTGGACTAGACCCTAGGTGGATTTATTACTGAGGGAAGTATTTCTTGATGTGGTAGTAAGACCACTAATAGAATGGGTACCACAACTATTAGTAGGGTTAGAGCCACATACGTAGTTTTAGTGGGTGGGTGTATGAGCCTCATTTGATCTGGTGAGGGCAAAACATAGGATTATATAACTAGAGGTCAAGTTGGCATGGTATGAGGTAGTCACGAGATGACTAGAGATAACTAAAAGACATCATGAGATGGATACATCATGAGATGAGGCATGACTAGCTAGAGTAGTGGCCAAGATAGATCAACTACAAACTGAGTTAGCCTGAGAGTAGATGAGAGTAGCAAATGCATATAGAGATAGGGTAGACCGATTGGTGGCCCTGGAGCAAATGGTGGATTGACTAGTCACTATGTATAGATTTAGGTCTCTACTAGAGGCATGCCTACTATAGATGTAGCCCAATCATAGGTTGGCTAGGATAGTATCATATGTATAGCCACACATATGGCAATTTTGGGGTCTGTGAGCTCAGGCACAGAGAAGCCAAGTGATGTACCTAGAAAAAACATGTATTATTTGAAATATATATACATCTCTTTCACATGATTAACACATGCATGTACATGATTTTATGTGTGATGTGTATGCTTTATATACTATAGACTACTAGATATATTGTCATTAGATAGTAAACACTGCTAAAAAGAACCCACGTGCACACACATATACAAGAAACACAAAGGTTAGTGGTGCTAGAAGAGAGGAAAGGCTCACCTTACCACCATAGGAGAATTTCTTAGAGGGCCATGCAGGCCCCTAGACATGAAATGTCTTGAGGCAGAACCCATTGATCAGGTGTTATGGGGACTCACCTTCGAGGGTCGAGAGACGATATGCCTCATTCTCTAGAGAGGCAATGATAACTTTAATAGCCATTGGCTATTGATTTTTACAAATGGGATGGGTCCCATTATCCATTATGAGATTATGGACAACTATGTCAAGATCCATGCCCTTTATATTAGTGCATTCCCAAGTGAATACATCTAAAAATTCACACAAGAAGGTGACCAAAATATCTTTTTCCTCTAGAGCAAGGCTAACGTTGATTTTGATGATCTTAGGCATTACTTAAGTACCAAGGTTGACATCTATAGATCCTTCAACATTTATAGCATTGACTTCCTCAAAATACTCAAGAATGGGTGGGATCAACTCATCTAACACCTTAGATTCAACTACTTGAACATTCACCATAATAATGTCTGGGGTTGGTCCATCTATGAGATAAATATCCAAACCAAGGTGATCAAGGGGATAATGATGCTTATGGCAAGCCCACATGATCTTAGTGTAATCCTTTATCTCATTAAATAGGTTGCATGTTGTAACATGAATGAAACAACACTCAAGATCAGACTCAACTACTCTAGTAGTATCAATGGGAGACGTATTGAGAGAGTCGATACTCTAATGGGAAAAATGTGGCATAAGGGGGATCTCAATGTCAAGGGAGACATACTAGAAGAGATATCTAAAAAAGATGATCTGTCTTGACATCATGAAGTGAAAGGAGTCAATCAATGTGTGTTGGAATCTGAAGCAATGAATGTAGATTGGTACTCAGTTGTATCACAATGCTCATCCTTGAGAAAATGAGATTTAATAGTCAGGGTGTGTGGGAATCTACACAACCCCATGAAGAGATAACCAAAGCATCACCTAAGGGATTTATCTTTGGATACAGTAATGCCTAGGGATCTAGGTTAGCCTTCATGGTGTGAACCTTAGCTTTATGCATAACCTGCACCATGTAGAACATGGCTGATGTGACAACCTATATGGTAATAGTCCAAGGATGGACAAAAATCATGTTATATGAAAAATCAAGGTCTAACACATAAAGCTTGATTCTGACTATCTTAAGACCAAACTTTACCCAGATCTTCAAGTTCCCACTAGCATAATTGTGTCATTTTTGAAGCCAACATAGTTATGGCAAGAATCAGAAAGCTTCTTCTGACTGATCTCAAGATCATTGAACACACGTAGGTGAATGATATTTAATATATCTCCTTCATCGATAATGCACCACTTAACGTGGTGATCATCAACAAAAGTCTCGATATAGAAAGGGAACCAAGCCCTTTTTTTAAGAAGCAAAGCATCAAATGGGATTATTAGGGTGCTCATGTTCATTAGATTTTAACAACACTTTGACATTATCATGCAATGGACCATTACAAGAGAGACCAAGATCCTTAAATATAAGGCCCCTTTGCTTAGGGTAAAGGTGAAGAAGTTTCCAAAGGGAGATCCCAACTAAGAGGCCCTATAACTCCTCTATGATAGATTTAGGATATTGTCTAGCCTGGGGAGGGATGTTACACCTAAATTCAAAGATAACTTTAGGGTTCCCATCCCCCATGGGTTGGATAGGAGGCCTGAAACCACTAGTTTCTCCAACAGGGTCGATGGCTTGACCAGAGTGCATGTTGACAAAACACTCATACCCAATAGAGGCTATGTTGATATCATCAATGATCTTGCTACTCTCATGCTTGTTTTTTCCTCTCAGGCAAGCCTAGAAGGAGGAGTCAAAAAAGGTGGTGTGATCTAGGAATCTGACTCAAAAGAGGATGGTTAGTATTGTGTTGGTTCCAAAATGAAAACAAAATGAAATAAACACTCTAATAGCATAACATCTCTAGGCCTAAACACTAGGGAGAGCTTAGTTAACAAAATAAAATGACAAACACAACTAAAAAGTAAGGAATGAAAAACACAAGAATTCCTTCACCTTCCTTAGATGCTCAAACTACTTTTGTAGTAGTGGCTTGCTCGGCTTGTGCTCATGAAGTCCTTGGCAATGGAAGCTTGGCTACGCCCATCTATCCTTGGGACCTTTGGCTTGGCTTAGCTTGGAATCAATTTGGAATGGTAACACTAGTTATTTGAAGCTTTTGGAACCAATCTTGCATTATAACTTTGCACAAATTAAGCTTAGAAATGATGTTCATGGCTTCTCTATTTATAGATTTTTCAGAATGTCTAGAATCAACCTGAACCATCCATCTCAAGATTGAGATGTGTACTTGAGGATTAATTAAATTTTTGGAATTAAGTTTATAATTATCCTCATCATGAAATTGGAATAAGGGGTAATTAAGAGGCATGGAGGGCATCATGGAAGGCATTGATGAGGCATGGAGGGCATGAATCCTGATATTTATGGCATTTATGGCTTAGGGATGTCTTCCTAAGAAATGAGGTCACCTGATGATGTAGATATTCAATATTCATTTTTAAAAATAAGTATTCAACAAGTTTCCATTGAATTATTGATTTGGGTTAATTAGCTCTTAAGCATGATTAAGCACCTTGTGCACAAATTACTCAATTTGATCAACAAGCCTTGTTATTGGTCTAAAATTTGACTGGATTCAAATTGAAAGGCGATGTCAAATGTGTTGGAGCCATATTCCCATTTAGGATGTTACCAATAACAAATAACAAAAGCATGCATCTCGTGTATAAGATTTGATAGGAAAGAGCAATCCAGAGCTCCTAGGTGCAAATTTGGCATTTTGACTAAAAATGAACAGATTAAAGTTAGCTGGCCCATAAATTGCATTACCCCATTTAGGGATACCCTGGCTGAAATTGGCACTCGAATGTGTCAATTTCACATCGTTTAGCATGTTTTAGTATTTTAAAGCTAAGTTGTGTATTTTGGGTGGAAATTGATCAAAACCATGATTGGAGGTTATGGATGGCCAGATTTAGGTGTCTATAATTTGCCCCTATTTAGGAAGGCATTACAAGCTATAAGCACTATAACATCTTCTCAAAGAATGAAAATAACCTGTATACTTACAATTGTAATGATGATAAACTAACTGTATCATGCCCCCTTGAGGGAACGGTCAACACAAGCAAGGTCGGCAAATGGTCTCTCAAAAAGAAAGAAATGAAATGAGGGGACCAAAGAAAGGAAAGATGATGGGATGAAAACACAATGATTTTTAAAAAAGTAGTCAAAATCATTGAGAATTCAAGTGAGATGGTGTACAATGGTTTGCCCAAAGGTGGTTATAAGCATTATATCCCAACAGTGGCAACATGGTATGATAACATAATGGTTTGCCCAAAGGTGGTTATAATCATTGAGAAGATGGAGTTGACCCAGTTAGGACAGACAAACAAGAGAATAACATGTCCCTGTATATGCAAAAAGAGTAAAGTGGTGACAACACAATGATTTACCCAAAGGTGGTTATAACCATTAAGAAATGCAGGTGGGATGCTGTGCAATGATTTGCCCATAGGTAGTTATAATCATTGGACCCTAATTATGGAAAACATGATAAACTTGGCCAATGATGATGATAACTTAATAAAAAGGGTAATTATGAATTAGAACAACCTACTGGGAGGGAGATGCTTGTTTAAACTAATAAAGGTTGAAATTCTTTCATGCTTTAATTACTTTGTTTGGGATATGATGAGGATGGAATCGGGATGTCGATGCCGAAGAGATGCTGCCATTACTGAGTAGACTTCTTGAAGCTAAGGTTTGTTGTAGCATGTGTTAGTAGGCATCATGGTATAACATGATGAGGACTTGGCCAAAATATGCATAAGGACTGACTCTTGAAATCTAATACTCAGTAAAAAACAATGCACCATTGATAAAAACCATGATGACAATGTAAACATATGAATATGGAAGGATTCGAGTATAAATGTGGGCAAGGAACCACCCAATGAACATACATAAACTAAATCAAGGCAATAGTACTAAAAGTAAACAAACGAATGAAAAAACAAAACAAGGAGAAACAAACAAACAAACAACGCAATAAAAACCCTACAAAAATTGTTCTAAAAATAGGTGATAACTTAACAAATGAACAAAATGGGGGAATAGAAGAAAAGGAAGGGGGTGGTCAAGTTGGCTCCATATGCACTAGGTAAGTGGACACTGCCTACATAGTTTTATGAATGTGATATCCAATAAAAAACTTTAAGCCAAACGTAGTTCTCCCAGGGAATGGAAAGAATGTGATAACTAATGAAAACAAATAGAATGGCTGTGAGAGAAGAAGAAGAATGGTCTTGAAAAATGGCAAGTGCATGAGAGAAAAGGCCAAAAAGGATGGGGAAACTAAACAACAAGTGTTTTGTGTGTAACTTAGTAAGGGTTCCCATAATCCTTAAGGCAAAGAAGTGGTCAATGTTTTTGTTATTTTCTAACAATTTTTTAAATGTTTTTGGAAGTGTTTTGGAGTTTCTCAACTCAATCAAGAATGATGAGACACTAAATGGTTCAATATCGCAAAATGATGAGAGCGTGGGAAAAAGGGTGACTGAGCTAACCTCAACAAGTATTGAGCTCTGCCTACATAGTCCTAGAGTAGGACCTCAAGTCACTATAGTTCCACCCTTACAATGAAGGAGGTAGACTAGTGTAGCAGTCAACTCAAACAAAATAGGCACAGTTGGTAAAAAGTTACATCATGGCATAGAAAGTGGTAAGTTGGTATGTCAAGGCTTAATTTTACCCCTATTTTTCCTATAGGTGGTTATAACCAAGACACAATGGCATAGATCAATGGTACTAATTTTCCCAAAAATGGTTTTAATTATTAGCAAAATCGGTGGTAAGAAAGGAATAATAAACGATGGATGCAACTGCCGAAACTTCTGTCCCACTATCTCAAAATATGATCTCTATCTAATTTACTTGAACCAATTGATGAAACTGAGCATATACCTCAATGCTAAAAAAGTGTAAATAATGATAAAAACTAAGGTCAAATGGGCTAGGCTTGAGAACATGCTAGGTCGATAGGTCAGAAGTAGAAAGTGGATACGATGAAGAGTACAAATAAGGATGGTATTTGTACAAAGAATAATAGTGTCAAAACAACATAAATGAAATGGTCCTTATAGACAATACACCTTAGCGCTCAAGCATAGTATCACTTGAGATGAATAATATTCATTAGCTCTGAAAGTTCATCACCATCTAGTGTGGCAATCCTATATACTCCTAATCCATAATCTGTAGTGATGATGAAAGGCCCTATCCAGTTTGGTTTGAATTTCCCTTTATGTTTCTTCTTAGTCATGGTATTCTTTTGGTTTTCTTTAAGAATAAGATCACCAAGTTCAAATGTTCTATAATTAACACATCGATTATAATTGCCTTTGAGTCAGTTTTGATATGCTTGAAGATTGTTGAGCATGACTGTGCATTTTTCATAAAGTAGATGTAGCTCTTACAGGGGAGCTACTCGATAGTCATGATCATCTAGGACATGCTTGAAAAAGATGCATAGTGAAGGTAATTCAACCTTAATGGGAAGGATGGCTTTAGTACCATAAACAAGTATGGAGTGGCTCTTGTGGGAGTATGATAAATTGTACAATATGCCCAAAGGGCAGGGAATATTTGGAGGTGCCAGTCACGATCGACATCATTGACAATCTTTTTGAGAATATTGACAATAGTTTTGTTGGATGCCTCAGCTTGCCCATTACCTTGAGGGTAATATGCTGTAGAAAAATGTTGTGTGATATTGTATTCAATACATAACTGTTCTACATCCTTGTTCTTGAATGATCCTCAATTATCAGATATAATGTTAGAGGGGATATCATAGTGCAAAATGAGGTGGTTGAAAATGAATTTAGAAATCTACTTTCTAGTCATGTAAGTGAGGGGTATAGCTTCAACCCACTTAGTGAAATACTCGGTGATAATAAGGATATGTTTATGACCATCAGATGAAGTGGGGTTAATCTTCCCAATGAGGTCAAGTCCCCATGTAGAAAATGGCCATGATGTCAACATCAGTTTCAAAGTTTTTGCTGAGGCATGAATCAGATTAGCATGCCATTGACATTTGTCACACTTTTTTATGTAGGTGGTGGCATCTGCATCTATTATGGGCCAATAATAACCAATATGCAAATGATTTTTGGATGGGACTGCCTCACTAGAATGGGCTCCACATACTCCTTCATGAACTTCTCTTAACGCTAAAGTAGACTATGTTGAAGTTAAACAATGAAGCATAGTTTCATCAAAACTATGATGGTAAAGGGTGGATCCAAGTAGAGTATAACAAGCAGAATGATGAATGAAGGCTTTGGTTTGTTTTCAAGAGAGATTAGGTGGTAGAACTTGGTCATGAAGGTAGTTGTAATGGTCTAAGTACCAGATAGAATTAGAACCAATAATATCACAAATCATGGCAATGGTTGAAGGTTCATGAGCTGGTGTTGACAATTTTTTGATGAGCAACTGATATTCTCTAGCTTTATATATTTGTCAAATTAGAGAGCCAATAGTAGCCATGACATCTGCAGTTCTGTTATTAGCCCTCGATATGTTCTCAAACTAAATGTTGGCAATTCATTGTTTGAGAGCATCAACCATTGCTTTATATGGAACTAGCTTGTCATCTTTGGTTTAAAAATGATCTGTGACCTGATTGATGATTAACTGAGAATCACCATAGATTTGAAGATAAGATATATTCTAATGCACTACTTGTCAATGACCTGTAATAAGTGCTTCATGCTTGGCCATGTTGTTTATACAAGGAAAGTTGATTATGAATGATTTAGGGATTAAATCCCCTTGTGGTGTAATAAAAAATAGGCCTACCCTCGATCCATGTGCAGTGAATCAACCATCAAAATATAGCTTTTACGGTTGTTCCTCAAGGGGTGTGTTAATGATAGTCATTATGGATTCATCAGGAAATTGGAATGTGAGTGGTTGTGTCTAAGAGAGGTACTTTAGCAAGTTGATCAGCAAGAACTTGCCCCTTGATTACCTTCTAATTGACATACTCTATGTCAAACTCACTAAGAAACATGATCCATTTAGCCATTCTTCTTTGCAAAGCTATTTTATATAGTAGATACTTGAGTGGAATTACTTTTGAAATGACCATGGTTTTATTATTCAACATGTAATGACGTAGTTTTTGAGCTATAAAAACCATGGCTAGATAAGCTTTTTCAATAGGTGCATAGTTATGCTCATATGTAACCAGGGTATGGCTTAGGTAGTATACAACATGCTATTTTCCATTATCATCATGTTGAGCCAAGAGTGCCCCTAGAGCATGGTTGGTAGCTGATAAGTATAACAAGAATGGCTTTTTTGGCATAAGAGGTAATAAAATAGGCAAATTGACAAGATAATCTTTTAGCTGTTGAAAAGTTGTTTGGCAGTGATCATCCCAATGAAATGCAACTCCTTTCTTCAAAAGGTGTGTAAATGGATGGCACTTATCTGTTAATTGAGAGATGAAGCATCAAATTGACTGGATCTTACCCTATAAAATATGGAGTTGCTTTAAATTGGTTGGTGGTGGCATCTTGTTTATAGCATGGACTTTAGCCAGATCAACTTCAATACGTCTACAAGACACCATGAAGCCAAGTAGTTTGCCTGAAGTTACACCAAACACATATTTATTTGGATTGAGTCTGACTTTGTACTCTCAAAATCTTTCAAATATCTTATGCATCATTGCTGGATGGTCAACCCTGGTATTGGATTTTCCTAATATGTCATCGACATAATCTTCAACAATATCATGCATCATATCATGGAATATGACAATCATGGCCTTTTGATATGTAGCTCCAACATTCTTAAGGCAAAATGGCATTACTTGATAACAAAATTTTCCACATGGAGTGGTGAATGCTATTTTATATTGGTCTTCTCATGCGATTATGATCTGCTTTTATCCTGAAGAGCCATCCATGAGTGAAAGCATTTCATAACCAGTCATGGAGTCAAAAATCATGTTAATATTAGGCAAGGGAAAATCATCTTTAGGACAAGATTTGTTAATATTTATAAAATCAGTACAAATTATGATCCCTTCAAGATTTTTACTAACAGGTACAACATTAGAGATCCATTCAGAGTAGTCAATGGATCAGATACATCCTGCTTCTAAGATTTTTTCCAACTCTTTCTTTACCAATACAACAATGCAAGGATGCATCTTACATAAATTTTATTTTACTAATTTAGCATCATAATTAACCACAAGGTGGTGCAGAACCAAGGTGGGATCTAAACCTGGCATATCAGAATAGGCCCATGAAAAAATATCCACAAACTCTCTTAACAGAGTTGCAAAGACATTGCATTCTTCCTCAGTGAGGGACGTACCTAATTTTATCCATTTCAAGTCTGATGGAGTATCAAAATTTACCTTCTATTGTAGCTTATACTAGAAGGGTCGAATCGTCTTCTAAGAGAGTAGGCATGGACTTGAACCGTTAAATTATGTTAGGGTCCTCTATTAGGACTTGTTATTTAACTTCTCCTAGGCATGATGAATATGAGTCCCCTAATGGTAGATCTAGCCATGTGACAAAAACAATCATAAATTCTTGAAGAATTTGATGAAATACTTGTTGTTGCTCAAAATTGAACTCAGATCCATAGGCAAATTCATCGTTGGTGGTCTCCTGGTCTAAATTGAAGAAGAATGAACAACCCCATCTAATAGCACCTAAAACAAGTTATCACCACTAGACTGGCATTTATATTTACTTTTTCCTCGGTCAGAAAGTGCCTCAAAGAGGTTTTCACTTTGGGACCTCAATGTTTTACTTATTTGTTTTTGGCTAAGGGTGTTCACTCACTCTCCAAAATAGGTGGTAGGATCTAATGTGATTGAGAATCCTGATTTATGATCTCCAATGGAATGTTGTCTCTAAGGCCTAAGAAATCATATAATACCTCATCATTCTGGAACTCATCAATTGATAGACTGGATTCTTGTTGGTCCCAATCTATCAGTTGGAGATAATATAATGGTAAAGGGTTGCGATGAATAACTAGGGTAAGGGTATAAATGGTATTGTTATCAAATAAGTTAGTTTGAGCTAGGTCATCAAAGGTGAGGCTATGATCAAAATCTAATTTGTTGTCAACATCATCATCATTAGTTATTGGTGATGGAGTTTGAATAAGATATGTGGGGTCACCCCTAAGTGGTTTAAATCTAAGTCCATAAGGTCTTTCATACTTAGTCATGGAAATTGGTTCAATGGTTCTTTATTGATTTGATTCGAGGCCTCTCCCTTCATAATTGTGACTTTCCATGATCCTATTGGGAATAAGATACTTTGTACTTTTATAACAATCAGCCTGGTTGTCATTGTATAAACACGATTCATCCCATTCAAGAGGGTCAGGTCCTAGGCAAAATGCTGGTACAAATGTCACAGGTCCCTTATCTTTGTTCTTTTATTGCCAATGCATATGTGGGATGACTTTAGGTCACCCAAAGGTTTTCAAATTCTAAGGAAGATTGGCAATATGAAATGTTTCACGAGTCACATACTCTCCTAGTCTATTATCTGAAATGGTGAAATGATTATAAGCTTCAAGAGGTAGCATGTGGGAAAGGGAATCCAAGGTATTAAGATTTATGCATTTATCTGGTGAAGGATCAATAAGTATGGCCTTTTTTTATCTTGTTTGGGACTTGGATTCATACCATATTGATAATTATAGCTTTGAAATTTAGCCTTAAGATGTTTGCAATGTTCGTACGGATGTAAATATCTTGGAATATTTGCTTCCATCCTTGAGTGGAAAAACTTTATACATTGGTGCATCATTGATGGGACTACATGAATGTCATATAACCAAGGCCTGCCTAGAAGCATGTTGTATGATAACTCCAGATCAAGCACATGGTAATGTGTATCATGGTTCAAAGTCCCAGTGATAACTGACAAACTAATGGTGCCTTGTGATTCTCTTTCATGATTATTATAGGCTTTGATAGTTATTATTTCTGGTTGGAAATCTATCATTATGTACCCAAGAATCTTGATGAGCTTTAGACACACTATGTTGAGGTCAGATCCATTATCAATAAGGACACATTTCACTTTATGCCATCTGATACAAACTTCTATGTATAATGGGTTATTATGGAGTAGGCCAAGAGAAGACATATCAGTTTGGTTAAATGTGACTTATTGGGCTAAATCTAGGTGTCCAACCAAAGATTGAAATTTATCAGGGGATATGTCACTAGCAATAGTGGATTGGGTCAAAAACACAATCAAGATGTTCTTGTAGATTATTGACATTCACAAAAAAAATTAGATAGAAATTTGTGCTGGTGTCTTCTATAATTTTTCTAAAATATCAAACTTCTTGTCTTGGTCAGTAGTGAATAGTTTATTCCAAGGCTGAATGATTGGTTGGATGATAGGCAAAGTGGCAAATGGTTATGGGCCTAGTATAGTAATCTTTGACCTTTGAGTTGTGATTGTATAATCGATATTAAATACTGGACCATTATTGCTAGTTGCTATCGAAAATGGTGTGGGACTAGATAGGACAAGTCTTGATTATCGATGCACTTGCATGTGGTCACGTGGTAAGAACAAGTTATTGCTGTAAGATCTAAAAGGGGAAGTCCTAGGTTGCTGGTTTACCTGTATGCACTCCCAGGTCAAAGAAGGATTATCCATGTGATTTGGTAGAATATTGTTGTTTAGCAATGGTCTAGGCTGAATAGTACTTGGTATAGGATTAATGAAGATGGTATTAATGCTACCCCCTACAATATAAACTACAACCATGTTGTAGTCATATGCAACTACATGGTAGGTTTGTTGGTTGTTACCATTCTGACCTTGGTTTTGTCTATTATTCTATCATTGTGGGTTCTACTGTTGATTTTATTGATTTTTTTAGTTTGGCTTTTGATTTTGATACTATTGATTTTGCTATTGCACTGGTCGTTATTGTTATTGCTAATTATTCTACTACTATTAATTGTTATGCTAAGGAAAAGGGTTTTTATAGATCCCAAGAGTTTGATTGGAAGTGGAAGCACCATTATCCAATGTTATTTCCCCATTTTCCAACATATTCTCAATTAAATGTTTGATTTAGACACATCTTCGTAGATTATGCTTGTTAACCTGATGATAATCACAAAATTCATTTTCTCAGTACCAATCAGGATAGGGAATGACTTAGGGATAATGCTTTGGTATAGGCCAACTAATCAGATTAGTGACAGTAAGGTTGTAAAATATAGACTCAATAGATTCTCCTAGGTCACTAAAGACATGATTTGTAGGCACGGTTCTTTTGGGAGGAGGGATTTACAATGATAACAACTATTGTATTTGTTGTGCATGTCTTGGTTGTTGTGCTTGTAGCATCGATTGGAGAGGTTTTTGGGTAGGATTAAGCTAAAAAGGCTATATGTATGATTTTTTCACCATTTGAACATGACGAGACTCAGATACTCTGTTTCCCACAATATTCCTATTACAATTGAATTGCTTTGATCTTTTGTGGTTATTGGCCTATGCCAGTTATGATGCTTTCATTTGATTAGGATGTTGTTCATTTCCTTGATTGGTACCTTGATTTTAATTATTTGAGTCAAGCTTGATGACTCCTTTATTGATGAGCACTCACTCGATCAACAAACCTTTATCAATGATCTCCTTAAATGTATGTGAACATTATAGTTTTAGATGATAGGCTATCTCACTATGCAAATTTTTGGTAAATAGAGTGGCTAATTGTTTATCTGGTAAACTGTGGGTGAAACATCTTGTAAGGGCTCTCTATCATTGTAAATAACTTCCAAAACTCTCCCTAGCTTTTTGCTTTGCTTGTGTTAGGTCCACTAATGAAATATCATGCTCGAGATTATAGGAAAAGTGTTGCACAAATTTATCAAAAATATCATCAAAGTGTGTTACTAAATTCTTGGGAAACTTCAAAAACAACTCTGAGGCTTATCCAACCAGTCTCCTTAGAAACAATAACAAAAGGTATATGTCTTTATATGCCACTGGTTGACATGCGACAAAGAATTTAGTCAAATGAGCCTTAGGGTAACCTTTCCCTTTGTATTTATCGAATTTTGGTGGTTCATATCCTAGAGGAAATGGTATCTACAAATACTTTGTATTGAATGGATATGAACATACGTAATCTAGTTTAAAAAAATTAGTTTGTTTACCATCTTGAATGGCAATAATTGCATCCTTCATCTGTTGCAATTCTTGGGATAGGAAATTGGATGGAATATTGGTTTGAGGGAGAATTTGGGTTTGGATAGATGGTTGGGAGGTCACAAGAGGAACAATTTGACCAAGGTATGATGGTGATACTTGTTAGAACACATTGGTTGGGTTGGGAAATAGACCAAGAATGCATATACATGGTTTAGGATGTACATGATATTATACATTTGGTTGTGGGATGTTCTGGTTCATGTTGGTGATAAAGGTTTGACTTGGAGGATTTTGTGGTTGGGATAGAGGGATATAACTATACTGTGCCTATTGTGGTTTAAAAGGGACATGCTACCGACTAATTGAACCTTGATGTTGAGTGGGAACTTATGGACCAAGACCTTATCTCTAGATTTGTGGCACATTTTGAACCAATGGTTGTCTAGTAGGTACCTGAGAAACATGGGGACCTCCTTGTTGTATGAATCCATGAGAGAGTGAAAGTAGGTTATAGATTCAACATTTGTTGTTGACCAATATTTTCACATTGTTGACTAATCATTGCTTGGTTTGGATTGGCATATTAGTCTATGATGCAAGAGGTATGTTCATTATTGCCTAGTCAGGTGGAACATTAGTTGCCCATGATTAAGGTGGCAACGTATTTGTCCTCTGTTGCATTGATGTACTAGACTATGTCTACTCTTGTGGAATACTACTTGTCACCTATTGATGGGGAGTAGGGTTCACCATATCCTATCATTGAAGCATGATATTGGTCATTATTTGATTACCTAATCCCATATATTTCACACTTGAGGAAGTGGTTGGTTGAGGCTGGGGTGCAAAAACTCCTATTACTTGGTATACTGATCTACTCATGGGATTAACTATAGGCACATTATTTTGGCTAGCTGTTTGTGTGTTAGTATCATTTTGATCCAGATTGGACGTTGTTTGCACATTGTCCACTACGTTTGGCTCACTATTCATTGTAGAGGCCAAAGACACTTCTTCAATAATGGGCATATGCATCAAGTTATCTATTGAACCATTTTGTACGAATAGGTTAGAACTTGGATTCTCTTGTCTAGTTAACTCTATCAATACTCCTATTGAAGGAATTGGGTCAATGAGAGGTTTACTTACCATGTTCATCTGATTGAAATCATGCGATAGATTTAGGTATGTTTGATATGTTATCTGCATTTTGTTAAAGTGATCTTCCATGATGTTTTTGCCTTGATTGTATATATTAGGGTCTTGATGCATTATTTGGACTAGAGCCATAAGATTGCTAGAAGAAGCCTGTTGATCGTAAATGATATTGTGGGGCACTCTTACTAGACTTGGTAAATTTTCATGGGGGAAGTTTGATGTAAACTTAGCCCCTACCTCTATGGCTCTAACCAAAATCATGTCTTTACTCTCTAACAAATGTCGCTCAAATAAAAATGGATCATACGTGGAAGCTATATTAGTAGAATATGACTATTGAAGTATTGGCTTGTCCATTATAGGTATTGTAGCTAGGTATTGCTCAGTTTGATCTTGGTCCTATTCTGTGTAAGGTGGTGTGTTAACCAGATAGTTGGCCAATGGATCTTTGCTTTTTGCCCTTGATTGAGTATTATAAGAGGGATAAGAATCCATCTGATAAGCAATATTATCTGCATAAGGGTTTTGCACCATTTCTTCTTGCACCACTACATTACTAATCCCTAGATTGTACATGAGTCCACTACGAGTGTAGGAATACATGTTGGAATCCATATTCAATGCTTTATGATAAAAGGTCAAAGAGTTATACAAACTCTAAAAAGGACAAAATCTAAAATAAATGATGCCTTCAAATTGGTCTAGATTTGTCAAAAGGATCAAAATGTTATGCAAAGATTTGTGAGGAAACAAGTTAACGTAAAGTATCTAACATTTCACTATTCACATAAAGATAAGCAAGTAAATAGAATAAAAATCAAAATACCAAACTCTAAGGTCAAACTATTTCAAATCAGTCTAATCTAGGAATTTAAAAGTTGCTAAGTCTTTTTGCCAAACGTGGTGTTAAAAACTAGGCTTAAACAAGGCATGTGCTATGAATCTTGGCCAAACAATGTCAAAAGCTATACTTTGAAAATAGATGAAAGTTTTAATCTAATGAATTTGAAACACTTCTAACAAACACTAGGCATTTGATTCTTGATCATGAACTTGATCAACTAGGTATAAGGTATGAAACAAAAGGCACTTTATCAATAGTTTATTTTCTCATAAATAATGGTATAAAACTTGGTTATTTTTGACAAACAAGATAGACAAAAGTGAATGGTATAACTATGTTTTAGACAAAGGATCACAAAAGTACACTTGGATTAGTCTAAAATTATAGGAACAAATTTGGAACTCTATGAAAGAAGATCTATGAAACAATATTTGAAATGATTTGGGTAGTGTGACAATGCTATACTACCGAAAAGGTATAATGAAAAGGTTTGTTTCAAAAAATATCTAAGGCAAAAGATGCTTTCCTACAATTTTGACAGCATAACACTGCCCTTTTCTGACTCAAAATGTTGTGGTGTATAAACCCAAAGTGCAAATGTTTAGCAAAAATGGATTAAGTCTATCAAGTGATGATAATGATTATGAGTCTTGAATGACCTTCAACCCAAATTAGAAATTAAACCTAAGTTCCCTCAAGCTTAGTGCAAATGGCGAACCGACTTAACACATCAACCCTATGAACTTGTAAAGGTGTAATTCTGAATTTAGATTATAAGTGAAGGACTTAAATAACACTGGTAAATGTCTAGACTCAATTGGGCATCATAACTATGCCAAAGTGGATGATATGACTGTCAAGCTTTTGATGAACTTTTGAACAAGGCAAATTGATGATGTTACATGAGTAGAATAATACCTCTTTGTTCAAAGGAAAATGAGGACCATGTGTTTTGTTTTGGATTATTTGGTTGCACCAAGTTTTAACTCCAAATAAGACTGTAATCTAGGATAAGACCAACTAATTAATCGCCCTTAGATCCTAAACTGATAAGGTTACTTGGTATTGTTAGAATCCATCAATATACATCATTTGAGAGGATTTTAAGTGTTCATCTAAAAGTAAATACGCATTAAATAGTAGGGTTTTTACACCCCTCCTCTCAAATGACAATACTGTGACATGGACCTTGAGGTGCACCTTGTACCAATAATACTTCTACAGTAAGTGGGCATTTATCTAAGATCTAACAAGTTTATAAATGATCTAGGGGAATTAATTGCACAATGACTTTCACGCCAAACAATGCAAAAGAAAATCATGGATTTTGGGTCTATATCTCTTGGCTTGTTGTAAAAAAGTCTAGTCATTTTTGCAACCATTACATCATGTTGTTCACTCAGTGTAGTATGATGTCCAAAGTGCCACTACATCTCGTGTGTAACACCAAATGAGCCAAATGAAGTCAATATCAGGAGATAAAACCCCAAGTCAAATCTTCCCTAAAAAACTTATGGGAGGTGATGAAGTACCCCTCACAAACCAAGATGCATAAAAATAAAGAAAGCATGAAAGTAGAAAGACTTTAGGGTCATTTTCATGATCACCCAAACTTTGACGAGTTTTTAGGAGTGATTTTGATGAATTTATTTCTAAGCCTTGGACTAGGCTACTTGTAATAGGAATGGCACTTTTGATTCCAAGGGTTCCCTATAGGGGATAAATTGAAGATCATACACGTAACATTCCTCTTTTTGTCAAACAAAATATAACTAAACAACTATTACAAACAAAAATTGATAAGTGTGTTTAATTTTATACCCAAATGAAAAGTTTGGTGGTGTTCATTTGACCCCTTGGTCTTAGTTGTAAACTTTGAAAACATTCACCAAAAACATCTATTTTTTTTTAAAAATGCCCAAAACAAGATTCTTAATTGATTTTTAAGCATGCAAAGGTGATTTAAACATGTTTTAAGCAAATATCAAGCTTGGTATTGTAGCAAAATTTTTAGCATGTCCTTTAGCTTTGAAGCTCTTTTTAGCTTGAAATAATGAACTTGAAAAAATTAACTCTCAGGTCTATGTTTTTGAAAAAACACAGTGACTGACATCGGTTATTACCATATACATCAGTCATCGTGGCTAATTAAGATCTAATCGATGTCGGTTTTTCTAGCTGATGTCGGTTAAGTTAGGTAACTGATGTTGGTATTACTTACTAATGTTGGTTACTGTGTAAAATCGTAACAAGCCAAGATGGTAAAATAAAGTTAGAAAATCAATTTGCAAGAGTTTTAAAGGCTTAAATAAATATTTTAGAGTTACAAAAGGATCTCTTTCAGGTGTGAGAGGCATCTGGTCCACCCAAGTGTGTGATTATGTGATCTAGGAATTTGACTCAAGAGAGGATGGTTAGTATGGTGCTAGTTTCAAAATGAAAACAAAATGAAATAAACACACTAATAACATAACATCTCTAGGCATAGACACTAGGGAGAGCTTAGTTAACAAAATAAAATGACAAACACAACTAAAAAGTAAGGAATGAAAAACACAAGAATTCCTTCACCTTCTTTGGATGCTCAAAATGCTTTTATAGTAGTGGCTTGCTCAGCTTGTGCTCTTGAAGTCCTTGGTAATGGAAGCTTGGATACCTCCATCTCTCCTTGGAACCTTTAGCTTGTAGCTTGGCTTGGCTTGGATTGGAATCAATTTGGCATGGTAACACTAGTTGCTTGAATATTTTGGAACTAATCCTGCATTATACCTTTGCTCAAATTAAGCTTAGAAATGATGTTCATGGCCTCTCTATTTATAGATTTTTGAGAATGTCTAAAATCAACCTGAACCATCTATCTCAAGATTGAGATGTGTGTTTGAGGATTAATTTAATTTTTAGAATTAAATTTATAATTATCCTCATCATGACATTGGAAGAAGGGGCAATTAAGAGGCATGGAGGGCATGAATCCTGATATTTATGGCATTTATGTCCTAAGGATGTCTTCCCATGAAATGAGGTCACTTGATGATGCAAATATTCAATATTCATTTCTAAAAATAAGTATTCAAAAAGTTTCCATTGATTTCTTGATTAGGCCTTGATTTGGGTTAATTAGATCTTAAGCATGATTAAGCACCTTATACACAAATTACTTAATTTGATTAGAATGCCTTGTTATTGGTCCAAAATTTGACTGGATTGGAATTGGAAGGTGATGTTAGATGTTTTGAATTTGTATTCCCATTTAGGATATTACCAACAAAAAATAATGAAGGCACACATCTTGTGCAGAAGATTTGATAGGAAAGAGCAATGTAGAGCACCCAGGTGCATATTTGGCATTTTGACTAAAAATGAACTAATTAAATTTAGTTGGCCAATAAATTTCATTACTGAATTTAGGGATACCCTAGCCAAAATCAGCACTTGAATATGTCAGTTTCACATCTTTTAGTATGTTTTAGTGTTTTTAAGCCAAATTGTGCATTTTGGGTGGAAATTGGTCAAAAGCTTGATTGAAGGTTATCGATGGCCAGATTTAGGTGTCTATAGGTGGAAGAGTAAGAAGGATAACATGGGGAATTAGCCTTTAATTTATTCTTTTTCTTCTTCTCCTTGTCATGGCTATGTAGAGGCTCCTTGAAAACATTTAACTTGCGATTGGGTTCTGCAAGAGGAGAACTCTATGATAGAGGTGAGGCTTGCCCACCAAATGTTTGGGTGACATAAATTGCATCATCATTCCCCTTCATCTTATGGTAATTGAAAAACTTGGTGGGGTCATAATGAAACAACATTCATTGTTTTGCAGTGCTTGATTTAGAAGCCTTCTTTTCAATTGGCTTCTTGTTCAAAGCATTCACTTCGAGGTATCCTTCTTGTCCTTATCAGGAGGACAATTAGTGACACCATCACCAATCACATTATAGTTGTGATTGCATGAGGAGGATGACTTTTGGGTAGGCATGGGCCACATGCTAACACACACCTCAAATATTTAAATCTTCAGACACTCATTAACAACTTTATCATAAGAGGTGGGTTCATGCTTGAGGACTTTAAGGTAAACCTCCTACCTCAATGCTCATGTGAACATATCATAAAGTTGGTCATTTGAGAACCTATTCCTACACATATGAATGGATGAACACCCTCTACGCATAAAATCAAATTTCAACTCACCTTTGGCCAATGCCATAGAGCTGAGTGACTGGATGTCAAGGTTAAAGGGTTTGGAAATATCAAAATATTAGAGGATGTCATCCATAAGGAGATGAAAACTAGAGAGCTAATCTAAAGGTAGATTATAAAACTAGATGAGAGCTTCAACTCACCAAGAATGAACAAAGAGCTTAAACATCATGCCTTCATCCTACTCCCAATCCATACACACCATCATGAATGCTATAATATACTCCATGGGACTGGAGTCCCAAGTCCCATTGAACTTAGGCAATTAAAAGATAGGAGTAAGAAGGGGAATAACATGAACCCTAGGGGCTAAAGGATTTTGATAGAGATCCTTATACGCATGGTTAATAGCAAGTTGATGATGAGCTCTAGGGGGGATTGTGATGGTAATGATATTGCCTATACCCATAGACATCATTATAACCATGGCCATAAAGAGGATGATGTCAACGTAGCTCCTAATAGGGAGGACACTTATGATGGAAATCATCTCTATCATGAGGTGGGGAATGACCATGAGAAGTGTGATGATCCCCATGGGGATGATGGGAAGATGTGATATACTCATATAAATTGTATTGATGATTAAAATCTCCATGATGTTGGTCATGTGCCATCAAACAAGGGTCAATCAGTGGTTGTTGATGTTCCTGATATGCATCCCATAGATATCTAATCTGTAAGTGGCAATCAAAATCAACATGTTCATAAAAAACTCTAAAGGAAGGGTAGGAAGATGGGAAGAATATTCATGACAAAGATATCTCCCTAAGTGGGAATACCTATGATCTATAACGTGGACATGTGGATTTTCTTGTTGAAAATTTTCTTATCAAGAAATAGGTGGGGAACTCATATGAGAACTGGTCGAGACACCCAACACTAAATGGGTACAAGCTTTGTCTCCAGAGGAAGCATGTCATTGACTCCTAGGGGGAGAAAGATGCACTTCATTCACCTGATTGTGTCTAAAATAATCATATATGATCATATGTAACTCTTTAGGACCTAGCCAATCAAGAGGATCCACATCACCTTGAATGGGTGAATGAGATGCAGTATGAGGATGAGAGGAAACATCCTTAGATGAATGAATCTTATACTGGTGAAAAGGAGACATAGTCCATTGGTTATATTCTTACCAATCTTGTTTCCTTTTGAATGTGAGAGGATGTAGGCTACCATTCTGAGACAAGGGAACCTCTTGGATCCTAGGATCCAATAGTGTTCCATTGTAGTTGTGGCTTGCTCATGAGTGAGCTCAAGGATGAGACCCTAAATTTGATGGGAATGACATCCCAAGGGTGGGAGACTGTCTATGGATGCAATGAAGGAAGAGTAACATAGAAGATAACCAAAAGGGCAAATCGATGGAGAACCAATAAGAAGGATAACACAAAACCAAATCAGGAGGAAATAACCAAGGTGAGAGCTAGAACATAACTAAAAGCAAAGCCTAATAAATAACAAAGGGGAGTCGGCTAAGAGATCTCTAAATGGGATAGAACTAGCATTAGATCATATGTTAGCTCCCATCGAGCGTGATAGAATGTATCTCTAAGAATCTAAATGGAACCACTAGTGTTTGTTAGGGTGCTGAAGCAAACTACTAAGAGGCTAAAAGTCCAAGGGGTTCTATGGGCTCAAGAGGTCTATAGTGGCTATCTAAGAAAGCCAATGCAAGGAGCACAAGAGATAGGTGTAATGGAGTCTTGTGGGAGCAAGGAACAAGACACAAGCTTCAGGAACAGTCTTAATATCAATGTGAATCACCAATGGAAGCTGTAATAGAGTAGGGCGTCCCTTTTCACAAAGAAAGTTATTGTGCCAAGAAAGAACCAAGAGATATTCAAGGAAGAAGCCAAGATTTGGATATGAGTGATTAATCGAGAAGATCAAAGCAAAGATGCAGTAAAAGTGAATGTAGAGGCTCAAATGAATAAGGAAATGCTAATATAACTTAGCCTTAAGCCACCAAACCAGAAAAAAAAGTCATTTCTAGTTGTTTGGGCCTATTCAAGGCACTTTGTCATGCAAACTACCGAGGTCATGGCTTTCATGAAGGAAACATGCGGCCTAGGCTGTGGGTTTTCATCCTAAGCCATGACCTAGGTTAAATAAGGGCTTAGGCAAGTGAATGATCTCCTGAAAGGGTCCCGTGGGGTCCATAGAGAGCCTGTCTAGCATGAGAAAGGGCCAAGGTGGACTAAGGATGTATAGGGGATGAGAATATCATGTGGGAAAGGTCCAAGTGAATGGACGATTCTCTAAGAGGGATAATTAGGGTCAGTAGTTTGCACATGAGTTTGCAAAGTATGATTACATATATTATATCTATTATGTAAATAATTATGAATCTAATTGAGGGCTATAGGAAATGTTGAGATCCTATTTAGATATAAATACTTGTTCATGGAAAGTTAATAGAATCATAAAGTTCTATAAGAAAAATGAAAGTACTTTAGTATGACAGAACATGGATATATTTATATATATTATGGGATGTTTATTATGAAAAGTAGATAAATATTTTATATATATTTATATGTGAATTTAGGTTCTCATATACATATATAGATTATATGCATACATCAGATGCATGCCTATAATTATAGTCACATGATCCTAGATAATCATTGTCAAGTATGGATCTAAAGCTTACACATTGGCTAATGAAGATGGAAAGGAACTTGATGAGCCCATGCATATTATGCACCTAAAAATATTATATGCCTAAGTCATTATAGTGTTGTTGTAAATATCCTAAAAAAAAATTAAAAAAAAGAAAAAAAGAGAAAAATAGTACGTCCATAAGTGAAAACTAGTTTACTGGCACTTTGGGTAAATACCATCGTGAAAATCAGTTTCTAACATCATGTGTAATCTATTGTCTATATACACCCTAGTTACTTAAGGGAATCCCATTATATTCATCACTTGTGAATTTCCATTTAGTCACTTATTTCACCATCCACCCATGACATGTTAGCTTAGGGTTTTTACCCTTATAATTATGTAACCATGTCCATGCTCATGCTTAGAGAAATATATTGTATGTTACCACTATTATCACTTATAAATCCATATCTCAACACACTCTTAACTATACATCCAAACACATGACACTTCATCCATTAAAAATAATATCATACATCTATCTTTCAACTATGCTTATTCATCCATTCCCATATTGGGATAACTACATTTGGTCTGATATCCCCACCCAGATTATGTCCACGATGGATTATGTAGGCCATGCTTAGAGACATGTGATCTCTAGGGTTAGCATGACCAGTAACACCACCACCATCACCACCACCCCCTCTATCATCTGATCATCTCAAACATGAGTTCACTTTTCCATATCACCATCCAAAAGCATATGGTTTTCTTAGGACTTCTTTGTTAAATGTTCAACATTGTCTTGGATATTGAGTACCAAAGGTTTAACCCTAGCCTAGGATATTCATAAAGTCATTTGCTTAGTTTAAGTGTCATTTTATTAATTTGCTTTCACTTATGTTTGGTTGTCATTTTATTTTTTTGTGTGTTTCATCATTTACTTGAATTTACTTGCTTAAACATTTACTTATCTTTTCTATGCGAGTTTTTTTATTTCATTATGTGTTTGTCACTTTTACATAGTTTATCTTATTACAAAAGTTTTATTTCTTTTCATTTATTGTTTATTTTTGAGTCAAGATTATTATGTGTATTAAAAATGGCGTGATTATGATCTTCCATATCATAATTCACTAAGATTTGCACAAATGAATCTTTCAGTTCTTACACGTAAGACACAATAGTCATCATGGTTATTTCATACCATTCATGCATTTTTTTTGTTATATTAAATAAGGGTTGTTCAATTGTTGATTGGTTATTAATGTTGGAATTATTATTGGAAATCTAACGCAAAGCAAAAAAACAAAGGCATCTATCTAACCATGCATACATACATTTTTTTTCATTACATTCAAAAACATAATGAATGCTGAAAGGATTAACATGTGCTATAATATACCAAAATCAAGAAGAACAATTTATATACCAAATCAAATCTATCCATCTAATCATCTAACATAATGTAAACTTAAAACATATCTATTCATATATCCATAACACAAGTCTAATGCCAAAAATGAATCATGTATATATATATATATATATATATATATAATCTTGAATGTGTCACAGTACATCAATACAATGATACATGTCAAAAATATGTATACATCAATACATCATCTCATGTATCTTCCTATCCCTCAGATGGGGCATATATGGTTAGAATCTACTCATATTTCCATGGTGTATTCTTAGGAGGACCCATGACACATTGTGATGATTGTCCAACTGACCTATTAGACTCCACTCTATTATCCCTAATGCTGACCTCTTTATCGAGTAATCTCTAAAGGAAGGTGATTATTGTGATTGTGGTACTGCATCCTCATATAAACTCCTATAGTATGTCACCTAATCCATATCCCCCATGACCTTGTAGAAGGCTACCAATTGTTTAGGTCCTCTCAATAGCTCTCTCACCTTTGCTAACTCAATCCATGCAATGTCTCTCTTGTATCTTTGAATCAACCCCATGTCATCAGGAATTTGTGTCATTGCATCATACATGAGCAAGTCCCCCTCTCCCTCAACTATAATCCTCTTTATATCTGCTTATAACCTCTCCACCTCTCATTATAATCATATAATATTTGCATGTCCATCTCTCCCACCTCTATCTCTATGCAAACCTATTATATAGATGTCACAAGCCCTAATATCCTCATGTAAGATAATAATTAATGCCTAGTCCTATGCTAACCTAAATAGCCCTCATGGACCTGGTCTATCCCCTCCCTTTGTGTATATCTTTGGCATAGGCCTCATCTCTATAACACCCCCATCTCCCTCCCCATCACTATCAATAACCACTACAGGAGACTCTCCTCCTCCCTCTCCCTAATGTCTCCCATCTCCACATCTTGTGTATGGTCTCTTCAAACATATAATGCCTTTGTAGCCACTGTATCATGTCCCTAAACCCCATATTTATCTCCTTGTCTACCATCTTATACTAGATTTGCTCTCATTACCGTCACTCATAGGCCTCTACTCTGAGGAAGTGCCCTAAATGTCACTTGTAGTCTTTGCCTCCATGTCCTAGGTGGCATATAAAGATATGTAAGTCTTCATGGTCTCTGTTGGTCCAAACATAATGTATAATCAACTATCATACCTGCATATGCCACATCCCTCTTGGCACGAAATGTAATCATCTAAATATATGCCTAGTACTGAGCCATAAATCTAGAGTCAATACATGCAACACACTATGCTCTCTCCTATATTGATTATACAAAAATATAAGGATTAGATGGTATCACCCATCTAATCCTAAATTATCTCATCTCCTTATCAATTTAGTACCCTTCAATAATGTACTCATGATAACCAATAATGTAGAATTGAGGCATAACATAGTCTAAATGTATAACATCCTCCCTCTATTATGGATCAATCTCTTTGAATGGCCTCCATATAATTTGACCCATTCCTAATTCATTTATATCCCACCTATAATATTCCCCATCCCCAAAATGTGTTTGTTGTCTCCCTACATATACATGCCATCCATAGGAAACTAGATCCTCAATAGTTATCCTTCTTAATTAACCTATCAGGTGCTCGATCTCCACATGCTCACACGTCCACACCTATAGTATTTGGGTGAGCCTATAAATACCTTGCATGTATATACCACATGATGTAAATCCTTGTATAATTTTGATAGTACATATGTTCCAGACACAAACTAAGTGATACTCTATAACATATCTATAATCATGTCCAACAAACCCATTAGGAATAGTCTCCTACTCTTTTCAGGTAACACAATGCCACTAACAACAACCATAAGAATAATTATCAAAGGATTTGTATCTAAGCGCATGTAGTTATCAATTTCTATCCCACACACACCATAAGTATCAAGTACTCCCTAAAAAACTTGTACAAAGTAATTTCCTATGCACCCTCACTCCATTAAACATGTATCCCTTCAATAGGTATCCTCAAGATCCTCCATACATCCTCCAATGTCATAGTCATCTCACTTGTCAATAGATAAAATGTGATGGTCTCACTATGTCAACACTCAACCAATGCAATCAAATATGCCCTATCTACTTGTATCTCATGCATTTCCATAATGTATGCCAAGCCAATCACCTATAGTACTCCCACCTCATAGTCGGTAAATCTCACCATTATCTCAAGTGTTCTCAAGCATCTCTCTTATGTGCATAAAATTGGAAACCTCTCTTGCATACACTTAAATAAAGCACAATGTTAATCCTATTCAGAGATATATCCCACCTACAGTCCCATATCTATTCATTTCTCATCATACCCAAGCATGCCAATTTTTAGTTTACACTTCTACCAAATTCACCATTTGTCATGATGAATTCACCATGATTTTGAACAAATTCACTGAACTTTTCAATGAATTCACTAAAGTTTTTGATGAATTTATTGAACTTTTCAATGAATTCGCTAATTTTTTTGATGAATTCACTAAACTTTTTAATGAATTTGCTAATGTTTTTTATGAATTCACCATGAATTTTGATGAATTCATCATTCCTACCCTCAAACCTTATTTTTTATGAATTCATTTTTTACCCTAATAAATTCACCAAAATCAATGCCAAATTTTCTATTAGGTAAACAATGAAATCATTTTCTTTAATTTTACATCACATTAAATGCTAATATAACTCAAAACAAAAAACTCTAAATTATTACTTATCACATCCTCACTCCCCTTTGGCCTCTGTTTCACTCATACACGTTCATTGCAATGCCTATCTGCTAGAATCCAGTCCATTTCCTCTCCAACCCCAGAACAAAATCACACAATTTCAATCTACAAATCAATCACAAAGAAATTAATTTACACAAATTATTTTTAAAACAACCCCTAAACCCTATTTATAATCTGCCTCCTCATTCAAATATTTTCCCTCCCAAACCATTATTTTCACATTTCAAAACCAATTTTATCCAAATTTCAGGCTAGTAATTGATCAAAGTGCTAAAATATTTATCACTACTTGCAATTATTCATCTTGTAAATATTTATCCACCATGGAAACTCTATATTTTTTGTTTTATAGCCCATAATTTACCATCGTGGGGATATATCATTCCCACATCTCTGCTCATGTGATCCCTAAGTCCTAATCACCATTAAAGCGTCCAGTCATCGAATGGGAAATATTCTTTTTCCAATCTATTATCTAGTTTTTAAGCAGCTAGGGGAAAATCATTTTACACGTTTTAATATTAAAAATATGGTATCAATTATAGTACTTTAATTTATTAACAAAATTCATTATAACCACTTCATCATTTTCATTAAATCATTTTGAGTGTTCATCTGCTTTCCCACACAAACACTTGATGGGCATCATCACATTTATTTTCATTTATCTTTGAGGATTTTTTCTTCATAATCATCAACATTCTACTTTGTCTAGTATTCTTTAAAATGATATTACTTCACAACATCATTTCAAAGAGGGGCAAATGTATACACCTAAATTTCATCATTTAGTTTTGAAATTAACATTGACGTGCTAACCCTTCTCAATTCAAATTCAAATTAACATCGCTTCCCTTCAAAATTAGAATAATTGAATAATTCTTAATTAATTAATTATAAACATGCATACCTATTTTCCTCCAAAACTACTTAAAATCTAGATTTTCTACCTCACCCAGAATTCCTCCCTATTTGTCTCAACCATGTGTTAACTCATCCAACTACCTTCCTCATTTTCCCCAACTACCTTGTGAGTCATCTTAAAACATTTCAACTTCTAAGCTGAATCAACCAACTAACTTGACCCATTCTTGCTGACTCATTCAACCAACTCCTCTTTCTTCTTAACTAATAGAATCAGTCATCATTCTCATAGATGAGAACTAATTCCTAAACATTGATTATTTTAACAATTTAAAAAATTCAAATAATCCTCAACTGTTCATCTCATCTCCCATAAGCCTATAAATTGATGTGAAATCCATCACTTTCAATCATGCACCTTTAAGGTAACAAAGTGCTATCAAATTATCAAGTGAATCCAAGCAAGTCAAATCCATCAAATTCCTTTTTCATACAAAAATGTTGCCCAATTCTATTTTCCTTTAGAAAGGAGTTAAACAACCACATTAACATTCAAGATCAAGTCCACCATTGATCACATAATGGATAAGGTGACGAAATTGCATCGTATTTTATAAGTTTCTTTGTAAATTTTCTCTTATTTGTTGTGCCTCTATCTTTGAAGTTAAGTTTAGTATAGTTTAGATTAGAATTTGTTTGTATATGTTTTCTTAAGCAAGCTTGCATTACAGATTTTACACTTATAAACTCTCATAAATGTTGCCTACTAATTTTTTCCATTTCAAAGTGTAGGAGAGGAATAAACTAGAGCGAAAGTATTGGGTAAGTTGTTAATGCTAAAATCAGAGGGGATGACTATAATGAAATGGTGGTTAATAAGATTCCACTCGATGGCATATAAAATTTGGATCCACATACAAATTATATCGATCACCCAATGCTTTACTAAAAAAAACACTTCTAATATGTTGTGATTGCGCATGCTGCAACATCTCCCATACAAAATGGGAAAGGTATCCAATGATACCAATGCATTATTAATTATGAAGTAAAAATAAAAATTTAAGGAATTATAAGTGCTAGTTCTCCAGTTCTTTGAATTACAAAATGTCAATGACATTACTAAATAATATTCTATTATAATTGTAAAATAAAATAAATAAGATGACTAAAAAACTACCACTTACCAAGTTTAAGGTTTCAAGATACTCCTTAATTGTATTCTCTTTGAGTTACTCCATGATATATAGAAATATTTATTATTGTATCTCTTTTTGCCCTGGTGACATAAAGAAAACATGCTAATCCTCTCACTAATGTTGCCTATTGGGTTTCTTTGTTTCATAGTGTAGGAAAGGAGTAAATTGGAGCGAAAGTATTGGGTAAGCTGCTAATGCTGAAAGTGGATGAGATGAGTATAATGAAATGGTGGGTAATAAGCTTCCACTCGATGGAATATGATGTTTAGATACACATACAAATTGCATCAATCACCTAATTCATTACAAGAAATAATATTTCTACTATGTTGTGACTGTGCATGTTGCAACATCTCTCATACAAAAATGGGAAAAGTATCCAATGCTACCAATGCATTATTAGTTTTGAAATAAAATAAAAATGCAAGGTGGTATAAGTGTTAGTCTTCAGATTCTTTGAATTTTAAAATCATGAAGACATTACTAAGTAATATTCCATTATAAATGTCAAGTGAAAAAAATAAGATGACTAAAAAAATGCCACTTACTAGGTTTATGGTTTCAAGATACTCCTTCATTGCAGTCTCTTTTAGTTACTACATCATAAATATAAATCTTGCCTATTCTAGGTCTCTTCAGCCTAGAGACATAAAGAAAAAAATGTTACTTCTTCATAAATGTTGCCTATTTGGGTTTATATATTTCACTGTGTAGGAGAGAAATAAACTAGAGCAAAAGTATTGGGTAAGTTGCTAATAATGAAAGTGGAGGAGATGAGTACAATGAAGCGGTGAGTAATAAGATTCCACTTGATGGCATATGACATTTGGATCCAAATTACATCAATCACTAAATTCATTACTAAAAAAACCTTCTACTATGATGTGACTATGCATATTGTAACATTTCCCATACAGAATGGGAAAGGTATCCAATGCTACCAATGCAATATTATTTCTGAAAGAAAAAGAAAAATACAAGGTGGTAGCAGTGTAGAGCACGAATTATTGAACAAAAACACACATACCAATAGTTATAGAAGAAAATTCAAACAACATCAATTCATAAAAATATGTTATAACGTCATCACCTACCACCTACTCACCATTATGCTACATGTTATCGAGATCCTCCAACTTACCCATTTTCCCTCCAATTGTCAACTACCTCGTGGCATAATGTTACACAATTTTCCCTTAAATTTTAATCATGCATTGCTTCAATCAACCATTGTTACATTTCACTTTTTTAATAATTATTATTATAATATATAATTTACATATAATAATACAATACATTAATTATAATGAAATACTATATTCTATTAATATTATAAATAATCTACTAAACAATATTCTATACTATACATTAAAAATATAATATTATATGTATGTATATTTATAATATTTATATAATATATTCTAATTGTATAAACTATTATATAGTCTACAATTTAAAATATTAATAATATATATAACATATATATTAATATATATAACATTCTATAGAAGTATTATATTAATAATATAATCTATATTATAATATTTATTTTCCTATATATATATATATTGATCGATAATTAGGTTTAAATGTCCCTCTCCCATTTATTAATTGAAAACAATTATTACAACAAGGCCACAACAGCTAGGAGAAACCAAAAAACAAACTAGGAATAAAACCCCATAAATTGACTCAAGTCGTCAATGACAAGTCAGACCAATAAACAATGAACCAAAATAAAATGCCCACAAACAACCTTGCCAAAAATCCACCTTGAAAGAATGAAACCTGACCCTACCAAGCTAGCCCATGACCCCAAGAAAAAACATGCACCCCATCATGGTGCCTAAGACTAGCTGTCATGTTTGTTGCCCACATCTACCACTTCCACATCACCACTACCAACCTGACAACCCAACCTCAATTTCCTAAGATACTCCATACACTTAGCCATGACCACCTCTATTATCTTAGGCACATCAAAAAACTTACCTATACTACCACCCTAATCATGATGACCACCACATCTTCCATAGGCACTCAATTCTAGCATGTATCCCCCCAAACTAGGGGAACAAAAGGCATCCTCCATGTGGCCCCTCATATCATTGGTCATCTCATGCCACCATGTCACTAGCCTACCTCCTTCCAAACTTGCCCCTTCAACTGCTACCTGAGGAGGAAAATTTATTTTCATCACACCAAACAACCACCCCAAAATCCTCACTATTGAGATTTATCAACTCCAATGTTAAAGGTCAAGTACATCCCCCAATAATTCCATAAGAGCCTTGCATATTGGATTGTCTAAAACTAAAATAAAACCCTCCATCATAGATGGTTGATAGAGCAATACCTAAAGTCATTTTGCAAATCCCAACACTATCATGTAACGTTCTTCTAGCTCACATAAAGCTGAAAGATTTACTATCCCTAAGTAATCATCACACAAGAACATTAATAACAACATGATAATTCTCCAAAAATACTCCACAAATTTTATCAGACCTACCCAAAATTGTATTCTCACTAGATACTTTACAATCTCATAAACCTACACTTTATCCCTCGGGCTAGCAAAGATTACCCACAAACATGGATGCCATTTTAAAGTTGACCTTCATTCAACAAAATGTATCGAAATACAACATGTCTATGAGTTCTTTGACTGTTTCCAACATTACCCCCAACTAGATGAGAAAGATCTTCTTGATCTGATAATTGATGACTTGACCTTAAATTTCATTTCTCATTTGAAGGTAGTTAGTCGAAGGAGAGGCATGACCAAGACATTTTATAACATTTCATCTATCACAACATAACTCACCTGCATTCCACTCACTTGCCACATGCCTCAAACATCTTGACACTCCACCTAAACTACTCAATGCTACCATAACATGCAAAAAGATTTGTCATCCCCATCCCAAATAAATCTCCTACATGTGTGTGATACATGACATCACTAACCATGTTACATCATGATTCCTTTCTAAGAAAACTTAACTTATTATCCATGGATATTTATAGTTGATAATTTGATTTGATTATTATTAACTAAGTTGTAAGTCATGTTGTTATGGGATAATTATATATTGATTTGATTTCATGGTTGCATTGCTATGAGTTTGGTTGTAAGGTATATCCTTACATTGTTATCATGTTGATTTCTTATTTCAATAGTATTTTATGATATATATGTCATGATGTTATGGACTAACTACCTTCTTATCATGAGTTTGATGTAGGGAGATTCATCCTTCAGAGCATAACAGAGGGAGAGAATTATCAGAGAGGGTGACATAGATGAAGGTGTTGGGGGATGATATAGGAATGACTATAACCCTACACACACCATGTTAGATATTACAAGTTAAATGCTTAGTTTGAATGGCTAGAGTCAGTACGATCTTTATGTTATCTGCATTTAGATAATTGTTTGTGTGTTAGTTCAAATTTATGCTTAGGTGAATTAATTTCATGTGATTACTTTGTAAACGTTATTGTGCACTTATATCATGTCATTGTATTCATGATTATTAATGTTGTCAAAAATGCAAATTTGTTTGAATAGTGTTTGGTACTACCGTATGTAGACTAACCAACATGTCTTAGTAATGTTGAAAACATAAGCTAGTTATCTTTATGATATTCAATAATATCATTATATGGATTAATGTCTTAATAAAATTAGATAACATAAGGTAAATAACTTTATATTAGTAGTATTATTATTAAGTCATTATAAAAATATATCAATGGAAAATTCTCATACGAGAAATAAAACCAGTAAAATAATTGCATTAAATTACAACTGTGTTATAATTAGAATAAATTAGCAATTAAGAAAGAATGGAAAACTTTAAAAACAAAAATGACAAGTTTAAAAATAAAACAAACAAAAATCATGAAAAGAAGAAAGGAACAAAAGAGTGGTGTAGCATAAAGGTGAGGAAGAGAACACAAATAGTGGAGAGGAGAAGAAGGAAAAAAGAGAGAAAAGTGGAAGGCAACACAAAGAGGAGGAAGAAAATTAATCCAAGTGGAAAATTCCTAGATTGTATCATTCTAACCTAGAAGATTTTTCTAAGTAGATGAAGCTATTAGAATTTTGTGTGGAGATTATTGAATTTTTGAGTGTAATACAGTCAAACAACTGATATCTAGAGGCAATACTTCTCTTGAATCTAAGTATATAATGATTTACTTATATATATAGGAGTACATATATACTATTATCTCTATTCCATTCATCAATATTTGTACTTAATGTATTAATGTCTTAAGATTAATGGTACCTAAGATATTATTAATAACCATAATAAGTACTTTATAGATTTAATACATCAACAATAATAAGTACTTATTGATGATATATTGTATGGATGGTCATGATGTCTTGTAATATTTTTATTTAAAGGGATAAATTTATAAACATCGGTTATATGCTCTCATATATTGTGCTCTCCTAGATTTTACCTATTATTAAATGTGCTCTTAGGAATTTATCCAAGAAGTTTATGAGTTCACCATGAAGTTATTATACAGTAATATATATGCCATCATCTATTTGTAATATATATTCTTTTTAGTCAATTACATATAACATCCACTCATAGAAATATCTAATTGCCTATTAGTAATATATATTACATGGATGTTATATATTATAACCTGTAACATCCAATTACATAACAAATAATAAGTCAATCGGATGTGGATGTTATATAATATATATGCTAAATCATTTAGTGAAATAATCAATCATATTATTAGATATGTATAATAGTGTCTAAAGTGGTAATGTAAATATAGTGATCAAGGTATTCAGGGTATTTAACCATATGCTTTGAGTTTAATAATCAGAGGTAGTAAACTCATATTCTACTTAGTTGATATCGATTCAGGGTAAATACAATGATTAGTGGTATATACAGAGATATACCACTTAAACAATGATTCAAGGTGTTTAATATACCAACACACACACACACACATACATACATACACACACACACACACACACACACACACACACACACACACACACACATATATATATATATATATATGCAGTGAATCATATTTATGTTTCCAATGAACTAGTTTAAATATATATTGAAAAAGTTATAAACAAAGTAAGCTATTTATATAAGTCGACTTATAACTATATAACAATGATTTATATTTAGTTTACTAAGTACTTTGGATAACAACGACTTGATTATGAACTTTTATTTATGGCGCTTTTGTCCTAAAAATCTTTGTAAAGAGTTTACATAAAGATATATAGTTAAGTTCTTGATTTAAAGACATAAATTCATGTGTCAATATCAGTTTATATGTCGATACATAAGTGTTTATTGGCAGTGATATATATAAATATGGTTACCTATAGTTTACTAATACATAAATGTATTTATTAATAATGATATAGTTATAGAAAGGAAAGCTTATTACAAATATTTGGTTATGGATGCAGATATGATAGTGTAGTGATCTGGGTAATTAATAGTGACCTGGATTCAAATGCTATCTATATAAATCAATATCTAATAAAATAACAATGATATAATGGTCAATCGATATATATACAGTGATATAAATTGGTATATTATCTTTATTAATTCAATAAAGAAATATAGACCTTATTGGTCAATCATTGTCTATCATTGTCTAAAATAGAAATGTATACCTTATTGGTGTAATTCACAAGTTCCTGAATATAAATTGTTGTCTATACAAATCTATTGTCCTTTCTTGCAAAGATCATTATTGGTCACTAAGTATTATAATATTATTCATATAGTTGATTTGGTTATTAAGGAAGGGCACATATGATTAAAAGGATCTGAGGATAGTTATTTTTTTTATACGTATGGTGATCTAAGGAGTTAAAATACTGGATACACCTACTAGCTTAGGTGGTACATTCAAAATTATAAAAATACCATATTTATCGATCATTATAATCATAATGTTTCTATTTTCATAATCATTATGAAAATGAGATAGACATAGTGGGATAAACATAATGATTTGATTATACTAGATAGATGACATTGTATGTTCACAATACTCTTGTATATTTTTATATGATGATAATGGTTAAAATATCGAATAGACATTGTCTATCCAGCTTAAACTCATATATTAGGTATTCAATAATTAATCATGGAATCTTGAGTTTAATATATGTATAATTACAATGTCTTAGCTCTGTAGTTACATAATTTGGTATGTTTGTATGATATGTTTTGAGATAATAAATACTTGACAAGTACATAGTCTAGGAATAATAACAAAAAAATAAGTTAAGGTTAGTTATTTAAATATATACTTTATAGATATAGTGATATATGTATATTCATACAAAGATATATCTCAATATATTCTTTATTAGGTTTATTAGATTTATGGATATTGATCATGTGAGATTGATTTGTAGATATATCATGATATTATTTATCGAGCAAAGATACTTGATGATTTATTTGTATCTTTGATTTATTTATACATGGATAAAACCAAGAAAAAATATCATATCGAAAGGATGAAATCTTATAAAGTCTTGGATTGGAATTCTAGATGATTGTCGGCATTTACATACAATATTTATATATTATTGAAAACTTGTTTTTGGTGCATACTATGAGTATATTAATATATAGCTTATATTAGTATATTGGGAGGTATGTTTACATTTATAGTTTATTATCTATTAAAAAATAATTCATAGATCATTAAAGGATTGGACACTGTGCATTAACCTCCTAAAATATAACAAGTTGCTTAAACTAAAGATTATGTTTTCATGAGAATTATGACTTTCTTTATTATGACTGGTTGTTAGAATTAAGTAGTGTGTACATGTAAATGATGGACTATGATAGCTTACTTTTCATAGAATGTAATATATACTTGAATCTACTTACATAATTTAGAGGTATGTAGTCTAAATATAAATTATATCTAGTTGGTATAATCTATTCTTGTATGCTTATTATTTATGTGACAAACAATATTGTGGAGATTCATTCATACGTTTGATAGATTAAATGCATGTATTTTGATTATTCTTTTGTTTAGCCTATTTAATTCCTACTATTAGGAAGTAATATGTATGAATTTTTTGGTTATATTCATGCTTACCAAATCTTGTATTGCCAGTACTAGGTAAGTAGTGAAATTGACTTCACTAGCTTACTAGTATCATCAATGCCAAATGAAGGTAATCTGATCAAGTGGTGTGTATGAATTTGACTGATCCTATAGATCAATAACTATTGAAAATTTTGACCAAAGTAATATTTAGTTAAACATTATCATTTCATATGTATGATTTACATGTTCATGTGATATCATGTTAGAACATATTTCTTTATGGTTCATTGCATGTTATTAAAAATCATACAACACATGTGTAGTGGTTTGTCTCTCTAGATTCCTGCACTGTCACTATCTAATCATCCATGAAGGAAGGGTCATTCCCTGATGGGGTATTGTGTAGGGAATTGATGGTCCATGATTAGTGTGTAAAAGTGCTCGAATGATGATCTCCTTCCCCATAACAATACTTATTTCAAGACTACACTTGAGATTACCATAGATACTGTAGTTAGGGAAACTCATGCTCTATTGAGCCTTGTATCTTGTACATTATATTATTTTTATTATTATTAAAATATTATAACTGAGAAGATGTAATTATTTACTTATCTACACATTGACAGTAGTGGTTGTATGTTTGTACCAACTGTGTTTGGACATCTATAATTACTTTTTATATTTAGTTATGTTTTGTTTCATTTGATGATAATGATCAATGATGGATAGATGTCACATGCTTATTTTATACGTATCATACTTAGAGTGTTTTATTTGGATCACTAATTAGATTATTGTGGTGTAATCTCATGAAATAATATGTTGATTAAATTTTAAAAAATTGTATTATTTCAAGTAGATCCCAGTGGGGATGTTACATGTGGTATCAAAGCTTGGGCTCGAACTCTAGGACCTTATGATTCCACTAGTGTATTCGTATCTTTCTATTTATCAAAAAAGATAATGGTGAAAACTAGAGTATCCAGAGAGGGTCCTTCAAAGGTCAATGATAACCCTCCATTTGATCCTAATTAATTTGATACTAAGCAAGCAACAATGATGGATCAGATCCTCCAATCATGAATGAAACAAAAGATCAAACTCCAGCCCCAGAATAGGAAGTTCATGGCCATGAAGAGAAATAACACTAGGATGAACCTGAAGAGCATCTTGTAGAGCAGGTAAACCCTCTAGATGCAAGAGAACGTGTAGCTATCGAGTTGGATAAAGAGATGAAAAAGGTGAATCCACCTAAGTTCGATGGAACTATTTTGGATGACACAACTAAAGCATGGTTGATTGAGATGGAGAACCTAGTGACATGTAATATTGTACTAGTTAAGTGAAGTTTATTTTGGACTTGTAGTACCACACTGTAGAATCATGTTACACTATGATTAGATTTATGAGATTTAGTAGATCCTCATGTCTAGCTTGATGACTATTGAAGGTAATAGACATCTAGGATTTTTGGAATTATGTTTACCTATGTGGATGAATTCTACATTTGATCAATTAACTTAATATCTTAGGAGTGTGTACCCTTAGAAGCACTCATACCCTATTCAAGTTGTTAAAGGATTAGTTTATCGAGTGTCTTGATGGTGATGATTGTCTGTGATGTTTGAATAGGTGAGTGCATAGCATAGTTCATGAGTCATGAACAAGATATTCCTATAATATTTTTGATCACTTAGATTGAACACCTCGATAATGATTACATCTTTACTTGGTAATCAAGTCACCTTTGCCCCTTGTGTTTTGTATTATGAGGGTTGAAAAAACATGGGATGTTTATCACTTAATAATATGTGCATTTTAGATAGAGTTTTATGTCTTATGTACATTAATCCTAGGGGAGGAAATCCTAAAAGGTCGTTTATAGATTGTCACCATCTAGTGCAATGGGAATTCTCATTGTAGTGGAGTGTAGTTATCTTTATTGAGGACTCCTATGTGTTAGGAGTTTACTCATGGATTGGCACCCCATATGTTTATGTGGATTGGGAAGAGGTGTCATCTCACATATCTAGTATAGAGGAGATTTTTTACTCTCTCAATCTCCTTTGACATCATTATAATCCCACTGAGTGGATTCATATTCTCATGATGTTGATTAAGTGTTGTCTTAATCAGAAACTTGTTTTTGAAATGTTGTTTTGACAATATTCCCTAGAGTTCATGGGGATAGTGTCTTCTACTTCTTTTTGATAGAGAATTTGTAAGAATGGAATGGATTGATGCATCTATGTTGTTAATATTTTTCCTTCCAGTTATGAAAAAAGGTTGTGATACTACACTTACAGGTTTCATAAGTGTCTAGTGATTTTGGTAACTTGGGTTGCAGTGTTTTCTTCATACCATGTGAGGGTATTTAAGAGTTTTATTGTTGAGATTTTAGTTCACTATTTTTCACTTGTGACTTTTTAGAGTCACACTTTCTAGTGCTACTTTATCTAAACTTGTGAACTTTAACCACATGGAGTGGCTAACCTTGAATTTATATTAGTTATAGAATAAGATTTGTAATTTGATTATAATCATTATGTTACGATTCACCTTGATTAGATTGGTATTATTCTCATCTTGCTTAAAACATGTTGTTTTGATGAGACATTTATGTAGCTTTCTCTTAGAGCAAGTATGGACTAAGATGTGTACAACATATTTTTAGTCTAAGGGGTTGAGATAAGTGTATAACTTGTTGTGTAACTAGACAAGCAAGTGGGGAGGCACTGTCTCACTTGTTCAATTTATAAAGTTGTAAGGATGGTGTGATCCTTGGCCTTTGTTGATTATGTTAATTTTAACTTTATTTCCTCCTAACTATGAATATAACAAAGATGGATTAATTTTTGAAATTTGATACATCTTGAATTATTTAGCATATATTATTACACTATAGGATTTGTTAGAATGGATTTGTGATTTATTGAACCATGTGCATAGTTTGGACATCATTAGGTCATGGAGACCTAAGGGATGAGTGGTGAATTAGAAATGTGAGTACTAAGATATGGGAGTGGATCATATTTAGTCTCACATTGACTTAATAAAAATTGATTTTGAATCTGACAAGGGGAGCTTGTTGAATCCATGATTTGGCAAAGGGGACTTGTTAAATTCAATCATATGCCCATACACATGTATACAGAGGAATGTTTATTCCTTAATTTTATATACATTGAAAATGTATTATTTCCAATTCTTATTCATCATCATAATTATCAGGAGCTACGTGAAGTAATGGTAGTATTGACATGTCATACTTATTGAGAGCTACACAAAATAGCGATGGTATTGACTTATATGCATCATTCTTGCCAAGTTCTCTAAACACTTTTCTTAGGAATAATAAAAACACTCTCTAAGTTAGAGAGATGTGAAGAGGGGACAGGAGGATTTGTAGAACTCTCTCTAGCCATTTGTTTTTGGTCTTTGTGATGATTTTATGTGTTTACAGTTGAGGATTAAATTTGATCAGTCTGTGTAATTATCACGAAGATAGATGGGACCCTTCAAGGTGTTAGAAGTGGTCAATCCTTTAGAATATAGGCTAGAATTTCCATCAACCTAGCTCTAATTCATAATGTATTCCATGATTTTTATATTAAAAAGTATATATCTAATCCTTCACATGTGTTGGATTAGAATGCTTTACAAGTTCTGGCCCCTGAGGTGGTCATGGTAGAACCAATCAAAGTAATTGATACTTGTAAACTTCATTTGTAAAATATAAATATGTCACAATGCAAGGTCTTGTGAAACAAATACTCTGAGGATAGTGCTACATGGGAAGACTGATGAGTTCTATAGATGATTTACACATTTAATTGTTTGATTTGATACTTCATATTATGTTACTTTTCTACTAAAAAATGTCTTTAATTTAGAACTAATATTTGAATAAGTATCATTGGGACGATGACCATCTTTAATGGGGAAGGATATCACATCTTGATTCCTTACTAAACAAACTTATTTGATTATCCATGAATATTTATAGTTGTTAATTTTATTTGATTATCATTAACTAAGTTGTAAGTCATATGCTGTTATGGGATAGTTGAATATTCTTTGATTTCATGATTGCATTGCTATGAGTTTAGATTTAAGATATATTCTTACATTGATATCATGTTGATTTGTTATTTCAGTAGTAGTTTATGATATATATGTCACAATGTTATGGATTAACTACCTTCTTGTTGTGAGTTTGACATATGAGAGATTCATCCCTCAGATCATGATGGAGGGAGAATATCATTAAAGAGGGTGATGTAGATGGAGGTGTTGGGGTATGACAGAGGAACGGATAAAACCCTATACACACCATGTTCGATAGTACATGTTAAATACATAGTTTAAATGGCTAGAGTTAGTATGATCTTTATGTTATCTGCATTTAGATAATTGTATATGTGTGTGTTAGTTCATATTTATGCTTAGGTGAATTAGTCTTGTGTGATTACATTATGAATGTTACTATTCACTTATGTCATGTCATTGTATTCATGATTATTAATGTTGTTGAAAATGCAAATTTACATGAATAATATTTGGTACTACCATATGTAGACTAACCAGGATGTCTTAGTAATGTTGAGAACATAAGCTACTTATCTTTATGATGTTCGATAATAAAATTATATGGCGTAATGCCTTAATATAATTAGATAACAAAAGGTAAATGAATTTATATTAGTATTATTATTAAGTCATTAGAAAAATATATAAATGGAAAAGTCTCATACATAAAATAAAACCAATAAAATGATTGCATTAAATAACAACTGTATTATAATTAGAATAAATTAGTGATTAAGAAAGAATGGGAAAGTTTAAAAACAAAAATGGCAAGTTTTTAGGGAAAAAAAACAAAAAACAAAAAGAAAAAGAAAATTCATGAAAATAAGAAATGAATGGAAGAATGGTGTAGTATAAAATATGAGGAAGAGAACACAAGTAGGGAATGAAGAGGAGAAGAAGGAAAAAAGAGAGCAAAGTGGAAGGAAACACTAAGATGAGGAGGAAGATCAGTCCTAGTGGATAATTCTCGGATTGTACCATTCCAACCTAGAATCTTTTGCTAGGTAGGTGGAGCTATTAGAATTTTGTGTGGAATTATCAAAATTTTATGTGTAATATAGTCAAACAATTGATATCCAAAGGGAATACTTATCTTGAATCTTAGTATACATTGATATATATATATATATATATATATATATATATATATATATATATATATATATATATATATATATATATATATATATATATATATATATATATATATATATATATATTATCTATTCCATTCATCAATATCTATACTTAATATATTAATGTGTTATGATTAATGGCACCTAAGCTATTATTGATAATCGTAATAAGTACTATATAGATTTAATACATCAACATTAATAAGTACTTATTGATGATATACTCTATGGATGGTCATGATGTCTTGTAAACTTTTTATCTAAAGGGAAAAAATTATAGACATCAGTTATATGCTCTCAGATATTATGCTTTCCTAGACTACTCATTATTAAATATGCTCTCAGGAATTTATTCAAGAATTTTATGAGTTCACCATGAAGTTATTATACAGTAATATATATGCCATCATCTATTAGTAATATATATCCTTTTTAGTCAATTACCTGTAACATCCACTTATAGAAATATCTAATTACCTATTAGTAATATATATCACATGAATGTTATATATTCTAACCTATAACATCCAATTACTTGATAAACAATAAGTCAATCAAATGTGGATGTTATATAATATATATACAAAATCATTTAGTGCAATAATCAATCATATTATTAGACATGTATAAGAGCATCTAAAGCGGAAATGTAAATATAATGATTCAGGATATTTAGGGTATTTATCCATATGCTTTGAGTTTAATAATCAGATGTAGTAAACTCATATTTTGCTTAGTTGATAGTGATTTAGGGTAAATATAATGATTAGTGGTATATACAAAGATATACCACTTAAACAATGATATAAATTTATAAACATGAACTGAGGCGTACATACATACATACATACATCTATATGCAGCAAATCATATTTGTGTTTGTAGCAAACTAGTTTAAATATATAGTGAGAAGTTATAAATAAAGTAAGCTATTTATATAAGTCAAATTATAACTATATAACAATGATTTATCTTCAATTTAGCAAGTATTTCAGATTATTTATAACAACAAATTGATTATGAACTTTTACTTGTGGAACTTTTGCCCTACAAATCTTGGTAAAGAGTTTACATAAAGATATATAGTTACGTTATTGACATAAAGACATAAATTCATATGTGTCAAATAAGGTTATATGTAGATATACATACATAAGTGTTTATTGGCATTAATATATATATATATATATATATATATATATATATGGTTACCTACAATTAATAATACACATATATGTCTTTATTGATAGGGATATTGTTATAACAAGGAAAGGTTATTACGAATATCTAGTTATGGATGTGAATTTGACAGTGTAGCGATTTGGATAATTAATAGTGACCTGGATTCAAATGCTATCTATATAAATCATTGTTTAATAAAATTACAATGATATAATGGTCAATTGGTATATATACAATGATATAAATCGGTATATTATCTTTATTAATTCAATATAAAAATATAAACCTTATTAGTTAGTCATTATCTATCGATGTCTAAAATAGAAATATATACCTTATTGGTGTAATTCATGAGTTCTAGAATATCAATCATTATCTATACAAATCTCCAGTCCTTTCTTGCACAAATCATTATTGGTCATTAAATATTATAATACTATACATATAGCTTATCCAGTGATTAAGGAAGGGTGTAGATGATTAAAAGGATCTAAGGATAGTTGTTATTTTTATAGGTATGACGATCTGAGGAATTAAAATAATGGATACACCTACCAGCTTAGGCAACACATTTAGAATTATAAAAATTTGATATTTATATATCATTATAATCATAATGTTTCTATGTTCATAATCATTATGAAAATGAGATAGACATAGCGGGAAAGACATAATGATTTGATTATATTGCATAGATGACAATGTATGTTCACAATGCTCTTGTATATTTTTGTATGATGATAATGGTTAAAATACTAGATAGACATTATCTATCTAGCTTAAACTCATATATTAGGTATTCTATAATTAATACTGGAATCTTGAGTTTAAGATATTTATAGTTACTGATCTGTAAACTTAAGCAATATTATGCTGGCATAATATAATTTTGATTTACATTATAAATTTACAAAATTTTAAAAAAAATGACTTTAAAAACATGAATTTAAAGAGAATAATTCACAAACATATAACAATAATTTGATAACAAAGTTCGACACAAAGGCCTACGTCTCCGGGTCCAGCGGTTGGGCACTTTCCCATTTACTCGAACATCAAGGGTATGAATATCTTAACTCCACACTTTGAAATCCTTCAAGCTTCTATTTTCAAATTCCATTTGAGCACTTTATATAGTGATAGCATTAGCAAGTGTGATGGTAAAGGCTTTATCCTTTTACCCCATTTGGTAGTGGTCAAATCCTAGAGAGGCTTATACCAATCCTTTTATCCCACATTCATGGGTTCTTGAAACTTCCAAGGCTTTATTTAGCCTTATCCTTCACTATTTGATTTTGGCTTTTCACTGTTTATCTTTGGAAACTTTGACTTGGCTGATAGCTAGTCCATGTGGCATGCTGGTTATGTCATCACGTCCAAACTTGGCATAGATGTGGAAATTTTTGGGGGCATGTGTAAGTTTGATAGAACCTATGGAAATCATGCTATGCTTCGGTCCCGTGCTTGAGCTTCATCATTCTTGGAAAAATATTATCCCAAACCATTGGGCTTTTGTTTAGGTTTCCATTTAAGGTATATCTTGAACCCAGACCATGTTAATTTGGATCCCATTCGGGTTGACATCCCAACTCAGCTCCGTTTAACTCTCTACCACAACTCAGGTCTCCATCTTGACTCACCTCCAGCTCAAGTTAACATCTCAACTCGATCTTAGTTGGAAATTGGGCTCTCTATCCTGACTCAGGTCTGCATTGCAACTTGACTTGTTAATCAACTCAAGTTTGTAACTGGGACTCAAGTTGCCAATTTTTTTTTAAGCTTATGGATGAATAATGTAGTGGCAAGCCACATAGTGGCTTGAGGTCCCACCATATAATCCACTTGTGTTTCACCACTTGTCATTTTTCTACTGGAGGTTCTATCCAAATCATTATTCTACCCTGTTCAATATGACATTTAGCACAATGGACTCCATTTTATAAACTATGAAATGCACCAGAAAACTCTCAATGAGCTTGTTGTCATGACAATGATCATTCTATAATTTGTAAAATATAGATCCTTCTGGATCAATTATAATGTCTTAGCTTTATAGTTACATAATTTGGTATGTTTTGAGATAATAAATAGTTTGATAAGTACAAAGTCTAAGAAGAATGGCACAAAACTAAGTTAAGGTTAGTTTTTTATATATATCCTTTATAAATATAGTGATATATGTATATTCCTTCAAAGATATCTATCAATATATTCTTTATTAGGTATATTAGATTTGTGGATATTTGTTATTCCCCTAACCTATCAAGATAGGAATAGCCAACTTGTGGCTTAATTATCCCTCTTTGATGTTTTACCACATTTCTCTATGCTTTCATTGGGTTAGTAGGTCATCCTATGGAGTAACCATGGCATACGTAGACTATATATAAGAGGTTTGGGTAGTTGTTTATCATCATATTGGAGTATTCATTTCTTATTTCAAGCATTTAGGAGGTTTCCCCCTCGAAGTGGCTTATCTATTATTCATATTTTATGATTTATTTACATATCATTATGATATATTTCTATTATTCTACTTATTTGGTGAAGTAATATCATTACAAGTGGTATCAAAGATTCAATCTGGGCCATAATCAAGTAAAAACCCCTAGATCTTGTAATTTAGCTATATCTCGTAAATGGTTGTGAATTTATCTACAATTTTTTACTGGAGGTGAAAAAAATTCAAGGAAGATTCCATTCAAATTTTAGCTCAATTGGATCTATTTTTATAAATTTATCTTTATTTCAGTGTTTTTCATAATTTGCTCTATAGTACACAATTCAAGGAATTTTTAGATTTTTTTACATTTTTGGAAATATTAGAAAAATATATCTAGGGTATGTTCTTTGTAGTTTCTTATTTGAATCAGATATAAGTATAAAATATCTTATTCAAATTTAGGTCAAAAGTGTCAATCACGGTCAACATTGTCAAGCCCTTTTATGGTAGGATCACAAACTAGGTGCCGTGGAAAGGGTCTGAAACCCTAGGTAAAAATATTCACAAGGAATATATGGATTCATAATGGGGATTTAATGGATCCTTTAGACTGGGGTTCTTTGAGATAGATCACAAAGTGAGCCAACTTGACTACAATGTGCAAGGCATTCAAAGTGAAATATAAGGCATATAATATGATATGAAATCCATACAATCTAGTTTGGAAAATATCATGATGGCTTTACAAAAATCATCCATCTATCACTATTACACAACCCCACCAAGGTGGATCTCCTAAACAACCTAATCCACATCCAAGTACCTTGCTACAACGGAACCTGTTACCAAAGGTAGATATGCATAAATTTGATGGAAAGGATCCACTCAATTGGATCAACCAAATAGAGATTTTTTTGATATGCATTAGATCCCATGTGGATAAAAGGTTACAATGGCATCCTTTTATCTAGAACCTGAACAATTCATTTGGTATTGATGGTTGTGTTCTCAAAAGAAAAAGATGACTCTTAGTGTCACCTAGTAAGTTTATACAGAAGAGCCACAATTACACTATATCAATAGTGTGATAGAGAATTACTTCAATCAACTAAAAAAATTGTGACAAACTAGTTCAGTCAAGAATTATATTCATAATTCTAGAACCTATCTTTATGTTTGGAGATAATTTCTAATGAGAACTTGAATGACATGTTTTTTGGGAATCCTTCAGGACCACATTCAACATGAAGTACGTATGTTTAATCCACTCAAGGTTTATGATTCTATTATCATGGAACATAGAATTGAGGAAAAAATCATAGCCAACAAGAAGAAACCATTTACTCACTTTAGAGATTGTATTATATCAACACCATCATTTCGTCTACCGACTAGATTGACCCCTCAACAAATTGAAGAGAAACATGCAAAATGATTATGTTTCAGCTATGAATGTAAGTGGAAAAAATGACATAGATGTGTTGAGAATAAGTTATTCTACATTGAGGGATCCAACGAAGATAATGAAGAGGATAATGCCTCCAATGATGATGAGGATGAGATAGAAGAGGTACCTAAAGATTCCAAACCTACAATCTCTTATCATGTACTTTCAGGTATTAACACTCCTCAAACACTTAAAGTGGAGGGTTTTCTCAAAAAATAAAAGATGACAGTGTTGATTGACTTAGGGAGCAAACATAATTTCATCAACCATAAGTTGGCCAATCAGTTTAATTGTTTCATTTACCCATCACCAAAATTTTAGGTCATGATTGCAGATGATGGAACAATCAATTATTCAAGGAAATGCCATAGTATTAAGCTTTTTATGGGCGAGTACAATCTAGATTCTCCTATGTTTGTTATTCCCATGGGTGGTGTAGACATTTTTTAAGGAGTTCAATGGCTCAAAACCTTGGGTACAATTGATGTGAACTTCCAAGAACTATTCATGTGCTTTTATTTTAAAAATAGAAAAATTGAACTATAGGGATTATAAAAAAACATCCATAATTGGTTAGTTCACATCAAATGACAAAAATTATAAAAAAGGGATAAAAGGATTTATGGTATTATTATGTTCCATAGAATTTCAACCCATAACATCGTCTCCACATCCTAATAAATAGATGATTCTTGATGACCACCCATTTATTTTTGAGGCCATGCCAAAAGGACTACCACCAAAAAAAGAACATAATTATGCCATTTAATTACTTTTAGGGATTAAAACACCAAATATCAAACCATATAGATATCCATATATGCAAAAGAGTGAAATAAAAAATATGGTCCATGAGATTCTAGAGGCAGGATCATGAGGCATAGCTAGAGTGCATATTCATCACCAATGGTCATGGTGCATAAGAAGGATGACACATAGCAAATGTGCCCAAATTATGGGGAACTCAATAAGTACACCATAAAAAATAAATTTCCTAATATAATTAATTGATGATTTACTTGATGAGTTATATGGTGTTATTTATTTCATGAAATTGGGTCTTCATTCAGGGTACCATCAAATTAGAATCAGGAATGAAGATGTTCATAGAACTGCTTTTAGAACTCATGAGGGCCATTATGATTTTTTGGTAATGCCCTTTGGTCTTACAAATGCACCATCTACTTTTCATAGCTTGATGAACACTAGTTTTAGGCCTTTTTTAAGGAAGTTTGTGCTAGTTTTCTTTGACAGCATATTAATTCATAGTAAGACATGGGAAGAACACTTGCAATATGTGAAATAGGTGTTAATAGTTTTGGAACAACATCAGTTTTATGCGAAGCCATCCAAATGTTCTTTTGGATTACAGGACGTAGAGTAATTGAGTCACATTGTATCCCATGAAGGTGTTAAAGTTGATCCTCATAAGATCAAAGCTATGGTGGATTGACCAATGCCCAAAAATCTAAAAAAAATTTGAGGGTTCCTAGAACTAACAAATTACTAGCAAAGATTTTTGAAAGGTTATGGTAGCATAGCAGCTCCACTCACTACATTGCTAAATAAGCATGTCTTCCACTGGAATGATGCATCCACTAAAGCATTTTACCAAATGAAAGTAGCTATGTGCACCACCCCAGTTTTGGCTACTCCAGACTTCTTAAAGACATTCATTGTTGAATGTAATGCTTATGGATTGGGGTAGGAGCAGTACTAATGTAAGAAAGAAGACCCCTTGCATTTGAGAGTCATTAATTCAAAGGTAAGAATCTCCAAAAACTTGTCTATGAGAAAGAATGGAAGCCCTATCTGATGGGTCTACATTTTAAGGTGAAAACGGATCATGATAGTCTCAAATATTTTTTAGAGCAAAGATTATCATCCAAGTAACAAAAAAAGTGGGCAACAAAAATGTTGGGCTATGATTTTTAAATCATATAAAAGAAGGGTAAAAATAATGTAGTAGTAGATGTACTATCTAAATGAGATACATCTACAAAAGCATTACTTTGTGTAATGTCCATGTTGCAGACAGATTAGGTAGATACAACTAGGTTAGAGTGGGGAAAGACAAGGATACATAAGTTATGAATCAAAACATCCTTTAAGGTTATATAGCCTCTGAAAAATTTTAATGTAAATGTAATTCCCTATGGTATAAGGATATGTTATACTTGTGCAAAGATCTAGAGTTGAAGCAGAAGATTCTTGCAGAGTTGCATGCATCTCTAATTCGGAGACACTCTAGGTTATTAAAAGCTTATCACAAAATCAAGCGAGAATTATTTTGGGTAGAATGTTTGATATGCCAATAGAACAAAGGTGAGATAGTTAAGACCGCAAGTATGTTATAACCTTTAGCAATTCCTAGTCAAAGGTGGGAGGAGGTTTCCATGGATTTCATCATGGGATTACCTTGTTCTGAAGGTAAGAATGTTATCTTGGTAATTGTGGATAGGTTTATAAAATATGCCCATTTTTTCCCTCTCACACCTATTTACAACAAGTACAATAGTCGATATTTTTTTGGAGGCAATTCTAAAATTACATAGAACCCCAAAAATAATTATAAGTGATCATGATCCTATTTTCACTAGTAAATTTTGAAGTGAACTATTTTCCTAGTTAGGTACTCAGATAGCTTGTATCTCATCTTACCACCCCCAATCTGATGGAGAAACAAAAGTGGTCAACAAATGTGTAGAGGGACATCTCAATTGTTTTGTATCATATAAGCACGTTGGGCTAAATGACTACCACTTACAAAATGGTGGTATAACACATCTTTCCATACCTCTTCTAAAATGTCCCCATTTCTAGCACTATATGGTAAGCATCCACCTTCCATCACTTCTTCCTTAAGGGTGCAAACCAAAGTTAAAGATGTGGAAGAGAACATTCAACATCAACAAGAGGTTTTGGCTAGTTTAAGAGAGAATTTGGCATTGACACAAAATAGGATGAAACAACAAGAAAATCAGCATCGTAGTGAGCAACATTTTGATGTAGGTGATTGGGTCTTTGTATGTTTTTAGCCTTACAATTAAATATCCTTGAAGTAACAAAAAAAGGACAACAAACTTGCTCCTAAATATTATGGCCCTTATCAATTTCTGCAAAAAATTGAAAGTGTGGCTTACAAGTTGAAGTTGCCTCATTCATCTCGCATACACTCAGTATTTCATGTTTCTTTCTTGAAGAAGCTCATTAGACATAAAGTTTTGGCCCAGACAGAGCTATCAGAACTAGATGAAGAAGGATGAGTCATTTTGAAACCAGAGAAAATCATACAAATACATACTAAGAGGTTGAGAACTAGAGAGATTAAGGAATATCTGATCAAGTGGAAGAACTTGAGTAGTGAGGATGCAACTTAGGAGGGTGAATATTTTCTATAACAACATCTAGAGTTGTTCAATGTTGAGAACAATGTTGGTTTGAAGGGGAAGGTCATGCTACACCCCTAACATATCAAGATAGGAATAGCTAACTTGTGGCTTGCTTATCCCTCTTTGATATTATATCACATTTCTCTTTGCTTTCATTGGGTTAGTAGGTTAGCCTATGGAGTAACCATGGCCTAGGTAGACTATATATAGGAGGTTATGGGTAGCTGTTTATCATCATATTAGAGTACTCATTTCTTATTACAAGCATTTGAGAGGTTGCCTCCATGAAGTGGCTTATCTATTATTCATATTTTTTGGTATATTTACATATCATTATGATATATTTCTGTTATTTTGCTTATTTAGTAAAGTAAAATCATTACAATATTGATCATGTGATATTGATTTGAGGATATACCGTGATAGTATTTATTGAGCAAAGATATTCAGTGATTTATATGTTTTGTGATCTATTTATATATGGATCAAACAAAGCAAATATATCATATCGAGAGGATGAAATTTTATAAAGTCATGGATTATAATTATAAATAACTAGTGGCATTTACATACAACATTTATATATTATTGAAAACTTGTGTACGGTGCATACAACAACTATATTAATATATAGCTTATATTAGTATATTGGGAGGCGTGATTACATTTATAGTTTATTATCTATTAAAAACTAAGTCGTAGATCCCTAAAGGATTGGACAATATGCATACAGACTCCTAAATTATAACAAGTTTCTTAAATAGAAGATTATGTTTTCATGAGAATTATGACTAGCTGTTATAATTAAGTAGTGTGTACATGTAAATGATGGACTATGATATTTTACTTGTCATAGAATTTACTATATATTTGAATCTACTTGTGGAATTTAGAGGTATGCAATCTAAATATAAATTATATCTAGTTAGCATAGTCCATTCTTATATACTTTTATGTTTAGCATGTTTTATGCCTGCTAGTAGGAAGTAATTTGTATGAATCGGTTGGTTATTTTCATGTTAACCAAATCTTGTATTGATAGTACTAGGTAAGTAGTGAGATGGACTTCATTAGCTTACTAGTATTATCAATACCAAATGAAGGTAATTTGATCAAGTGGTGTGTATAAATTTTACTAATCCTAGAGATCAATAACTATTGAAAACTTTAGCCAAAGTAATGTTTAGTTAAATATTGTCATTTCATATGTATGATTACATGTTCATGGGATATCATGTTAGAAATAATTTCTTTATGGTTCAATGCATGTTATTAGAAATCATACATCACAAGGGTAGTAGCTTGTCTCTCTAGATTCCCACACCGTCACTATCTACTCATTTGTGAAGGGAGGGATATTCTCTGATGGGGGATTATATGAGGAATCGATGGTCCGTGGTTAGTGTGAAAGAGCACTTGGATGATGATCTCCCTCCCCACATCAGTACTTATTTAGATACTACACTTGTAATTACCATAGATAGTGGAGTTCGGGAAACTCATGCTCCATGGAGCCTTGTATCTTGTATCTTGTATCTTGTATTGTATTTATTATTATTGAACCATTATACCTGATGTGATATAATTATTTACTTACTTGTATATTGACAATAGTGGTTGTATGTTTATACTAGCCATGGATGGACTTTTATAAGTACTTTCTATATTCATTTATGTTTTGTTTCATCTGATGATAGTGATTAATGATGGAGAGATGTCACATGCTTATTTTACTATTATCATACTTAGAGTGTTTTATTTGGATCACTAATTATATTCTCGTGGTGTAATCTAATGAAAGAATACATTGATTAAATTTTTAAAAAAAATTGCGTTAATCTAAGTAGATCCTAGTGGGGATGTTACAAACCAAATGACATGACCATTGAATCTCAGTCCATACTAAGTAATAAATGCAACCATATCCAACATTTAAAACATCCATGTAAATTTTCAAAGATCTATCTTCCCAATTTTAACATTGCGCTAGGCCTCCCAAGTGTTATCCACAACTAAATCCTCCTGATTGATTCCCCTATTAGCTAAGTATTATATGATGTCATTCACCTCCCTAAAGTAATGAGATGCCTCCCATACCGAGAGGGATTCAATTACCCCCAACATTACCTCAAGATGTTATCAATATTCCAAGCTTTTGCCTTATGATTCCATGGGGCACTAATCAAAACCATCGAGTCCCCTTCGATAACCAGCTTCTTAACTCCACATTAAGCCGCTAAGATCAACCCCAACACTAAAACTTAAGCCTCTACCTCATTATTAATCTCATCCATAAGATTCATAGAGGTAGCTCTAATCAGGTACCCCACATAGTCTCTAATTCAACACTTGACATCTGAGGCTTTTAAAATCTCCCTCACCATCCCATCAAAATTTGACTTAAACATTCTCAACGTTGGAGGACACCAATCTGAATTGTCTATTCGCCTATAGGGTTTAATTGATATGACCAATTTTTTATATTGTCATATTGATACTTCATTTAATTAACCTCAAAATAACATATATAAGTGAAAGATATGATTTGGGACATTGTAGAATAATTAAATGATACAAAATAATGCATTGCCCCAATCAGGGATGCACTAAAGTGATTCAGAATATGCATGATAAATTATGCAGCCGGTTTGGATTAAAATAATGTTTTCATGTGTCATTGTGAAAAGTCATTCCATGTGCAATTTTGGCATGGAAGTGATGAAAATGAAGTGTCTACAAATGCCACTTACCAGGTTTATGATTTCAAGATATTCCTTCATTCCATTATCTTTGAATTACTCCATCATAAATAGAAATCTTGCCTATTTTAGGTCTTTTTGGCTTAGTGACATAAATAAAAACATATTACTCCTCTCACAAATGTTGCCTATTATGTTTATCTATTTCACAGTGTAGGAGAGGAATAAACTAGAGCATAAGGATTGGGTATAATGAAATTGTGGGTAATAAGCTTCCACTCGATGGCGTACAACATTTGGATCCACATGCAAATTGCATCAATCACCCAATGCACTACTAAAAAAACACTTCTACTATGATGTGATAATACATGTTGTAGTGTTTCCCATATAAAATGGGAAAGGTATCCAATGCTACCAATGCATTATTAGTTCTGGAAAAAAAGATGCAAGGTGGTAGCAGTGCAGAGCATGGACTACTAAACAAAAACACATAGACAAATAGCTAAATAAGAACATTCAACCAACATCATTCATAAAAATATGTTATAACATCATCACCTACCACTTGCTCACCATTGTGCTACATGTTATCGAGCTCCTCCAATTTGCCCCTCTTTCTTCCAACTATCAACTGCCTCATGGCATAATGCTACGTCATTTCCACTTAAATTTGAATCATGCATTGCTTTGCTCAACCATTGTTACGTTTCATTTTTTATTTTTTTAATGCATATTATTATAATATATAATTTACTTATAATAATATAGTATATTATATATAATATAATACTATTTTTTATTAGTATTATAAATAAATTAGTAAATAATATTATATAATATATATTAAAAAATATAATATTATATGTATGTATATAATATATTGTAATTATATAAATATTATATAGTATACAATTTAATATATTAATAATATATAACATATATATTATTAATATATAACGTATATATTATTAATATATAAAATGAACCATAGAAATATTATATTAGTAATACAATATATATTATAATATTTATTTTCCTGGTAATGAGGATCAATGGGCCCCTCTCCCATTTATTAATTAAAACCGATGATTATAACAAGGCCACAACAACTCATGAGAAATCAAAAAATAAACCAGGAATAAAAACCCACAAACCAACCAAATTCGTCCACTCTAAACCAGACCAACAAACAATGACCTAAAATAAAAGGCCCACGAACAAGCCTGCCAAAAAGCCACCACCCAACAACGAACCCTGACTTCACCAAGCCAACTCGGGACCCCAACAACACTTGGTCCTTGTCATGGTGCTTGAGCCTAGCTACCATGTATGTCTCCCACATCTTATATTGCCACATCACCACTAATAGCTAGATTGTAAAACCTTAATTTCCTAGGATCCTTCATACGCTCAATCATGACCACCTCCACTACCTTAAGCACCTCGACTAGCCTACCCATACTACCACTCCAACCATGATGACCACCATGACCACCTCGCCTTCCATAAGTGATTTATTCTAGCATATGTACACCCAAACTAGGGGAGCAAGAGGTGTCCTGCATGCATCCCCTCATAGGATTAGTCATCGCATGTCACCATGTTATTGGCCTGCTTCCTACCAAACTCGCCCCTTCAGCTACCACCTTAGGAGGAAAATTTGTTTTTGTCACACTAAATAATTTCCCCAAAAGTATCATTATTGAGATCGGGGTACTCGAATGCTGAAGGTCAAACATACTCGCCAACGATGCTATAAGAGCCTTGCATACTTGAATGTTCATAGCCGAAATAAAATCCCCCACTAGAGATGACTAACGAAGTGTTGTTTGAAGTCATTCCACAAATCCAATTACCATCATGTAACATTCCTCCAGCTCACAAAAATTTGACAAAGGTACTATCCCTAAGCAATCATTGCATAAGAAAATCAATGACACCGAGGCAGTTCACCAAAAATCCTTTGTGGCTCTTATCAGCCTTGCCCGAAACTGTGGTCTCACCAACCACTTCATAATCTTACAAACCTGCACTTTAATTCCTGGGTCAATAATAGATTACCCCAAACATGGATGTCATTTCAGAGTTAACCTTTACTTGACACAATGTCTCTAAATACACCATGCCTATTATCTCCAACACTGCCTCTGACTAAATGAGAAAGACCTTCTTGATCTAAGAATCAGTAACTTGCCCTTCAAATGCTATTTCCTATTTGAAGGTAGTTAGTCAAAGGAGAGGCATACTTAGGACACACTACAACATTTTAACCATTATAATACAACCCACTTGGAATTCACCTCAATTTCATATGCCTCAAACACCTTGACATCCCACCCAAACCACTCGTACCACCATAATGTGTAAAAGGATTTGTCATCCCCATCCCAAATAAATATCCTATGCACGTGTGAACCACCCCATCACTAACCAAATGGCATGATCACCAAATCCCAAACCATACCAAGCAATAAACATGACCACATCCAATGTTTAAAACATCCATGTAAATTTTCAAAGGTCTATCTCCCTGATGTTAACATTGGGCTAGGCCTCCCAAGTGTTATGCATGACTAAATCCTCCTGTTGATTGATTCCCCTATTAGCTAAATAATTTATGATGCCATTCGACTCCCTGAAGCAATTTGAGGCCTCCCATACTGAGAGGGAATCAATTACCCCTGACATTGTCGCAAGATGTCATCAATACTCCAAGCTCTCATCTTACGATTCTGTAGGGTGTTGATTAAAGCCATTGAGTACCCTTTGATAACTAGCTTCTCAACCTCATTATTGGTCCCGTCCATAAGCTTCATAAAGGCAACTCTAATTAGGGACCCCACACAGTCTCTAATTACACACTTGGCACTTGAGGCCCCTAGATTCTCCCTCGTCGCCCTATCAAAATTTAACTTAAACATTCTCGATGCTGGGGGACACCAATCCAAATTATCGCCCTACCTATAGGCTTTAACTAATACGACCATTTTCTTATATATTATAAGTATTATCTATACAATATTAATTATTAGTTACAATCATATAATATAAGTGTTGTTAAAGTATTATAATATTATATCAATTGCTACAATTTTGAAATCATGTTAAGGTAGATGTGATGGAATATACAATTAAATTCAAAAGTTATCGTAATCATTTATTTCGTTGTTACGTTCAAAGATAAAAGTTAAAATTACTTATTCAAAAGTGTACACGAAGCAATCAAACATAATCCTAACTTAAACAAAATCACGAATTACAATAAAACCATGAAATAATGACACCTCTCAATCACACATTCTCAAACTTTTTACATATCTATTAGCAACAACATGTACCCATACTTCAACATGACCCTTATTTAAAATTTAAGATTCATTTAACACTAAAGTTGGATATGGTGAAATTTTCAAACCATACCACCACATAAAAATCATAATAATAACTAATTTAAAATAAATAAATAGTTATTAATAATTAATGCTCATTTAATGAATGTGTGGATGTTTAAAAAAATGCAACACATGGCATTAATATATTTAAAAAAAAATCCATATTTGTTATCTGGATGATGGTGGGAAATGACTTGTTTTTGATAAGTGTTGTGACCTCACCCTGGTATAAAGAGACATGATTAAATACAATTGTTTAAGACCCTTGATTTATTCCTTTTTTAAATGGGTCGGCAAGTTTTTGTTTTAAGATTAATTTATTCTATTTTGGTCAACGAATATCTCTTCATCAAATTTCATGGCCATTAAATATCAATTTTCTCCATTTACACTAATTTAATATGTTGGACCCAACAAAATATATATAATGCAATTCTCTTATATTTTCTTTGTAATGGGTAAGTTTGTAGTTTGCTTTCATTGATGTTGACCTTCAGTGTCTTTGGATTTTTTTTTTTCAATTTGAAAACCCTGATAAGGAAGTAACGATACATAATTAAATAAAATTAATATATAATTAAATATTAAAAATTTAAAATGAAATAAATTTGAGAAAGAGATAAATTTTTATATTTATATAAAATTTGGGTCATCAAAATATTTTTATGTAAAGTGTTAGTGTTGAATGTATTTAAAGTTAAAATATATTAATATATAAAATTATTAAATATGAAAATGTGTTAATCTCAATAAACGATAAGTTATCAATTCTTTAAGATTTTCCATCAAAATCATATATTTATTTGTTGAGATAATTGTTTGATAGCCATTTAAATTCATGTTAGGCTATTTTTCATATTATATCAGACTTGAAAAAAATAACCAACCTTAAATACACTGATATATCACATTTTTCAGGGAACTCACCTAAAATGCATAAGGTAAGTCTTACCAATTCATAGCTAGTATAATGAGAGAATTTATATATCTTTCTACTATTTACAAAATTACATACATGAAGTGATAACCAAGACATGAACATCAGAGAAAGACATGAACAATCATGGTTGATAGAACATCACAAATTTAAAATGGAAAAAATATTTGAAAGGTCATTGATTTATTGGTGAAGTTACTTGGTTTATAAAAAGCCTAACAAAGATCAATTTCCGTTGAATGAAAATACTCGACATCATAAGGGGCAACACCAGATTTGATTCCCAATTAAATTTGATGAAATGAATACCCCTCAATTCATAACACTAAACTAATGACTTGCTCAATCCATTTTTTCAAAAAAAGAAATGACATAATATTTGTATTATCTTTTGTATCAAGATTACATCCAACCCTTGGGCTTTACATATAGAATACTATTAAAAAATTAAAATTAAAAAAGTTCATAACACAAGTCTACTAATAATCTCCCTTCAAAATGAGGTGATTTACATCTAAATATGTGTTTTATAAATGGCTAAGAAGAAAACATGTGTTTATGTAATTCACTATATATCCTAGTGCAAAACATGACATGTATCTCATGTATTTTTTGTGGGGGTCTCTCTTGAATCCTTGCTATGGTAAACAAGAGACATGAAGTAGTTTTAGTATCTATGATAAAGAGAAATGTTTAGAGTTCATTAGGTTGTAGTGTTTTGTTGGCCATACAAAATAGTACATGTAGTAGCTTCTAATTATATTGTAGTCATGGAGATCAATGTAAGTCTTCGATCCTTTGTGATTAGAATAGACTTTATTTAATAATTCTTGCATTCATGAACTCATAATTAATAAAGGTGAACCTCGTGAACTATGCGAGTTCGAGACAATTAGAATTTGTTACATGTCACTCCACATGACCACAATCAATGTAGAAAATAAGGATATATAATGTTGGATTGATCCATGTAACTTGTGAACATACATATACATACATACATGTGTGTGTGTGTGTGTGTGTGTGTGTGTGTGTTATAGAGCAATAAGAATTTAGTAATAATAATATATTATAATGGGTGGCATTTCCTACATGCATGGCCTAAGATAGTTGTCCTATGCAAATTCCCAACTATTGCTTAATGCAAAAATAAAACACGCATTGTTTTCTTTCCTTGATTTTTGAGTGCATGATGATCAATAAATCTATCCTGGTCCAATATTTCACTTTAATTTTTACCCATGGAATTACAGATGTGTGGATGACTCCATTCATATTCAATGGTACATCTTTGTTGAGAATGGAATCAGTAATGGACAAATAACCATGTAATCAGTGGATTTAATGAGATGATGTTAAAGCCTAAAATTGATTTATTGATAAAGAATTGATGTGCCCTCTCATGGTTCAGATCAGTAAAAAGTTGTTATCCATTCACAAGCTAAACTATGTTGTTTTTAACGATTAGGTGGAGGCATGTCTAGGTTGAGTCTTTATGATTGATTTTGTTTCAGGTTTTGAAATGGTTTGTGTATAAATGGAGATGAAAAATATTTCAATGGAGAAATCCATTATTTTTCATGTATTGTCTAACTTGAAATGGACTTCGTCACTTTTTCTCACCAACATTTTGAAGCAATATTACATTTAGGTACTAATTCACAACTATATGGTTTGAAATTTTTTGTAGTTTTAAATTTTGTTCTAGAATGAAATGTAATATTTTTGCACTAAGCTAAAATTGTTGTATATTTCAAATACAACTAAAATATGCTTGAAATATGTGTATTTATTTTTTTGAATTACCAAAAATATGCTTTATGCAGTAAATTAAACTAACGAGGTTTTATTTCTTGTGAAAATTTGAAGGTTTTGCGGACGACATTTAATTTTCTTCGACCAAATTCAAAGGGTTTTGTGATAAATTTGTTGGTTTTCTTGATTATGATCAAGGACTATGATAGGTTTGTTTTGCACCTTAATTTATGCATTTTTTATTTTGAAAGAAATCAATGATGCCTCTAAATATTAATCAGTTTCACTAAAATGCATTCTTTAGTTTGTTAAGTTTCATCCAATGTTTTGCCTTATAAATTATGTTGATATTTACATAACTTAGTTTACATTAAAAAATAATAATAAATTAACCCATTTAAGTTTATATATATTTTATGCATCTAAATCCACTCGCCTTGATAATTATATTAAACCCGCTAATTTGATCCATAATCATATTCCCTAGCCAATTAATTCCTACATAAAATCCCCTACATCCCATGAACATTATTCCTACCCCACCAATCTATTAATTCTTTCAAATCCCCATTATCCCATCCTAATACCACCTATTCATTATTTGGGAATTTAAAATTCTAAAGCGCACGTACCCACCTACTAAGCATACTTTCTTTAGAATCCTGTAATCACCCATCCCTAATTATGATTAAACCTCACAAAGAGATTCTAGAGGTTTCCACCTCTAGAACCCTCTCTCCTTTAGAATCCTCTAAGGAATTTTAAATTCCTTGGAAATTCCTCAATCCGTTGATCCCAATGGCTCAAGATTAAATATGAGCCATTGATTTTTTTCCCATGGCTTATATAAACAAGCCACACCTCCATGACCAAATATCTGGGAAACTTAGAGAGCATCCATTATACTTACATCATTCAAGCATTCCCATAGCCTTGTCAAAGCCATCAACAAGCTAAAAATCCATTTAAGCCATTATCAAGCTCAATCAAGCAATCCAACAATCCACTTATTTTGCATTCAAATCGGTTTGGTAATCTTGGAAAGGAGTTATGAGGGACAAAAGGATGGTAAGTGATTCCATTGTAAGTATCTGATTATCCCTTTATCCTTTCCCTTTAAGTTGTTTGCATTTTGGGATTTTATTGTTAATATACAATAATATAGGAAATAACCTGTAATATATTCGAACATTTAGTGACCACAATGGACGGGATCTGTTTGTCCATAAAATTTTGTAATTTATAATTTGCTTAATTTATTAACAATGGTGAATTAAATCTCTTGTTCATAGCTTGTTAAAATTTTGGTAGAAACTTCTATTATTTACATAACTATTTGAATTAGACGTTATTCTCATAAGTTATACATCTTTTAGGTGAATTGATTAGTTTAGAAACTTGTTGAATCATGTTTCATATAGAAAATAATTAATAGTTAGGATAGTTAAGAATAATATCCCTTGTTCTGTTCAATATCCTTAAAACATATTTTATCGTTGAGACATTCTTATCCAGCCATTCTTTTGTCATGTGCCTCTAAGATAAATTGGCTTACAATTATGCCTTGGTAGATTTTCTTACTCAGTGTCAAGACTCAATTTTCAGCACAAGTTGCTGAGTGTGACGTTATACCTGCCAATTTCATATTGCATCTATAATTTCTAGTGCAGGCTATAAAATCATGTAGGTCTCTTTTGTTAATCTATTTTGTACCACCATAGGAGACCGTGTTTCATTGAGGCCTTTTGCTAAATAGTTCACGAGCTATAAGGCTTTTGCATTTCAGTTGGTGCTTTCCATTGAAACATCTAACAAAAATCTGATTGTAATTACACCTTGTTAGATGATTGTATCTTGTTTTAAAATGCTTATTTTAGCAAAGCCTATTGAGTTCAGTAGTTTGGGAGGATACTAACAAATCTCTATCAAATTTTTCTAGCACAATTTAAAATCTAGTTTTAAATAGTGAGTTATATCATCAATACTTGAGCATACGTGATAAGTCTATATTCCAAACTACCCAAATAAAATCATAAAATCATAGCCTGCAAGGATAATTTTTTATGTTTCTTTCAAGAATCTCAATGTGTGATTTAGTCTCATAATCTATCCATAGGTAATGGTGTCTGCTTAAAAAAATCTCCAAAGCCTTTTAACCAAGCCCATTTTGACCATACCTAACAACAATTTCAGTCCAAGAGAGCAGGTATTTATTGAGGCAATTATTTCAATAACCTTAAGGCCTCATCAAGAATGCCATTTTGTCCATATCCAGTTATTAATGACAGTTTACAAGGCCACACGTCTTTGAAACATTCGGTCAAACAATCTACATTTTGATTGAAGGTGTCATAGGAATCATATCTCTTGAATCCGGGAATAAGTTCCAAAATCTTGCTATCTATGGGTGTTCTTACCCTGTTCTAAATCCCATCTTTTAGCTCATAGGAGGGCATCGACAAAGATTCGAGAGTTTGGATATAGATTTGCAATTTTCAAAGCAATCTTAAACGAATCCATTATGTGCATATCCTATAATCATTGCAGTCTACAAAATCATATTACTTTTTAGGCCTACGTCCCCTGAGTTTGTAGCTTATTAGCAGGAGCAATCAATATCCATACTCTGATTTTTGAGTGTTTGAAATCTATTTGTCAGTATTTGTTATGTGATATTTGGTAAATCCACATGTAGTTGTCATAACCAAATTGATCAAGTCGCCCACCTATCGAGGCACTCAAAGTGCACTTGTCTTTTCTAGGCCATGATTTCATGAAACACCAGTAAGGATACTGAATATATTGCCTTTCTCTTCTACCCAGGTCTTGATACTAATAATTGCAATGACAATACTTGTGTATAGTAATTATAATGTCTCTTTGAAATATTTTACCACCCATTTTGACCCAATTTTGAATAAATTGTGTTTTCTTTTAATGACAGTTTGATTAAATGGTCATGTAGAATGTTCATATAGTCCAAGGTTTTATTTAGTGTAACCTCCAATAGCTATATCATCGAGTCATTCATTGTTTTTCTCAAGTTCATTAATAGATGTAGATATTATTCTTAATATTATAGATAATGATGTTAACTCTTTTATTAAAGTTTACAAATATTTAAATGTAGTTAATGGTCATAAGATACATTTTAAATTAATAATTATAAGGTTTATTGTCATTTTAGGGATTACATATTATTTTAATTATCATTTTATTATTCTTAGGGCAATTCACAGACGTCAAAAGAATCAGATTTGTTCAAACTATTGACACTTTTCCCTTACAGGTTGCCTTGTGTACTTCACGAAATGATTGATCGAAGATTAAAATTGGTCAAACTACTAATTGTTGGTTTTGCAGATCTCATTAGTCCAAGGAAAAATATTTAAAACTACTAACGTCATTTATGCAAGATAAATTATCAAAGTCATCGATTTAACTACAGGGTGAAATGATCAAAGATTGATTATCCCAAAATTACTAATCTTCTATTTTTTAGGTTGATCAACCTCTAAATCAAATAAAACATTGTTTTTATCACTTACATGGATCTTGATTGGATTAGGCTAGCAAACAAATTAAATTATTTGGGTTAAAGAACTTTTTACTTGCTTGAGTGTTACCTGGGGGTTATAGTAGTGTATGTTCTCCTCCTTGCATCTTAGTGCCAATTCTTTGAGGACCAAAAACCACCAATAAACCCTCCCCATTTTTATTTATGGGGGTTAGTGATGTGGATTTCATCACCAAACATTAAACCACACTCTGTGTTCTGATGGAGTATAAATATCAAGACAACTATCATTAGGTGTTAAAGCAGAATTCCCCATAAAGGGTTTCATGGAGTGAGGGGCATTTTAGTTCCAATACATAAAGCTATAAGACAACATCCTACACATATTTGGGCCCCAACATACCTAGCATATATTGGTGACTCCCCTAGTGAGCCTGTGTGAACCTAGAATGGGACCTATCAGCTGTAAGAGGCATCCTACTACAATAGTTAGGATCAACTCCTAAGTATCCATCAAGTGCAGATGGTGTCAAGAGGGTTTGTTCAATTTTGTAATGGGTTACCAACCTCTAGCCTCCCTTGAAAAGCTATTAGATAGTGCAAACATTAGATTACACACCCATTCAGTTGACTAAATTAGGGCTTATGACTAAGTCTATTATTTGTGTGTTGTGTTTAAACCCGTGTTGTGTGTGAACCAAATTGACCAATCCCAATTTTGTCACAAAATGCCTGGACACTCCTAAGAGATATCCCATTCTTGAATTACTCAAAAACATCCATTCCATATTTTTTACTCATCTCTTTGGATAGAATATTAGTCTTGAAATCAAACCTTAGTGGTCACCAATTGCTTTTCATTTTCATCATCACCCTTTGAATAAACATTATCAACATACAAATCCTTGTCAAGTTTTTAGTCTAACACCCATCACTTTATCGTCACTACCTCTTCATACCTATCACCCATCTAATCACCACTTTGCTAGTGTGAAGGGTATTTTAGACACTGCATCTCCTTTGTCTCTTTACTAGATTAAACCCTTATAAGGTTTTAGCTTTTGATAGTTCCTGGTCATTTTAGTCTTCACATCCCTCTAAATCCACAATCACCAAATTTTCAAATCATCTTCATTGACCACTTTTAGTTTTTTATTAATAGTTGAAATTAATATTTAAAGACACATCCTCTCCCATCACCTTACATTAAAAAAACAACTAATCACTCTTCTTGCATCACTCCCATCATTCACCATGCCTCTTAGAAAATGTGCCCAAGTCTTAAGAATGAGACAAGGATCCAATCAGGAAAGCAACACCCTTAGGAGTTTAGGTGAACAAAATCAAGATAATGATGACACTCATAGTGATATGCATACTCCTGTAGGAGCAGATCAATTCATAAATGATTATTTCTATACTGATGAGGTTCAAGCTCAATTTAAATAATTTATCTATGAAAATTGTGATCAGATTCTAGCTGAAGTCATTGGAATGGGGGGCATGTTACCCCCTAATTTTTATCCAAACATATTAAAAAATTTAATTTGCCCATCCACATGGCTTAACACTCACCATCATCATACCCATCCTAATCAAGAGCATGAAGAAGAGGACCTTGTGGACCATATATACGAGCGTGAAGAATAAGAGAAACAATAACCTCTACAAAATAACCACATTGAGGCTAGTAGGAGACAAAATACCCTAGAGAATCGGTTAGAACAACTCACACAATAAATCAATTCCTTAGCTTCATAATTTCACACACAACCAAAGACCATCTTCTTTGAGATAAAGTGTCCATAATCCCAATCATTCTAGACCACACACAAGTCATGAAAAAAAATTTAATCCCCTTAAGGATCCATCATTTACGCAAGAGTGGAAAATGATGAAGGAAACTCTACAACAGATTGAACCTTGCATGCAAGCAATGAAATATAAATATGAATATTTTTCTCCTCTCTTTTAGATATGAGAATTTTACAAATACCTTTCCCACCTTATTTTGAGGTACCCAAGTTTGAAAAATATAGAGGGAAAGGAGATCCCCGTGATCATGTTCAAGAGTTTTATGTGGCATGCCATGAGATTTCATATAATGATGCTTATCTCCTAAGATTTTTCCTAAAGAGTGTCACAAGACCAGCTTTAGAATGGTTTATGCATTTTACAAAGGGTTCTATATCCATTTTTTGAGAATTAACTGAACAATTTGTGAGACATTTATTATTCAATATACAACATGATGTTTCCATCATAGATCACTTCAATACTAAACAAATCAAAGGGGAAATTTTGGACTCCTTACAACATTGAAGAAGTTTAGAAAAGGAATTGGCCAAAATATTCATTGACACAAAATTAAAATATCAATTGAAGCTACAATATGACAAATCCTATGATGATATTATTGAAAAGGGGATCCAAATTGACAAATCCCTCGTTGAAAAGGGAGCAATCAAATTATACACCCAAAATGAACAAAATCATAATCAAGTCAACTTCTTTTTGGGTAAACCAAAAATCTTCAATAAAAATAAAAATGTTGTGAGAGATGGAGTTATAGATTCAAAACAACATGTTCAAATAGTGCAAAAAAGGACTCCCATTAATCAATAAGTTGTCTCCTCCATCAGAGTGCCATGGGGCAAATCAAAACCCTGAACAGGGAAATGACTTCTTACCAGTCTTGGGGTACCTACTGAAGTGGTCCTTTAAAAATTGATGGTGGAAAACATGATCATTCTCCCCAAGATTTGACCTTTGGACAACCAACCTCAACCCGATTGGTATCACGAGGATGTATTCTATCAATATCATAGAGTCAAAGCTCATGACACTAAAAGATGTATGTAATTGAAATATTATATCCAAGATCTCACTGAAAAAGAAGACATTGAAGTAAAGGGGGAGAGAACTCCTAATCAATCTTAAAATCAATAGCTTGGTATTTATCAGGATCATTTACCCAAACTGGTCAGAAGCAAGGAAAACCACCTAAGGATCAGGTTTAGGCATCTACCTCTTGTTGGGTGAATATTTTGTTGGCCAGCTAACTGGTGACCAAAATAGTTTCTATGACCATAGCATAGGGAGATCAGTCGGCCAGATGTGCAGGTTTACTGCATCAGCAGGGGACAAATCTCTCCTCTCATCAAGGGGAGGTTACCTATAGATATGCAGGAGATGCAGGAGGCTATTGTTAAGTTGTGGAGCTAAAAGCTTCATCAGGAGGCTAATTAGGGAGTTACTAAGTGCAACCAGTAACCGGCATCGGCAGTATTACGGACGTCGGTCAGGAGCAGACCGACAAAAATTGACGTCGGTCACCTGTGCGTGTGCATGCTTCTGCATGTGTTTCCAGAACGCGTTTCCAGAAGTAGACTCGTCTAATTTAAGAGGTCTGAGAGTGTTTACATGTTGAAGACTAATTTAAGTCTTGAGTCTGTGTTTCTAATTATTGTAATTAGAGGTCTAATTATTGTATGCATGGGATCCTATTTAAAGACCCATGAGGCATGTATTGTAATTAAGGCAAGTAAAGTATTGAAGCAAGAAAGCAAGGTCAAGGAGATCTACAAGGTGTAAGGTCAAGGAGATCAGTTGAAGCTATCAAGGACGGGTTAACAACTCAGGTTGTTAAGTTGGTTGTGGTTGAGCAAGAGAGAGAGAGGGAAGAAGTCCTTGAGGTGTGGCAAGCCTTAGAGGTGGAAGAAGAAGTGGCATCTTCTTTATTGTATTTTCTTCTGAAGATTATTTAATACAAGATTGTGTATTGTCTCTCATATTCTTTGTTGTTTCAAGTTTCTAGTTACTTAATCATTCTGGTATAATTTCGTGTTTAATTGCTTATAAGAAAAGTAATTAATTGTGCTTCCTTGGAGGGGTTCCTAACAGTTGGTATCAGAGCTAAGGTTTGCAGGGAGAAGGTTATTGTTTGATTACAGGTCATTCCCAGGGGTTTCTGATTGAGTGGGAGTTCAGCAATGGCAGAAGAAAGTAAGCTACGAATGGAGAAGTTTAACAGCAAGAATTATCAACTGTGGAGGATGCAGATAGAAGATTATCTGTATCAGAAAGATTTGTACTTACTGTTGGATGGAGTTGCATGCAAGCCCACAAATATGAAGAATGAAGAATGGGAGGTTCTTGATCGGAAGGCTCTGGGATCCATAAGGTTGAGCCTTGCATCATCTGTGATTTCCAACTTATCACAGTGTAAGACAACGGAAGAGTTGATAGAATCTTTGGGGAATTTATATGAAAAGCCCTCAGCTTCAAATAAGGTATTTCTTATGAAGCAATTATTTACTTTGCAAATGCAGGAAGGTGGATCAGTACATACTCATCTTAGTGATTTCCATGGTTTGGTAAACCAGTTAGCTTCAGTCAATATTGTTTTTGATGATGAAGTAAAGGCTCTCTTAATTTTATCCTCTTTACCTGAAAGTTGGGATAGTTTGGTAATGGTAGTAAGTAATACTGCGTCTGCTTCTAAAATATTAAAAGTTGATGATGTGGTTGGTGTAATCTTGAATAAAGAAATTCACAGGAAAAGCACAGGTGAATCATCAGGGAATGCTCTAAGTGGAGAAAGCAGGGGAAGGCAAAGAGAGAAAGTCGAGCAAGGAAAATCAAGGTCGAAGATGGGAGGAAGATCCAAATCCAGAAATGGAAATATCACCTTCTGGTTTTGTGGAAAGAAAGGACACACAAAGAAAGAGTGTTGGTTGAGGGATAAACAAAATCAACATGAAGGTAAGGAAGAAGCAGATGTTGCAGGTATTGTGGCACATGATGCTCTCATACTTTCTTTGGATAGTCAGATAGAATCATGGGTTTTAGATTCTGGTTCTTCTTTTCATGCATCTCTAAACAGAGATTTTTTCCATGAGTATGTCCAAGGAGACTTTGGAGTGCTTTATTTAGGGGATGGTACGCCTTGTCAAATGGTTGGCAAAGGGAAAGTGCAGCTGGAATTGCAGACAGGCAACACATGGGTGTTGAAGGAGGTTATGCATGTCCCAGTCTTGAAGCAGAGTTTGGTTTTTGTAGGAAAGTTGGGTGATGAGGGATGCACAGTAACCCTCACAGCAGATTCTTGGAAGGTTACCAAGGGTGCACTTGTTGTAGCAAGAGGTAAGAAAGTAGGTACGCTTTACCTATCTACTTGTATTACTAATTCTTCTTCTGGTTTATCTACTTCAGCTGTAGATTCAGAGATGTGGCTTAATAGGCTTGGTCACATGAATAATGAGGAGATGCATGTTCTTGAGTCAAAAGGTATGAGTTTGGATTTGAAGGGCATAGATCAAGTTCATTGCAGGAAAAGGAAATTTGATGCTTTTGACAAGAACAGGGAAGCCTTGGTATTTATGGAGGAGATGATGGATAGAGATCAGTCACAGGTGTTGAATAATTTTGAGCACGGCAGTATGGATAGGGTTTTGATCCAAGATGATCTCACGGGTGAAAAATTTGTCACTTATAGGAATACACAGTCACCGACGTCAGTCACTTGGAACCAACGTCGGTCAGGTAGGTACTGACATCAATCATGTGCAGACCAGCAAAGTCGATAGTGTCAGGCAGAGAAGACCAACGTCGGTCAGACAGGAACTGACGTCGGTAGAAGGGACACCGATGTTAGCCAGGGAAACAACGTCGGCAGTCAGGATCAGTGCAGGGAACCGACATCAGTCGGGTGCAGACTAGGAGATGGCCGAGATCGATCACTGGAATGGATGTTGGGCAGACAGCAAGCTGTCAAGGAGTCTCAAATGCCCATATGGAGGTCAGAAAGGGTAAGTGAACCTCATATTCATTGTTCACCTTCTTTATATTACTTGTTGCTTACTGATGGTCAAGAACCAGGAAGATGTGAAGAGGCAATGCAAGTAGAATCCAGGAAACAGTGGGAGCTAGGCATGGATGAGGAGTGTGAGTCCTTGGAGAAGAACCAAATAGGTCTTTGTTGGTGAAGTTGTCAGCTGGAAGAAAGCACTGATAGAGGAATGGATTCCCAGGTTAGAGAAGAGAGTGGATGGACATGTGAGACAGAAGGCCAGAGTATATGGTCTTGAGTAGGCTGCATGACAATGGAGATTTGATCATTGTGTTTCTTTTTACCAGATTGGATGATATTAGCTACATTATCCTATTACTATTTTGTGTGCTTATTGCAGGGTTACACATACAGGGAGTTTCTGAGTTAAAGGTAAAGATAGTTCAGAGATCTGTCATGAAGAATTTGGGAGCAGCAAATTTTTTTTGGCATGAGAGACATTGAAGATCACAGGTTGATTTTGTCTCCACTGGGAGTTGATGTGAAGAAGGTGTAGGTGCAGAACCGGTAAGTACACTAAGGGTTGGACAGTTTAAGCTAAGCTTAGAACAGTGATCAAAATCACATGAGGTCTAGTAGACCTGAGTTTTCCCAAGCAGTGGGGGTTGTCAGAGAGTTTGGAGCCAATTCGAAAAAGAAGGAGTACTGAAGTGCAGTTCAGTGGATTCTCAGGTATTTGAGAGGGACCAATAGTAGGTGCACATGCTATGCAGGGTCAAGTTCTTCACTACATGGAGTTGTAAGTTCGGATGTGGCAGGTTACTTGGATGACAGGTGTAGCATCACAAGATGTGTGGTGGTTGGTCTTCAAGATTGAGTTTGAAGATGGAGGTGCCTGAGATGGTTAGTGGAGGTTGCTGTATAGGTGCAGCTATTTATCTCCAAGTGGGAGATTGTTAAGTTGTGGAGCTAAAAGCTTCACCAAGAGGATAATCAGGGTGTTGCTGAGTGCAACCAGTAACTGGCATCGATAGTATTGCCGACGTTGGTCAGGCAGGGACCAGGGATCGACCGACGTCGGTCAGGAGCAGACCGACAGAAACCGACGTCGATCACCTGTGCGTGTGCATGCTTCTACATGTGTTTCCAGAATGCATTTCCAGAATTAGACTTGTCTAATTTAAGAGGTTCGAGAGTGTTTGCATGTTGAAGACTAATTTAAGTCTTGAGTCTGTGTTTCTAATTATTGTAATTAGAGGTCTAATTATTGTATGCATGGGATCCTATTTAAAGACCCATGAGACATGTATTGTAATTAAGGCAAGTAAAGTATTGAAGCAAGAAAGCAAGGTCAAGGAGATTTGCAAGGTGTAAGGTCAAGGAGATCAGCTGAAGCTATCAAGGAAGGGTTAACAACTTAGGTTGTTGAGTTGGTTGTGGTTGAGCAAGAGAGAGAGAGGGAAGAAGTCCTTTAGGTGTGGCAAGCCTTAGAGGTGGAAGAAGAAGTGGCATCTTCTTTATTGTATTTTCTTCTAAAGATTATTTAATACAAGATTGTGTATTGTCTCTCATATTCTTTGCTATTTCAAGTTTCTAGTTACTTAATCATTCTGGTATAATTTCGTGTTTAATTGCTTATAAGAAAAGTAATCAATTTTGCTTCCTTGGAGGGGTTCCTAACAGCTATATATATATATATATATATATATATATATATATATATATATATATATATATATATATATATATATATATATATATATATATATATATATATATATGCAGAAAGTAAGACACAGGGGGTAGGATAAACCATCCATCTCTCTTCTTTCAGAGATGATGCCGACAAACAGAAGAGAAATACTGGGTGATGGGGAAGGTGCTTCTCTTCTTTCAAAAGCAACTTTTAGCCAAGAGCCAGATTCTTTCCTAAATAGTAGAAATCTTGATGAAGCAACAGAAGGCACTTCTCTTCTTTCAGAAGTGCTTGTTCTTGCAAACAGCAGGACTCTTTCTGGTAACAGGTAACCAAAGGTGCAAAGTAACCAACAGCCTGAAATGTAGCACAAAGTCTCCACCTTGACTGCCCAAAGAGTATAACTCGAAGAACAATGGGGGCACAAAGTCATCCCAAGGCTCTTTACACAAGAAAGGAAAATGCAAACACACTGAAGGTACTTATGGGGGCACAAAGTCTCTCCACAGTGGGCCTTCAGGACACCTTCCCTACTACCTTCACTAATTTTGCCTACCAAATTAAATGAATAAGGACACCTCCAGATGACACAAGTCAGAACAACACAAAGTCTGGAAAAACCTGCTTTCTCATTCAAATAACAAGGAAAATGAAATTACAACCTGAGCTCAAAGTCTCAGTAATGCCTTTCAAAATGGGCAGAGTTTCGTTTCTTGGTAAGGGGAAGATCTCCCTTAAAAAAAATGAGAGATTACAATATATATCCCCCAAGAAAGACTTGGGCGCTTGTTTTTCATATGTCGGCCCATGCCGTGCATTCAATGCCTTGAATGCATTTTCAAGTTTATCAAAGGACTGCATTGAAAATAGGGCAGTTGTCTTAACTATGGCATGCCATTTCATCCCAAATGTCTTCTCCCGAGTCTGGATCATCTGGTTTGTCCCCACTGATGTTTGCGCAGCCATCCATTCGTCTTTATTTCATGAAAGAAAATAGGCCATGTCCTTGGTTTGGTGCACTCAAAAGTCTACTCAATCTGTTGTTTCACCTACTTGGCAATAAATATTTCAAAGATATTTTTAATCCTTCGGTCTCGCTCCTCCCTTCATTGCTTAAGCGCTTCTTCGCTCTTTATAGCCCTTCTTGCCTATGTCTTTGGGGGGTCCTTTCTGCATCTTTAACAAGTGGCAAATTCCGTTGTTTGCAATAAGTGATACGTGGCGTGTTCTGCAGCTGAAACAGGCAGGACACGTGGTAGCATCCGCTGAGTTTATAGAAGCTTCAAACACCTTTTGAGAGTCTTGTGAAAGAGGACACGTGGTGGCTTCCGCACTCTTTGGCAGTGACACGTGACATGTTTCGCTCCTTTAAGTCTGTGAGTGCATTCGGGTTCGCGCTTTAAGTCTGCAAAATCAACGGACACTTTGTTGAGATGATTTTGATGGTGGGGCCATCATTATTCCCAACAACTCTCTTGTGTCTTTCTCACTTGCTATGGTCATTTTTTGCTGTGACACAGATGTAGACACGTGGCAGCTTCTGCTGCATTGGGTCGAGATACGTGGCAGGTTTCGCACTATGTAGCCTCATTCAAAATTGTCTCAACTCACAACACTTGGCAACTTTCGCAACCCTCTAGAAATACTTATGGAAGTAGTCGGGACTCTCTTTAGTAATCACATGGACGAAGACACTTGTCGACCTCCAAAAATCTCTGTAAGGGGCACGTGGCGTGGTCTGAATGCTCTTGTTAGTCACGCGAATGTAGACACTTGGCGCTTTTCGCTTCACTTAGTCACTCGTCTTTGGGCATACCATGATATTTATAAAAACAAGAAGCAAGAGGAAGAGATTGCGGTATTGACACTTGGAGGCTTTCGCTGATCTTCAATAGGGACACATGGCAATATCTGCCAATTCTTAGAAACAAAGTTCAGTGAGATTCAGATGACGACACGTGGCACGTTTTGATGAACTCCTTCTATCGTGCGTGTTTCTCTCCATAACTGAGGCAGTCTTTGAACTTTTGAACCCGGTGCATTGAACCGATCGGGGGTTGAACAATTGGACCCGATGAAGCGCTTAACTCTTGCCAAAGACGTTAAACTTGTTGCTGGTGTTTGTCGATGAAGATTTTTGTTCAAACTTACTGAACCTGCTAGTCCCTTTACTGAAAAAGCTCAAATAATGAAGAATTTGAAAGCTCAGAGCAAAATTTGAAAAGGGGGAAGACAATTTTGGTTATGCAGGACCAAAATAGTCATATGTTGTCTGAAAAATGAGGAACATTTTTGAGGACCAACAGCTGGCTCCAGTTGGGGAACTTTCTTCTGTTGCAAAAATTGATTGAAGGGAGTAGAATCCAGAATCTCCAGTGCCTTAGAAGCGTGCCATTGGGCTATGGAGTCATGCTACCCAAAAAGAAAGGCTCCAAAAATGAAAATGAAATGAACAAAACAAAGCTAAAGACTATACAAATATACAAGTGAATTTATTTGGTACTTCAAGAAATGAAGCACCTCAAATGTTGCCCCTTTAGAGGCAATGATGATGACGCTCTGTCCTGATAAACCAACAAGAGGCCATTTTCTCCCCACAATTGATGATGTGTGAATGGAACTCTCCACCAGGAAAACAATTTCCTGTGCCTTCCCTTTTGTTTTCTCCTCTTGCCCCACAACAAGACTTGTCTTTTGATCTGAAAACCATGAATCTTTGTTTTCTTGGAGAAGAGCGCCTTTTCTTGATTATGACACACAGTAGCATGATCAGCTAACATAATTGGTTGCTCTTCTAGTTCCATCTAGCACTTGATTTGATTGTCTTCATTTGACACCTGCCATTGATTGGCACTATCAGGTCCACTTGTCGTTGTTTCATCTGGACCAATTTTTTGGTTGGCATTCTCAAGGGCTTTAACAGGCTCTTTATGAACCTCTTCTGTGGTCAAAAAATAATTACCCCTGCCTGAGGACTCAAACAGAATTTGAGCCACAGGGGCTGACGTTTGGGTGACCACGTACTTTGCCTCTCCCTCAGGAAGCAAGCTCTGCATCATGCCTTTCCTAGGGATTCTCACCTGGGACAAGTCCATGCTCAATTCTCCACCGGCATCCTTGCAAAAGTTTCATCCAAGTAGAATGACATATGAGGCTGGGACGTCAGCTACCAGAACTGTCATCTTGTCCTCTTGTCAGAGAACGCTGCAAATACAAATTGGCCATCTTTGATTTGCCCCAATAGTGGTACTTATTTGTTCTCCATGGAGAAACATCTCCCAAAAGTTTTAGTCAATGTGAGACCAAGAGATTCTGCCACTTTAGCAGACATGACGTTATCAGATGCACTAGAATCGATGATGCAGTTGCTCAGCTTGCGACCGTTTATTAATAGGGAAACATAGAAAGGTTCTATTTTCCTAGGAGTAACTGGAGGAGTTAAGACAAGATTATTCTAGGTGGATACATTCTTTGGGGGATCATGAGTTACCCTTAGAATTTCTTGTCCTGTAGGGACGGTTGTACCTTTCACACATTCCGCCAACCGGTCCAACTGTTCAGGATGGGCTTGTAGAAATTCAAATTTGGACATTTGAATTTTAGTATTTTTGACATGCTCAATTATGTCAAATGTCTGAATTGGACTAGGGACAGAGGATGGGAGTTCACTCTTTTGGTTTTTGGGATGGAGAGGGCTGGTTTGCAAAATTGAAGTAGAAGGTGCAAAAATGCTTGGGGTACGTACCTTTTCAATAGTCACTGGGTCCTTTGGTTGGAAGGGCAGAGTGGTTTCCCGCTTGGCAATTGAAACTGCTCGCTGAGGTTGCTCCTCTGTCTTCTCTTTATCAGCTTGTCGGGCTGACTATTTTTGAGACCGATTGAATACGACATATGATCCCTCAACTGCATTCCCCTCACTTATGGGTTCATCTTGATAATTCAGGTAACTAATGACGGAGTCGCCAGCTAATTCTTCTTCTTCCTCAATGAAGAGATTAACGTCATTTTTTGGCTCAGTCTTAGGTTGGAAAGGGGAAGCGTGCTCTGTTTCCAGATATCCATCTTCTGAGTTAGTTGAAGGGGCTTCAAGGGTGAGATTCCTCTGTGGGAGAGGAAGATGATTAGGCTGCCATCGATCCCTAGTAGCATTGCCTTGATATCCCTGATTGGGGAATGTCCTCCTTAGGGCGTCTTGGTATATATAAGAGGATGACATTCCTTGTGCCATTTGTCTCTTCAAAGCTATCAGTTCATTTGTCAATTTCTACACCATAGGATCTGTAGTGCCTATAGAAGAGCCTTCAGTAGATGAAGAGAATCTATTTTTACTAGGGTCTTTTCTGATCTTACCTATCAGAATAAGATCATCTTCGATCTCAGTAGCCAAATTTTGAGCTAATGCTAAATCCATAGGGCCAGCTCACCTCAATAGGAAACTTACTTTGGGAAGTTGCGAGTTGATGAAAAAGCACTTGAGATTCTCCATCGTGGGCTGATCAACAATTGGAATCCGATTCCTTAACTTGTTGAATTTAGCTATGAAATCCCTCATGGGTTCTTGGGATTCCTTTTTCATCTGTGTTAGCTGTGCTAACAAGGCATGTGCGTCTTCAGCAGGTTTAAACCTGGCTTCAAATATGGACTTTAGTGTGCCCCAGTCAGTTACTGACCCAGCCTGCAGGTGGTAGAACCAGTCTGCAGTAGCACCTTGTAGAGTTTCTACAAACAACCTGACTGCTATATCTTCAAATTCAACACCGATTACGCTGCATGCTATAGAGAAGGCAGCAATGTGTTCATCAGGGTGAACTTTCCCATCACCAAAGAATTTGGGGAAGTTTTTCCTTGAGCTGCGTGGAAGCTCATGTAGAGGTGGAGTAAGATTGAGTGGTCCAAATGAGTTACCCCAGGGGCCCTGAGCTGCCATGATTGGATTATGAAAAGTGGGGATAACAAATCTTGGTGGGGTGTTTATAGGCAGGGCACTATTATCAGCAGGAAAAGAAGCTCTACCTTGTTTTGGTGACCCGATCAGGTCAGGAGGAAGACTCCTAGATCATTGGAGGAAAGGCAGTGGAGGAAATAGATCAAAATTGCTCTGTTGTGCCAACTCAAACACGGGGTCAAAAACACCCTTAGATCTCTAGCTTCTTGTGTAGCATGGAGTTGCCAGATTTTGAATGAAAAAGGGACCGAAACTGCTTCCAGTTGAAGCTTGAGGCTTCAAAATGCACGTTCTTCCCAATGGCTCTAGTTTTGTAGACTAAATAATGCAATGGAGATGGAGGGAGATGGTAAGGCTATAATGATAATGGGTAAGACATGAAACGAAGTCGCCAGACTATGTAATGGATAAGGGTAGGGACTACTTGTTCAAATCCCCAGCGGATTTGGTTTGCAGACCAGATAATGTAATGGATATGGAAGATGGAGGGAGATAGTAAGGCTATAATGATAGTGGGTAAGGCCCAGATGGGAGTCACCAGACTTTATAATGGATAAGGGTAGGGACTGCTTTTTCAAATCCCCAGCGGAGTCAGCAAAAACTGTTGGGTGAATATTTTGTCGGCCAGCTAACTGGTGACCAAAATAGTTCCTATCACCACAGCATAGGGAGATCAGTCAGCTAGATGTGCAGGTTTACTACATTAGTAGGGGAAAAATCTCTCCTCTCATCAAGGTGAGGTCCCCTATAGATATGCAGGAGATGCAGGAGGCTATATATATATATATGTGTGTGTGTGTGTGTGTGTGTGTAGAAAGTAAGACACAGCGGGTAGGATAAACCATCCATATCTCTTCTTTCAGAGATGATGCCGACAAACAGAAGAGAAATACTGGGTGATGGGGAAGGTGCTTCTCTTCTTTCAGAAGCAACTTTCAGCCAAGAGCCAGATTCCTTCCTAAATAGTAGAAATCCTGATGAAGCAACAGAAGGCATTTCTCTTCTTTCAGAAGTGCTTGTTCTTGCAAACAACAGGACTCTTTCTGGAAACAGGTAACCAAAGGTGCAGAGTAACCAATAGCCTAAAATGTAGCACAAAGTCTCCACCTAGATTTCCCAAAAAGTATAACATGAAGAACAATGGGGGCACAAAGTCGTCCCAAGGCTCTTTACATAGGAAAGGAAAAAGCAAACACACTGAAGGTACTTATGGGGGCACAAAGTCTCTCCACAGGGGGCCTTTAGGACACCTTCCCTACTACCTTCACTAATTCTGCCTACAAAATTAAATGAATAAGGACACCTCTAGATGACACAAGTCAGAATAGCACAAAGTCTGGAAAAACCTGCTTTCTCATTCAAATAACAAGGAAAATGAAATTACAACCTGAGCTCAAAGTCTCAGTAATGCCTTTCAAAATGGGTAGAGTTTCATTTCTTGGTAAGGGGAAGATCTCCCTTACAACAAATGAGAGATTACAATATATAGCCCCAAGAAAGACTTGGGCGCTTGTTTTTCATATGTCAGCCCATGCCATGCATTCAATGCCTTGAATGCATTTTTAGGTTTATCAAAGGACTGCATTGAAAATAGGGCAACTGTCTTAACTATGGCATGCCATTTCATCCCAAATGTCTTCTCCCAAGTTTGGATCATCTGGTCTGTCCCCTCTGATGTCTGCGCAGCCATCCATTCATCTTTATTTCATGGAAGAAAATAGGTCGTGTCCTTGGTTTGGTCCGCTTAAAAGTCTACTCGATCTATTGTTTCACCTACTTGGCAATAACTCTTTCGAAGATATTTTTGATCCTTCGGTCTCACTCCTCCCTTCACTGCTTAAGCGCTTCTTCACTCTTTATAGCCCTTCTTGCCTATGTCTTTGGGGGGTCCTTTCTGCGTCTTTAACAAGTGGCAAATTCTGTTGTTTGCAATAAGTGATACATGGCATGTTCCGCAGCTAAAACAGGTAGGACACGTGGTAGCATCCGCTGAGTTTATAAAAGCTTCCAACACCTTTTGAGAGTCTTGCAAAAGAGGACATGTGGCGGCTTCCGCACTCTTTGGCAATGACTCGTGACATGTTCCCTCCTTTAAGTTTGTGAGTGCATTTGGGTTCGCGCTTTAAGTCTGCAAAATAAACGGACACTTTGTTGAGATGATTTTGACATTTGTGGGCCCGTCATTCTTCCCAGCAACTCTCTCATGTCTTTCTCGCTTGCTATGGTCATTTTTTGATGTGACGCGGATGCAGACACGTGGCAGCTCTATTACATTGGGTCGGGATACGCGGTAGGTTCCGCACTATGTAGCCTCATTCGAAACTGTGTCTCAGCTCGCGACTCTTGGTAGCTTCCGCAACCCTCTAGAAATACTTATGGAAGTAGTTGGGACTCTCTTTAGTAATCACGCGGATGAAGACACTTGTCGGCCTCCGTGAATCTCTGAAAGGGGCATGTGGCATGGTCTGAATGCTCTTGTTAGTCGCGCAGATGTAGACACTTGGCACTTTCTGCTTCGTTTAGTCACTCATCTTTGGGCACACCATGATCTTTATAAAAACAAGAAGCAAGAGGAAGAGACTGCAGTATTGACACTTGGAGGCTTCCGTTGATCTTCAATAGGGACACATGGCAATATCTACCAATTCTCAGAAATAAAGTTTAGTGAGATTTGGATGATGACACGTGGCATGTTCCGATGAACTCCTTTCGTCGCGCGCATTTCTCTCCATAACTGAGGCAGTCTTTGAACTTTTGAACCCGGTGCGTTGAACCGATCGGGCGTTGAACAATTGGACCCGATGAAGCGCTTAACTCTTGCCAAAGACGTTAAACTTGCTGCTGGTGTTTGTCGATGAAGATTTTTGTTCGAACCCGCTGAACCTGCTTGTCCCTTTACTGAAAAAGCTCAAATAATGAAGAATTTGAAAGCTCAAAGCAAAATTTGAAAAGGGGGAAGACAATTTTGGTTATGCAGGACCAAAATAGTCATATGTTGTCTAAAAAATGAGGAACATTTTTGAGGACCAACACATCTAATCATATAGACTACCATGTCATCCCATATCATTATGTCGATACCATCAAAATATGTAGCTCCTAAGATCCCACTTCACCACCATCCACCATACTGAAGATCAATCAAGCCATATATGATTGTGTAGTCACTACCTGACATAGTGGGCCACCACCAAAGGACCCATCTACATCAACATCTCAAAAGGATAATATCTCTAAGAAGGTCTATGTACCTTTTGCTAAATCATATGAAATAATATAGTAGCTTGAGAAGACCCTTGCTCAAATCTCACTTATGGATCTTCTGAAAACATCATTTATACATCAAGAGATCCTTAATCAGGTCTTGAGTGATCTTAAAGTCCCTCAAGATATTGAAACTAACTAATTCTAAGCATTGGTGGGTCATTTGTCTCCTTTGTAGCAAATCACTTTTAGTACCCAAGACATGCCTCCCATTGTCTCGCATCATAATTACCCATTGTTTATAGAAATATCCATTTCCAACTACCACATCCCTCGAGTAATCATAGATGAAGGATCTACATTGAATTTGTGTAATTTGGATTTATTAAATAAATTGAAATATTCTGAAGCATCGTTAGGGCCTACTATAATCATGATTAAAGCATACAATGATAATGAAAGGTCATCTGTAGGTATCATTTATCTTTATATTATTGTTAGACCCATTTTCCATTTGACCTTAATTCATGTTGTGTATGTTGACTTACCATATAACCTACTCCTAGGCCGCCCATAGATCCATGAAATGTAAGCAGTCCATTCCACTCTCCACCAATGTCTAAAATTCCCTCAATTTGTCATGGAAGTCACAATCTCTAGGTAAATTGAGAATTTTTGTAGCTACGAAATGGGTCAATCTCAACCCATATGCTATTATCCTAACACCCATAGCTCTACTCCAAATCTAACAACTACCACATTTGTCCACCCTGATGATCTAGTTCCTGCTTCTAATCTATTACCAGATATCACCCATCTTAAAATCACATCCATAGGTTGTGGAGAATACGAATATAATACCTTTTGTGTCAGGGATTTACCTCTCCCCTGCATAACTATGGGTCCATAGCTATGAGGAAGAATAATCCTATCAGTTATCAATTCAGGCCAATGGCCTTTTCTAGTGTAGGATTGCTATCACAAGAGTACATTTATGAGCTTGATGAGTCACAGATTATTCCATAAAATGAGACCCTTAAATTTCACTGGAAAAAATACCCCCAAATTTGTAAAATGTTGCAAAACATCCATTTTCAGGGAAAAGGACTAGGGAGACATGAACAAAGCAGGATTAAGCCTATAGTGGTTTAAGAATGCCCATAATATCTTGGTTTGGGGTATAAACTTCCTGACATTGACCTAAATAATATCATTTTGGATACTTTGGTCCTTGAGGAGTCTTCTTCTGACGAAGAAGTTGAGACAGGATCCGTGTATGGTCTTTATAAAGAGCTTGTTACCACTAACCTTTTCCATGATAACACTATATCCACCATCGACATATCCCTTTATTACCCTTCATTAATAGACTGGGATCAATAACATGAGCCATGCTTTGACGAAATCTAAAGTGATAAGACCATTCTCGAATATATGGGAATGTGAGATTTCATGCCTTTCGATGATCATAAGAAGGGCTTTTCTATTAATCTCTGTCAGTTAACTTATTTTGGGGAACAAAAAACACCCCTTAGCCAAATTGAAGATGAGGAATATGAAGAAGAAGAACCACCTCAAAATCTGGAAGATTTTCCTCTTATTTCAAATGAATCAGAATCTTATGCAGAAATAAACATAGAGCTCCCAAAATATTTTACTTCAGATATCTAGGATTTACCATCGCCTCCAACCTATCTTTAAGATCAGTCACCCTCTCTCATTGATGAGGTGATTGAAGTCAACATTGGAACTAAATAACATCTTAAATAGTTGAACTAGGGGTAAATCTTATCCCTGAGGAATGCCAAATCATAATTGAGCTACTCAAAGAGTTTATAAACATCTTTGCATGGTGTTATTCAGATATGCTAGGAATTTATCCCTCCTTAGTTGTGCATCATTTAGTCATCCATCCTAATGCAAAACCCATCAAGAAGAAACTACATAAGATACACCCTAAAGTGGCTTTATTAGTCAAGGAACAATTACAAAAATTCTTGGAAGCAAGATTTATTTGACCTATTGATTATTTTGATTGGATATCCAACATTGTTCTTATATCCAAGCCACAAGGTGGGATTCAAATTTGTACTGACTTTTGGGACATCAACAAGGCATGTCCAAAAGATGACTTCCCTCTACCTAACATAGATATGGTTGTGGATTCCACTATAGAGTATAAAATCTTATCCTTCATGATGGATTTTTGGGTTATAACCAAATCAAAATCATGCCTGAGATCAACATGAGACCACCTTTATTACTCCACGATCTAGGAGGATCCATATTCACTTTGAAACAAAAGTTTTTAAATAAAAAATTGATAATTGGCACAATGTAGAACTCATCAAGAGCTTTTTAGTGCAATTTGAATAGGTTAATTTCAAGCTTGTATGTGCAAGATATCACGCATTGAAGTCTCCAGATCAATAGGGCAAAAGGTGACACATGGTGATGTGGCATAATTTTAGCATGCCAAGTGGACCAATCATGTTGTGACACATGGAAATGAGTTCATGTAAGAAAACTAATTGGTTTCATTCTTTGTATTTGATAGGCATATGTAGATGGCGTAAAAAAGGTTGGCTACGGGGACCATAGCCGATGGAGGCCTCTTTTGTCTTGCAAGGGGACCCTACTACCGATAGAGCTATGGAGCATCTAGTTGGACTTTGATAAGTGTCGAATTGAGAGTGGTCCACATGATGGGTCTTCAAGCCACCACTATATTACTCTATGGTTGAATTTTATTAATAGTCACCTAGTGACTATATTTTCATGTAATTATTTATCATGCTCAATGCTAGCTCAAGACATATTACAAGTGCCTATAGTTGAGTTGGGGTGACTGAGACTGAGTTGGGGTGACCCAATTTAACATGGAAAGGTCAAAATGTACCATGAATCCAACATAATTGAGTCGCATTTTACCCTGAGCAGCTTCCACAACAACACAACTAGGAATAACCTAGATGCTAAGTTTAGCATGACTAGGATAAACATCCCACGGTTCAACAGTCTCCATTATGACATGAAGAATAATGGGCCAAAAGAGGCATCAAAGGTTCTACCAACAAACTTGCCAAGTTCCAATCATCCAAACAACCCACATTCAATGCCAAGCCATCACAATAACCACAGAGGTCCCAAATCACCATAAAACCCGAGATCTATGCCAAATGCCAATGTTTTGGCATTATCCACTTCATGGATTATGCCTTTTAAAGGCTTAAGGATATACATCCCCTTCAATGTGGGACTAAAAGGATTTAACTTAACCACAAGAGATTATCAATGGATTTTGAATCCTGTTAACTTTGTTTAAAAAGATAAAGCTCCTAACATTGCACCTCAGAGCCCAAGCACTATAAAAAGTGCTTGAAATTGCATTTGAATGCATGATTTTTCAAGCATGGAGTTAGAGATTCGAACCCCAGCCACCAAGAAAAAAGGTGAGACACCCAACCACTGTACCATGTGGTATGTAAACAATATAAAATGGGCAGAGTTGTATTTATTTAAATACAACATGGAGCAGACTGTGTATAGGGGCTTTTAGACCAGTCTACTGAAATCTCAAGTTTTGAAGAACTTGGAGAGATTTTTAGCTCTTAGTATAAATTAGGGAAATGTCTTAAACTCTGAGATGATTTCAATAATATATTGAATGTCTTGTGTTGGATTTTTTAAATCCATTTTGTAAGTCCTTTTTTGAGACTTTTTGGCAAAAATCCATAGGAATGTGAGATTGCATTCATGATAGGAAGGTAGAAGGTTCGTCCATGGATTATGGGGCTTAATAAAGGTCTGTAACCAAATTGTATGCAGTCTTAGAGGATCCATTAGACAATTGTGAGGGTTGTCCATGTACTCACTTTTCATATAAATGGATCAGTTCGTATTCTAAGTGAACCCAAAGATGTAGACATTGTTGAACTCCATTATCACGTGATTGTCATGAATTGATTCTATTTGTGCATTATTTTTTTGCATTTTGAATAATCATGTTTATTAATCACTATTGAATGCATAATTATTTTAAATACAATAAAAGGTCAAATTTAGTTTCATTGCCTTGAGTTTTTTTGGGAAATTGAGTGATTTGATGAAAGGATCCAAGGTAAACTCTTTTTGCATGGAAATTATGCCCAGTTTATAGATCAAGTTTGGTATCAGAGCGGTTAGTGTATTGGGCTAACTTCTATGTAGGCATTGATCTGATATATTAGGTTTGTTATCAGAATGATTAGTGTATTAGGTTAGCTTCTGATTTTATGGATTTGATATTTGTTTGGTTTATAGTATTATTGTAAACTTTTAGCCTTGTTAATATTCCATTTGCAGTGTGTAATTTGTGAAATCAGGTTGTTTACAGGGAACAAGAAGCCATGGGAAAAGTTTTGAAAATAGAGAGGCTTGATGAGGTTAAACCAATTAACTGACATATCTAGGAAGAGAATGCTTTCCTCGGAGCTCATTTTTAATCCTTGAAAAAGGAGATTTCCCACTTAAAATTTGAGTTGCAAGACAAGGATGAGCTCTTGGCATAGATGCAGAGTGTAGAAAGACACAGTCCTTCCACTATATATGCAGGTACTATGACAAATGATTGCATTGTAAGTTGTTCATCATGTAGTACTATTGTCCCTTCAATTTTAGATGTTGCCTTTGGTAGTTTTGAAAAACACACTAAGGGCATTGGATCTAAACTATTATTGAAAATGGGATTTGATGGAAGGGGCCTTGGTAAGAATGGCCAAGGCATTGTTAACCCAATAAAGGTAGAGCATAGATCTCATTATGTAGGATTGAGTTACACTAGTGAGAAAGTGGATGTTGGAGAGAGTTCCTCTATTGATGAAATAGGACAAGCTTCTGACAACCAAGATTCAAGGCAACTAGCAGTGTAAAATTCTTCCTTGTGAAGGAATGGTGAACAGTGTAATAAATCAGGTAAAAGAGTTATTGAGATTCCACCTCCTCATTGTTACACTAGAAAAAGCACCAATAGCAATGTGAATTCTAAGACTTCTGATTCACTTCTACCATTTAAAAAATTTGGTTTTGATATTCAGAAGATGTTGCATTTTTTTCCTTGTACATTTTGCAGATTAAATAACCATTGTGCTACATATTTTTGGAAAAGACAAGCTTTACTGAAATAAATTGCAAGTGTTAAAGATCATTCTCATACTATCAAAGTGAGAAATGGTAGATGGGTGACCTCACCTAGGAAGATGGATGTTTGTACTCATTGTCACATGAGTGGACATTGGGTTGAGAAATGTTGAAAACTTCAACCATCCCACCATCCTAGTAATGGTAAGAAGGAGATGGTTTATAAACTTATTGATAAGGTAATTAATGAAGTTGTTATTCAATCAACCCATGCAAATGTCAATAAATTCACTAAAGAAATTAAACACCCTAAACAAGAGAATCTGATAAAGAGGGTTAGTAAATAGTTTCTTAATTTTATGCTGTCATAATTAGTGGATTGATGATGCATTTATGTTGTAAATCAATTTTGGGATCCTTGTATATTGACAAAGGACATATACCCATGCTTTGATATATGTATTTTGGAGCTACTATGGTGGGAACACTTCGAGACAGGTTCATCATGTGAAGTTTTTAATTCTCACACTTATGTTTTGAAAAGCTCTATTTTTGAAATCTCCAGTATTAGCTTTATGAGTTTTATGTTTAATTATTGAGGAATTTAACTCATCGATCAACTTGGGATATTTGACAACAGTTGCACGGGTTATTGGGTAGGATTCAACTTTCCTATAGTACTTATTTTAGAATAATTGCTATTTTAGAATGCATCTATTTATGACATGTGTGTGTGTGTGATTGGATGCATTGATAAGACCCATTGCGGTAATGTATTGTGACACGGTCACAACCAATATTGTATTTTGTTTACATTGACAAACTTGTCTTGCAGTTGCATTGGTGATTGTTTCAGTGTTTAGTAGTTCACCACTTGCAGGATGTGACAGTGGGTAGACAGTTTGATAAATTATGACCTTATTGGTAGTTGTATGATTCAGTATAACTCATGCCTTATTTTAGGCCTTTTATAGTTTTGAGTTATGAATCATATTTTGCCACTATTACCTCTATGCCATGATTTGGGTTCTATACTTGATATGTTGCAGAAGACCATTTAGTGATAGCAAAGGAGATCACTAGGCTTATCTGTGTAGAGGCTCTTATTAAGCTGTATAGTAGAGGAAGTCATTACATTATGAATCTTAGTTTTGTGTAGAGGCTATTGATGGCCATGCAACAACAAAGGGTTTGTGGAAGATGCGATCAATCAATTATTTTAAGTGTTGTAGGCACAGTTGTGAAACTATGAATCATATTTTGCCACTATTACCTCTATGCCATGATTTGGGTTTTATACTTGATATGTTGCAGAAGACCATTTAGTGATAGCAAAGGAGATCACTACGCTTATCTATGTAGAGGCTCTTATGAAGCTGTATAGTAGAGGAAGTCATTACATTTTGAATCTTAGTTTTGTGTAGAGGCTATTGATGGCCATGCAACAACAAAGGGTTTGTGGAAGATGTGATCAATCAATTGTTTTAAGTGTTGTAGGCACAGTTGCAAAACTATGAATCATATTTTGCCACTATTAACTCTATGCCATGATTTCGATTCTATACTTGATATGTTACAGAAGACCATTTAGTGATAGCAAAGGAGATCACTAGGCTTATCTGTGTAGAGGCTCTTATGAAGCTGTATAGTAGAGGAAGTCATTACATTTTGAATCTTAGTTTTGTGTAGAGGCTATTGATGGCCATGCAACAACAAAGGGTTTGTGGAAGATGTGATCAAGCAATTGTTTTAAGTGTTGTAGGCACAGCTACGAAACTATGAATCATATTTTTCCACTATTACCTCTATGCCATGATTTGGGTTCTATACTTGATATGTTGCAGAAGACCATTTAGTGATATCAAAGGAGATCACTAGGCTTATCTGTGTAGAGGCTCTTATGAAGCTGTATAGTAGAGGAAGTCATTACATTTTGAATCTTAGTTTTGTGTAGAGGCTATTGATGGCCATGAAACAACAAAGGGTTTGTGGAAGATGTGATCAATCAATTGTTTTAAGTGTTGTAGGCACAGTTGTGAAACTATGAATCATATTTTTCCACTATTACCTCTATGCCATGATTTGGGTTTTATACTTGATATGTTGCAGAAGACCATTTAGTGATAGCAAAGGAGATCACTAGGCTTATCTGTGTAGAGGCTCTTATGAAGCTGTATAGTAGAGGAAGTCATTACATTTTGAATCTTAGTTTTGTGTAGAGGCTATTGATGGCCATGCAACAACAAAGGGTTTGTGGAAGATGTGATCAATCAATTTTTTTAAGTGTTGTAGGCATAGTTTCAAAAATATGAATCATATTTTGCCACTATTACCTCTATGCCATGATTTGGGTTCTATACTTGATATGTTGCAGAAGACCATTTAGTGATAGCAAAGGAGATCATTAGGCTTATCTGTGTAGAGGCTCTTATGAAGCTGTATAGTAGAGTAAGTCATTACATTTTGAATCTTAGTTTTGTGTAGAGGCTATTGATGGCCATGCAACAACAAAGGGTTTGTGGAAGATGTGATCAATAAATTGTTTTAAGTGTTGTAGGCACAATTGCAAAACCTAAGTAGATTGATAAAGACCCATCAAAAATTTTTAGAACCGATTGGCATTTCAGAGGATCAAGTTGGATACTAGCTTTTGGTGGACCAAAAGTGTTCTTAGTAGGGAGGATTGATCTAGGAGGATCCACATTATCTTTAAAATAAAAGTTATCAAATTATAGATTGATCATTGGCACAACATAAAGCTCATTGAGATCTTTTCGACGTAATTTGAATGGGTCAATTTTGAGCCCGTATGCGCGAGATGTCATGCATTGAAGTCTCATATCAACAAGGCAAAAGGTGACATAGGGTGATGTGGCATAATTCTAGCATGCCAAGTGGACCAATCATGTTGTGACATGTGGAAATGAGTTCATGTAAAAAAAATAATTGGTTTCATTCTTTGTCTTTGATAGGTGTACATAGACAGTGTAAAAAAGGCTGACCACTGGGACCGTAGTTGATGGGGTCCGCTTTTGTCTCGAAAGGGGACCATGCCGTCAATAGAGCTATGGAGCATCCAATTGGACGTCAACAAGTGTTGAATTGAGAATGGTCCACATGGTGAATCCTTGAGCCACCACATGGATTGCCACCACTATATTACTCCATGGTTGAATTTTATTAATAGTCACCTAGTGACTATATTTTCATGTAATTATTTATCATGCTCAATGCCAGCCCGAGACATATTACAAGTCCGTGTAGCCGAGTTGGGGTGAACCAACTTAACATGGATGGGTCAAAATGTACTATGAATCCAACACAATTACGTCACATTTTTCCCCACGCAGCTTCCATCACAACACAACCAGGAATAACCCAGATGCCAAGTTTAGCACGATTGGGATAAACATCCCACAGTTCAACAGCCTCCATCATGACATGGAAAATGATGGGCCAAGAGTGGCATCGAAGGTTCTAACAACAAAATTACTATGTTTCAATCATCCAAACAACCCACATTTGATGTCAAGCTATCAAAATAACCAGAGAGGTCCCAAATCACCATGAAACCCAAGATCTATGCCAAATGCCAATGTTTTGGCATTATCCACTTCATGGATTATGCCTTTTAAAGGCTTAAAGGATGTACATCCCCTTCAATGTGGGACTAAAAGGATTTACCTTAGCCACAAGACATTATTGATGGGTTTCAAACCCTGATAACTTTAGTTAAAAAGATAAAGCTCCTATCATTGTACTCGAGAGCCTGAGCACCATATAAAGTGCTCAAAATTGCATTTGAATGCATGATTTTTCAAGCATGGAGTTGGAGACTCGAACCCCGACCACCAAGAAAAAAGGTGAGATGCCCAACTATTGTACCACATGGTATGTAAACGATATAAGATTGGCAGAGTTGTATTTATTTAAATACAACATGGAACAGACTATGTATAGGGGCTTTTAGACCAGTTTGTCAAAATCCCAAGTTTTGAAGGACTTGGAGAGATTTTCAACTCTCAGTGTAAACTAGGGAAATGTCCTAGACTCCGAGAGGATTTCAATGATATGTTGAATGTCCCATGTTGGATTTGTTAAATCCATTTTGTAAGTCTGATTTCAAGACTTTTTGGTAAAAATCCACAGGAATGCGAGATTACATTGACAATAAGAAGGTGGAAGGTCCGTCCATAGATTATGGGGCTTTCTGAAGGTCTATTTCTGAATTGTATGTAGTTTTAGAGGATCCATTAAAAAATCATGAGGGTTGGCCATGTACTTGCTTTTCATGGAAATGGATCAGTTCGTATTCTAAGCGAACCTAGAGATGTAGGCATTGTCAAACTCCGTTATCATGTGATTGTTGTGAGTTGATTCTATTTGTGCATTCTTTTTCCACATTTTGATTAATCATGTTTATTAATCACTATTGAATGCATAATTAGCTAAAATATGATAAAAGGTCAATTTTAGTTTCATTTCCTTGAGTGTTTTTAGGAAATTGAGTGATTTGACGAAAGGATCCAAGGTAAACTCTTTTTGCACAAAAATTAGTGCTAGTTTATGGATCACTCCATGGGGAACCTTCTGTTATCAAGTGATTCCCTTCAGTTTTAATAATGTAGGTGCTACCTATTAATGGTAAATGACTGTTATCTTCCATGATATGATGCATGACATTATTGAAGATTATGTTGATGACATTTTGGGGAAGTCTAGACTTTGATATGAGCATCATGTGGTTTTAAGAAGGAACTTTGAGTGACTGTATGAATATAAAGTCAGGTTGAACCCCAAAAAATGTGTATTTGGCATTACCTCTAGTAAACTATTGGGATTTATAGTCTCCAGGAGAGGCAGAAAATTAGATCTAGTAAAATTCAAAGCCATTATAGATATGCCTCCTCGTAATCTAAAGTAGCTTAGGAGTATTCAGGCCAAGTTACAAGCCATTAGTTGGTTCATTTCTTAGGTAGCAAACAAATGGTGCCCTTTCACCCATCTCTTGAAGAAGGGGACCCACTTTAATTATAACTCTAAATGTTAGAAGGCCTTTGATAATCTCAAGCAATATCTATCAAATCCTCTTATGTTATCACCATCAGTCATGGGAAAGTTGTTGCTTCTATATATATCTACAACACCTTATGCGATAGGTGCCCTTATTGCACAATATAATGATGAAGGAAAAGAATGGGATATCTATTATCTCAGTTGTACATTGATTTTATATGATTAGAATTATACTCACATCAAAAATCTTGCATAGCCATTATCTTTGCTTCAAAAAATAGTTGACACTATATGCTCAATATCCACATTCAACTCATAGCTAAAGTTGATCCTCTTAAATATTTACTATCAAAATCATCTCTCATAGGTAAAATGGCCAAATTGATAATGTTACCAAGTGAATTTGACATAAAATATGTTCATCAAATCACCATCAAAGGATAGGGAATTGTAGATCAACTTATCGAGGCACCTCTTATAAACACTAATCCACTTGTCACAGCCTTCCCAGATGAATCCACCATGAATACTACTGAATTTAACAATTAGAAACTATACTTTGATGGCTCTTTCACCACACATGGTTCAGGAGTTGGTATCCTACTGGTAACCCCACAAGGAGACCTTATCCCTAAGGCTTTTCATCCCACCTTTTCGTGCACCAATAACATCTCTGAATATGAGGCTTTAATTTTGACCTCCAATTAGCCATCCAATGGAAAATCCAACACCTCCAAGTATTCGGTGATTCACGTATGATAATCAAACAAGTCAATGAAGAGTTCCAAACTAAAGACAAAAAATTACTCCCCTATAAATAGTTGGTGGATCAGTTAAAGAAAAAAAATTAGTCCATTACATTTGAGCAAGTACCTAGGGGAAATAATAAGGCAATTGATTCCATGGTTACTACTGGGTCTTTAATCAACCTTCTTGAAGACCTCCTTGAAGGGAATTTCCTGATTGAACATTTGATTTTACCGGCCCATCAATTTATGCCTCCTTTAAAAATTTGTGCCATTATTGATCCTAGTCTCCCTTGGTATCATGATATATATAACTATCTCCATGATAATATCCTTTCACCAAACCTCAACCACCATCAACGCAAGGCATTCATCCACCACACATCTCGTTACACTATCCTTGGCATCATACTCTATCAGAGAGGCTATGATGGGACCTTGTTGAGATACCTGACCTCAGAAGAGGTTACTCTTGTGATCAAAGAGACCCTTCAATTTTTAGTCTTCCTAGAGGGGAACACCAAGGTGGTATGTTTACCCCTAGAAATCTCTTTTTCCATCTCTCTCTACCTTGTTTACATGAGTGAAGGTCTACCCCTACTATTGTCCCCCCACGTATGTTGTATTCCTACTATTACCCTTGCCTTTTTTCTTTGCAGTGGACCAATTCTCCAATTCCTATGCATTCTTGCTAGTTCCTGCACTTGGAGATAGGGAGGAACCTTTCTACAAAGAAATTGCATCCAAATTGAAGCCTCCCATTTTAACTTATGGGCTATGTGTATGTAGTGCATTTTATAATAGAGTCATCTTAGTCAAAGGAATTCTAGAAGATTAGATTAGCTCGCCTTCCTCCCTTTCTTCATGTCCACTACTCTAGTCTTTCGATTGGTTGCTAAGGTTTCCCTTATAATCCTTTTCATCTGGGTCTTGGTCTTTCCCACTAGAATCTAACCCTTAGTCTTCCCTTAAAGGAATCTCCACTTCCTCTTCAAGGGGGCCTTGGGGGTTTCCTTTCTCTTTATCAACTGCCTCTGAATTCTTTCTCAGAGAAACAAGGGGGAAGCGATGAGATTGAGGATGTCTCCCTTAAAGGGGTAGTCATCAGTGGTATCAATCGGATCCAATTGCACCTCCTTCTAAGGTTAAAAACATTTGGGAGCCTTGCATTGGGTGAATACATGTCTTGATTTCATGGAGTTCTGACAGTTTGCTCTGGAGTTCTCATATGGAATGTTTTGTTTCCACTTCCCATATTTAGATTCCAATATAATAGAGGTGGGAAGAGTTTTAAGGATATCCACATTAACATATAATCGAGCAAAGACTAACCTTGTCTTTGACTTAGTGACTTTGTCAACAGTCATGTAATTTACAAAGGAATTCCCAATCCAAGCAAAAATTTCCTCATCCTAGAATTTAAGCGAGAGACCTGGGAGTCTGACCCAGACCGGTGTTGACTGGTTGAGTCCGTATTAGGGTCAAATCTAGGATTCCATTTACACAGAGAGACTGAGTGCTTCCCATAGAGCCATGGGCCTCCAATTAGGATTGATAACATATCCTCATGAGAAGTAAATTTTAATAAGAATAGACTACTTACCATAGCACTGGTAGAGACACTCCCCTCTAGAGCCCACTTGGTCACCACCCTCTTTCTCACCAATTCTATATTGGGTCTAAACACAAATATATTCTCACTAGTGTATTATCCATGGAGGAGACCACCCTAAAAATGGTCTAGTCTGAAAGTTTGTGAGTCTTGGCACCCTTGCACTCAGAAATGATCAAAACACTTGATGGATGGAAACCTTCACTCAACGGGTGAAAATCTCCACTCGAAGTAGCACCCATCAGGACCTCTTTCCAACACTTGTTTCCACGAGTCATAGCTAGACTCACGTGATTAACATAGAGGCCCTTGTCAGAAGCGGATTCCTCAAAAGCATGGGGAGGGGATTGGGTCATGGGGTCCCCCCTGAGCTGTCACCTTCCATTCTAGTTTCTACCTAGAAACTAGTTTAAATTTGAACGTAGACGTAGACGCAATTCATAGACTTGTTTATCATGCTTATGTGGCTGCTCTTTTATATATGACCCTTATCATGTTCATTCATGTTGATAATGAATCACGCTCACTTTATCATGTTGCTTATATGTGTTCAATGTGATTTTTATGTGCCTTGGAAAATGTCTTATGTGTCTTCTAGTGTTTGACATTCTTTCCATATCCCTAGTCATATATTGTGTAGTTCTTGACTTGCCTTCCATAGTATGTTAACTCTACTTGTGTACTTGGTGTGTTCTTCATAATCATTTTTCTTATACTTTGTTGTATTTTTATTATCATTATCATACATGTAATGTGAATACACCTTCATTATTTGATCATGATCCATACCATGCACATAGTAGAGGCATTTATTAGGTCAAAGCCCTGAGCACTTATGATATTCATTGACATATATTTAAGGACTAATGACCCAATGTTATAATAGATCTAATTATTATTGGATTTGTGTGTTCCCACTAGGTATAGATAGACTAGTTATTATCTATCTAGCCGAGTTCAAATTACAACTAAAATTAAGCTTAAAAATAAGGGAGTTATTAAATATTATTGGGGTTGAAACTAATTATGCATGTACAAATTATTGAGTGTACTAATTTAATGAATTCCCCTATTTTTTCAGTTGATCACATCAACCAAGTGATTGGAGTGAAAGAAAATTTTCAGGGTATTTAACCTAGACACCTTAGTTATAAATTGGTCGAAGATAATTATGCGGCTTATACATGATTTTGATTAGAGCCAATATACACAAAGACTCAGTTATTTGTGCATTATGTTTATTGGCATGATTTTTATGTGTAGTTGATGAGTGGCTTCTTCTCATATGGAAATGGACTGAAGATGAGATCCTGGAGATGAGTTTTTACAACTTCGATGTGGTATGAGAGGGGAATATTACAACTATTGCTCAAGTATGTTTTTTGTCTCCATGCATTTGCCATTTTTTCATAGAGCTTTGAAATGAAGCTTTTTTGAAGAATTTTGGAACACAATTGTCCAAGTGTTTTTGGGCCAAACAAATAGTGTTGTAGAGTCTAAACTTCCCAAAAACCCCTAAATGTATTTTCAATTCATTTTGGATAATTTAGACAAAACTATTATTGTTTTATGTATTTGGTCTTTTTGCGTAGGTTGTACGATAGTATAAATATGTATGGCAACATATAATAAAATAATTAAAAACACTTATTTGAGTTTTTCTAGGTTTTCTATGATTTTTGTGGGTAAGGGAGAGGACCCAATAGTCATATGTCCTAACTTTGTGCATGTGTGGAGCCTAGATCATGCCACATCAACATATAAAATTGATGTCAATGAATAGCTTAACAAGTCTACTTCTTGATTCTAAATTTTAAGCTCATGAAATTATGTATAAATATGATGTTTTGATCCCCATGCAAGAGGTCCTTATGGGGCCATTTTGGAGGTCCAATTGACCCCTAGGCATGTCATGGCCAAAAAAAAATCAATTAGGGGCTAAAAGTGAGACATAAACTCAATAAAAAATCAAAGAGCCACAACAAAAGTAGGGAGTTTAAACTTCAATTAATAACATGGAGTCAGTAGAATGTAGACACTGGGCTCAAGGTGGTAGAGCATTTATGTATCACCATCCTACATTTATGACCCATTGCCTCCCATTCATTTCATAGATACTTGGGTATTTTTTCCTGACCTTCTAGCATGTTCGTACCCATTTACCTACATTACATGATCAGGGAAGAGGAGATGGATGGTTTCAGAGACAATACATTGGTAAGAGCAATAACAACAACATGAACTCTTACACTCGCTTGCTATTGCTGCTTATAGGTGAGGCTTTTTACAACTCACTAACACTATGAGCCATTTTGTTTTGAAAATGTTAATATGCCTTCGAATGTTTGTAAAAAATTAGTAATTTTTTTTGGTCATTATGTTGATTAAGATGTGTTAAATTTAGTGTATTAGTTTTGTGAATCATTTAAAAGGAGTAGTTTTGGATTGAAAACTTCAATGGTAGTTTTAATCCTCTTTTCTATGGTGTTTCATCACTAAATGTCCATCCACCCTATGTTTATGACCACTTTTGTCTCTCCATCATATGTTTATGTCCCATACCCTCAAATTCATTTCAACATCACTGGATAATTCACCTCAACCTTCTAGCATGTTCATACCCATTCGCATACATTACATGATCAGGGAAGAGGAGATGGAGGGTTTTTGAGATGATATGATGGTAAAGGTAGTAGTAGCACCATGATCACTTACACTCACTTGTCATTGCTGCTTACATGTGAGGTTTCTATACCTCACTAAGGCGATGAGCCATACGATTTTATACGTCGCTAAGGTTAGGATTCCTATCTAAATATTCCACTAATGGCGCTCACACACTGCTAAATCTTGATCAAATAGTGCTCACTTCATGTTATGCATGTAATCAAGGTGAGATGACAAATCATTTACACCTTCCCACCCTATGTTTAACTCGTGCTATGTATGCAGTCCTTTCTCTACTTCCGCATCATCTCCTTGCTGAACCATACCACCTAATGCTTTGTAAGTGGTGTTTTCTTTCTCGAGTTGTATGTGTTATTTGTCATCTATCTTTTTGTCTACCATTTATCCATCACATGATGGCATTGATGTTTCCACTCTACTAGGTTTTGGGCTTCGTGCACACATACATCTTATCACCATCATTAATATGACTTTGAATGTTTGTTAAAAAATAAAAAATATTGTCCATGTTTGTGTATCGATTTCTCATACTATAGTAATTGTAGTTTAATTCAGTGTAATTGATCTATGGATCATACTAAAAAAGTACATTTTCCCTAACAGACTGAAACCAATGGTTTTTTTAGTATTCTAGGTTTATTTATTTGACATTTTGTAGAAAACTAATGGAAATCCATTGATTTCCTTCATCCACTTGGGTCATAATATTATTTTGTTAACTATTTGAAACACTGAAAGTCACCCTATAAGAAAAGATCTTGTACAGACAACCCGATGCTATAAGGTGGATTTCAATGTTCATCATAGTGAATGAGAACCATCATGGCTTCAATTAATAGACCACCCTTTGCTTTTCCCCTCCACGTAAAACACATTTAAGTACTAAATGAGTTATTTTTAGTTATAATTATAGGTATGCAATTTTTTTCTCCATTTCATGAACCTTAACATTCGGCCTTACTATTCAGATTTGCACTATTGTTTTCTAACATGATTAATCCTTGGATTTTCTATATTGATCCTTGACATTTATTTGGGTTCTTCATATGAATGCGAGGTGGTGGGTCATAAATGTAGGATGGTGAGACATAAATGTTCTACCACTTTAAGTCATGTGTTTACATTCTGCCTGCTACATGTTATTAAATGGAGTTTAAACTTATCATGTCCCCTTTTCAGTTGACATGTTTTGAGTTCATGGTTAGCCTATTATGTGACCCTCGTAGGCTGATAGGATGGTTAGAGGGTCTTGATGGAGATTGGAGTGGCTTCGTTTAGCAGAGTTTTTTTAGTTGGCTTTCGTTTGGGCTCAATTGGACATGTATTGAGGGAGATATTAATATTTGACTGATTTAATCAAATATTAATTATTTAGCCTATTTTTAATTAGAAACCCTAATTCTAATTTAAGAAAACCCTAATTAGGGCAAGCATATCTTTTGAGGGTATAAGGGTTTCTCATGGAGGCCATTATTGTTTAGCCATTGATTATTGATCATTGATTTTGAAGAATTTCTTTTGTGAAGACTGAGCCTAGGGTTCCAGGATTCCATTTGCATTGGAGAACGTTCCCTCTTCAGTGTGTGCAATTAAGAGGCTGTGGAATATCAGCTGATCTATTGCCAAATTGAGAGATAGCTTCATCCAGAAGTTATCACAAAATTTATAGGGTTGAGAGATAACTTCACACAGAAGTTATTACAGATATTCCAGGTATTTATTTCTTTATGTTTTGATTCAATAAATTATACAGCTAGAGATCTTCTGTGCTAGAAACATATATTTTTAGATTAGGGGTTGAAAACAGGCAAGTTGTGCCCAATTTGGCGGCCGTACGAAGTCCGTATAGATCCAAGCAGGTACCGACCTCGGCAGGCAGAGATTCCAGTGACCAATATCGGCCGACTGAAGACCGACGTCGGTAGAGAAGGACCTGCAGTGACCGACGTCGGCAGTGTATCGACTGACGCCGGCGACTGTGTGTTCGACACAGCAGGCTGAGACAGAATTTCTAGATTCAAACCCAATTTCCAGATTTGAAAAGCCAGGGTTTTCAAGACTGTATTTCATATTTTATATGCATAAGAGAGGACTGTAATTGTAATAGTTTAGAAGGACAAGTGATAAGATCTGTGATTTGCTATTGAGAGACTATATTATTGTTATCATTCTGAATTTATTTAATAGATATTGTATCTTTGTTCAAAGTTTTGTGTTGCTATATTTCCTGTTTGGAGGGGATATTACAGTGGTATCAGAGCTAAATCCTGCCATCCTGAGGGTGTGACAATCTTATGCAGCCACAAGAGTTGGGACCGCACATGTATAACACACACAGTAGAGCCTTGCTTGAAGGTACCCAGTTGTTAGATCAACAGCGGATTATCATGAGTGACAGACGTGAGGGTAGCCCACCCAGGGGCCACAGGTATGATGCTGATCAGGACACCAGAGAATTTCACCGTGCTATGATGACAAACCAGCAGCAGATGAATCAGACACTACAGGCACTTATGACTATGATAAGGGGATGAATGCACCTGATAGATATAATGGTGAACAAGGAGATAAAAGGAGTGCTACTATTAATCAGAGACCCCAGCAAACCCATTCTAGGACCGCTGATAGACCTACACGGCCTACATTTATACAAGACGAACCAGAAGCTCCAGCAGAAGAGACGGTAGGGGATTTCCTATTTACAGATACCCTCATGGCTGCAACTGATGAGTGGAACTTATTAGATCCTCATGTTCAAGAGAATATGTCATTTGATCATTTTTTTACTCTGAGGAGAGAGCACTACAGATTAGTTAGACAGGACAGGAGGCCTAGAGTCCAATTTAGTGAGCTGAAGAAGGCTACTGGTAAGCTTTCTTTGACTACTTTTGACGGCAGTGGCAAGATGACATCTCAAGCTTGGGTTCATAAGCTTGACACCTTTTTGGCATTGAGACCAATGTTAGAGATAGAGGCCATCAAATATGCCACTTTGCACTTGGATGGAGTAGCACATGATTGGTCGTACCATGGTATGGTAACACTTCAGCATAACCAGGTGACAGAGTACCAGGACTTTGTGGATAGATTGGTTGAGCGGTTTGACAGGAAGGATCTCGAGGTTTACTTTCAAGATCTGGCACAGTTGAGACAAACAGGTAACTTGGAGTCCTTCATTGGGGAGTTTTAGAGATTGACAGTCATGGTGCCTAATATTTTCGAGTGTAGATTGGTAGTTCTCTTCATGGGGGGATTGACAGAGCCATTGAGAGGGTGGATCAAAGCCTTTGATCCTCCTTCATTACAGGTAGCTATGAAGAAGGCGCGTAGTATGGAGATGGCAGCCCCATCCCATAAATTTAACCTCAAAGGTACTTCTTCATCTAGAGACCATAAGTGTTCCAACACAGATACAGAGAGACCGGATTTTAACATAGATAAATCAGGTGTAAAGAATGACTCAAAGGCCAATCCAGCAGCACCACCTTTGGATCATGAGGTGCTTAATGATCTACATAGGAAGAAGCTTTGCTTCTACTGCAAAGGTCCATATGATATCCATCACGATTGCCCTTTGAGGCCTAAGGGCAAGGCAAATCGTGTGATGTGGGCATATTATGAGGATTCTGATTCAGAGGATTTTGATCAACAGAATAGTTCTGAGGGGGTAGAGGTAGAGGCTTCAGGGCCTAAGGTAGAGGCAGAGTTAGAGCTTCACATACAGGAGGCACGCCTATCCATCATTCAGTCAGATGAGTCATTCAGACTCCGTGGAGTTTTGGCAAGGCAGAAGGTTATCACCCTTCTGGATACAAGAGCCACACATAATTTCATAAATGCTAGATTTGTGGAGAAGCGTGGACTCACTATCGAAGATTTTGAGGGCATCAAATTTAAAGTGGCCGATGGTCACACTCTTAGGTGTGAGCGTATGATTAGAGACCTCCCATTGGGCTTGAACAACTATGAGTTCAACGCTGATTATTATGTGGTAGACATGGGTGACATAGACTTAGTCTTGGGTATGAAGTGGCTTCATTCATTTGAGGAAGTTACTCTTCGTCTCAAGGACATGGAGGTTCTCTTTGATGTTGATGGGAAGACACATATTCTTAAGGCAATACAGGGCAGCAGCTTCAGATATATGTTTTTTCATCGGATGGAGGTACCTATACCACATGACATGATAGAGGGCGATGACGAGTGCACATTGGCACCAACACAGGGGATGTATGAGGACGAGCTTGGTCTTGAGGTGAGTTCAATTTAGGAGTTGTCACATGTGATGGGGACTCAACTTTCTATTACAGTCGGGTCACAGGTTGATGATGATATGACTATTTCTAGCCTTCACAATCTAGTTTTAGATATTATTCAGGTAAGGAGTTTGCTTGTTGATTTTCATTTATGGATTGGTTGGATGTTGATTTTCATTTATCTTAGTACTAGAGATGATGTGACACCATTACATGAGAGTTGGGATGGACATGGCATGGGGTTCATATTAATTGATAGTGGTGGAGATCATAACTACATTTGGGATCCAGGTGGATTGATTGATTTGTCATTTAGCGATTGCTTGAGGGCAAGCAATTCCAGGAGGGGCGGATTGTCATGTCCCCTTTTCAGTTGACATGTTCTGAGTTCATGGTTAGCCTATTATGTGACCCTCGTAGGCTGATAGGATGGTTAGAGGGTCTTGATGGAGATTGGAGTGGCTTCGTTTAGCAGAGTTTTTTCAGTTGGCTTTCGTTTGGGCTCGATTGGACATGTATTGAGGGAGATATTAATATTTGACTGATTTAATCAAATATTAATTATTTAGCCTATTTTTAATTATAAACCCTAATTCTAATTTAAGAAAACCCTAATTAGGGCAAGCATATCTTTTGAGGGTATAAGGGTTTCTCATGGAGGCCATTATTGTTTAGCCATTGATTATTGATCATTGATTTTGAAGAATTTTTTCTGTGAAGACTGAGCCTAGGGTTCCAGGATTCCATTTGCATTGGAGAACGTTCCCTCTTCAATGTGTGCAATTAAGAGGCTATGGAATATCAGCTGATCTATTGCCAAATTGAGAGATAGCTTCATCCAGAAGTTATCACAGAATTTACAGGGTTGAGAGATAACTTCACACAGAAGTTATTACAGATATTCCAGGTATTTATTTCTTTATGTTTTGATTCAATAAATTATACAACTAGAGATCTTCTGTGCTAGAAACATATATTTTCAGATCAGGGGTTGAAAACGGGCAAGTTGTGCCCAATTTGGCAGCCGTACGAAGTCCGTACGGGTCTATACAGATCCAGGCAGGTACCGACCTCGACAGGCAGAGATTCCAGTGATCGATATCGGCCGACTGAAGACTGACGTCGGCAGAGAAGGACCTGCAGTGACCGATATCGGCAGTGTATCGACCGACGCTGGCGACTGTGTGTTCGACACAGCAGGCCGAGACAGAATTTCTAGATTCAAACCCAATTTCCAGATTTGCAAAGCCAGGGTTTTCAAGACTGTATTTCATATTTTATATGCATAAGAGAGGACTGTAATTGTAATAGTTTAGAAGGACAAGTGATAAGATCTGTGATTTTCTATTGAGAGACTATATTATTGTTATCATTCTGAATTTATTCAACAGATATTGTATCTTTGTTCAAAGTTTTGTGTTGCTATATTTCCTGTTTGGAGGGGATATTACAAAACTCCCCACTTTTGATGTGACCATTTGATTTTTTAAGCGTGTATGCCCCACATTGACAACACTAAATTAAGCACAATCACCACACTTTAAGAATTCATAGAATAATTCACATATTGAGAATTTTTTAATAATAAACACTCAAAGCCCAATACCTACACCTAATTCACCATTTCTACAGAATTTAAAAGAAAATTACCCAAAATACTAGAAAAACCCTTCCTTTCAAAAAAAATCTCACCTACAAGTAGCGATGGCCAAGCAAAATCCAAAACTTAAAGGTTTTAAACTACATTACCTACATATGGGTAAATAAAATATAAGGCCTAATTGTGTTGAAAAACAACAGTGGAAACACAGGTCTAATACTTGAGAGGATAGTTTTATTGAGTGTTGTTATACAATTGGAATAAACATGTTTTATGGTTCACATTGGCATAATCTTGCAATTTGTATGAATTTGTATGAATGTAATGCATACATGTAAATCATATGTTTTTTTGTATGACTTTAATTCATACAAGTGATTATTGTTACAATATTAATTATGACTTTCATAATGGCTAAGTGTGCTAGCATGTTAAAATCAAAATGAAAACATAATTTCCTCAAACACAAATCATCACAATGGATACGTATGCTAACATGATCACATCATACAAAAGAACAAATAAGATATATTCAATTGCAAAAAACATTAGTATTCTATGTCGTGATCCACATCAAACTAAATCAATCCTATCATAACATGAGCAGTAAATTATAGCAACAATGCATCATTTGATATCAAAATCATCATAAACACCATCATAAACATCAAGGCACAAACATCACATCAAAGAAGTAACATATCTACATCATATATCAATAAGAAAAAATCAAATGAGCATCATATATATACATCAACTGTCCATGTGTACAAATGAATTTTCATATATCCAAATAATGTCTATAAATCACACATATATGTACATCTCATACATAAAAAACATGGAGATACAATCCAAAAAATGTCTCATCAGCTCTCATTGTGTCCCTCGAGGGGTGGACTCCTCCAAGGAGATCTAAGCCTAGGGCTATCCTAATGTTAACTTTGTCTTGTGTTGTGTGGAGGTGTCATTTGAGGAGGACCAATCAAACCTATCTATGGTGATAGCTATCCAACTGACCTCTGAGAGGTAGATGTCTAGTATGTATTGGAAGAATGACCAGATCTTTGACTATTGTACTCCTAAAATGAGGGTGACCTATGATTCAGTGGCATTACACTCTCATATAATTGCATGTAATACCCAACCTTATTCTTAGCCCACATGCTCTATGATAAGGCCTTAGCCAAAACCTATTGTATCACAATCTTTATATAAGAATATCACTCCTCAAGGAGTCTTGGGGTATATGCATGGGATGTATCTTGCTTTCCCATCAAGGTGGCTACCTCTATGTCCTTCACTACTAACTCCATTTGAATAATTGACATTAGTGATATGTACCCTCAAGGTGCCAATATTTGTGTCTTGGGTCATAATCCTTGCTTAAAATATAGTATCCTCCCCCTGAGCCCCTATTAATTAAGCTTGTAATGTGGCCACTAACTACTCTAATCCAGATATCTCTAACATCTTATCTGTAATCTCCCTTTATAGCTTATCAATCATGACCCAATCCTCTAGCAACCTGGTAGATCCTAATGGCCCTGCCATGTCCTCTATCCCCATTCCTATATATGATGTGGTCACTATAAGAAATAGAGCATACACATTGGTGGCTTGATCTGTATGCATTATCATTTTTCAGGGGACCAATCTTGCATACTATGGAGTGTTTGGGATTACACACGCCTCTAATATTCATTGTCTATCCTTAACCTCTACTAAAACTCATCTCATTTATCCCCCATCCTATCCTTCACCATGTCTGACATCCTTCCCTCCATATCCTTTGTCATCAATAATCATATCTATGGATTATTAGACCTGTGCCTATCTTCTGCCCCAATCCTTATCTCCATCCATGTCCCTCTGTACTCGTACCAATCTCCTGTGTGCATATCTCTACCTCTTTCACCAAGGGTAGGCCTATGTCACTACCTATACATGTTGCCTAAGGGACTATGCTACTACTGGCTATCATCACCTAACTATTGATCACCTCCACCCGAGGTGATAGCGGGCACCACTCACTAATATTTTACATCACATGAGCTAAATAATGGGGTCTATCATGCACATCCTAATGCATGTCAAATTGTCATTACACTCGATCAGGATGATATCTCTCCATAATAAACTCATGCTAGCCAGTAATGTAATAGACATTAGTCATAAATTGGTATAGTCATCATCCTTATGCCACCCAAATTATGTCTATAAATAGAGCATCCAAATCAACTCTCAATCTATCAATTCATTAATCATATGATGATAAAAATTAAGGTCTCATCAGTGCCCTCATCGCCCTCATGTGATAATATACCACTTGTATGTTAAGGGCTCATCTTATGATTGATGCCTCCTCTATCCTAAAGGATGCTCAATAAATATGTGCTCCCATGACCATATTTGAAGTAGAGTAGATATTATAATGCTCCAACCATCTTGATATGCTACCATGTGTAGATATTTGTATAATTGTGCCAATATTACAAGGGCCTAGGTGAATACAATTATGTCATCGTACATATCTCTCAAAACCCCTTCAAGGCCCATATGGAAATATTTGTCATTCTTGTTAGGAAACAAGATGTCACTGATAGTGGTCATGAGGATCAAGATATCTCTATCAATTATTATCTCTACTGCCAATGTGCCAATAACCACTATTCCATCTCACAGGATGATGTTTGTAATTTTGACTAGCCTCTCAAACATAACCAATCATCCTTGTGTCAATCAGTGTAAGGCTCGACCTCAAATAGGGATACACAATATCCTCCACATGTCCTCTGTAGTAATAATGACATCCCTTATCGACAGTTGGAAGGTATTGGGTCAAAATTCAACTGATCAACCAACACAATAAAGAGCACTCTATCTACTCAAATAATATAAATTCACACCCCATGCAGTAATACCATGGCCTCTAATAGGCCCACAACCTTATCAATCTAGATTTATGGCACACTCAACACATGTGATCGTTGATCCCGTGCTATGATGACCTATATCCACTCCTAAAATTAAGTCATGCTAACACCCTTAGCCATTTGATATCAATCAAACAATCCTTTACACATTTTATAATCTTATTTTCATCACAAAAATCTGACTAGCCGTCTAAAGTAACAAAATCTAAAATCAAATCAAACACACTTCACCAAAAGTAGTCATCTCCTCAATATTGGTGATTTTGCCACTACCCAAAGTTTTTTTCATTGTTATGCAAGGTGATTTCACCATTCTACAAAATGATTTCATCAGTTGTATAATATGTTAGTCCCTTCCATCACTATGACCATGTTCTCACCATTTGGCAGGGTATTTTCTTTGTTTTGGCCATTTCAACACTAGGATCGTTATTTCACTATTTTAGTGATATTGAACCTACTTTAGTGTTTTTATCACTTAAGAAATATAAAATTAGTTTGGTGATTTTGTTGATAAGTGTCATCATTGATGTCAAGGTTGATGTTAATGATTTCAAGATATATCTGGTGAAGATGCATGGTGAGTGGTCTTTGAGGTATGAGCCTGTGTACTTGATGTGACAAGGAAGCCATCTGACAAAGGAGAATTTAAAGGCAACCTATTGAATCTTATTTTGGTTGATGTCAATGTCCATATCATGGTTTAGGTTAAGTTGAATTTTTTAGTATTGTCACAAAAAGGTATAATGGTCAAGTGAGCATTGAAGCATGTTTGAGTACTAGTTCTTCAGTACAAGGTGTCTTGAGAAGCATAGTCTAGACCCTGTGAGAAGGTGTGCATAGTGAATCTTGGTGAAGTGAATGAGCACAAGATTGTGATAGGTTACTTATCATTGTGTGATCATGTAATTAATATATAGTTACCTTCATAAGTGTTTCAAGGTCAGTTGTCAAAGTTTCAAATACTTGAGAAGCCTAGTCATATCATGAACATGTGCATGTTGAACATGAAGATATATGTGTATAAATATGACATTTTTTGAGGAGAATGTAAGGCATGTGATAAAGATGTACATGCATCAAGGAGAGTTTTAAGGTGAGCCTACAGGGGTAAGACCTTCAATCCAAGCCTGCAACTAGACCAAATATAGACCCTGCCTGACCTAATGAGGCATCATAAGCTGTTGTCAAGACATATGAAGGATGTATGGCTATGTTTAAGCATGAGAGAGGTTATATGACATGAGAATGAGATTTTTATCATGACATTGAGGTGTTGAGAGCATGAAATAAGGCATGAAGGACAGATCGAGGCGTAGTGAGGTATGAAGACTATGGTGTAGAGATAGAGTGTAAGCCTAATGGGGTACTAGGATCAGTTTTAAAGGCAAGTGTGAGTAGGTGATCATTGCAAAAGGTGAGTAAAGTTATTTTAATATTTATCATGTATTTTGCGGTCAAGGTTTGTAAGAAAAGGCATGAAAAGGTGTTTTGAGGTCTTTCGAGTGCATATAATGAAGGGTTCTCAACTTGAGAAATATTTTCTTTTGTTTGTTAGCCTATCAAACCTTTGCATGGGAACTAGAGCTATTCATGGTAGATGGGGAAGGGTCCTATCTCAAAAATCTAAGCATTTTTTTGGAATGAGGGGTTATGCTTTATGAATGATTGTTAAGAATGGAAATATGTTTAAACCTCTCTAAACCTAACAAGGACCCGATGTGATAAATCTTGTTCAAAACAGCCCAAAATGGTATCAATTGACTAGACAAACTATTGGATCTTATATTCATCTCTCCCATGCACCTTCAGGTGTGATTGAGTTGTCAGGTGTGTGAGTAGACCCTATAAGAAAGTGCAATTTTCTCAAAGATTTGTTGTAGAAGTCAAATTTGACCAAGTCAAAGTATGAAAATGATTGGAGGATGAATCTTGAGACTCATGTTTCATGTCCATGAAGGTTTATAGATATAATATATCCCTCTAGTGTGTTAAATTGGTCATCTAAGTTAGCTAGTCAGGCCTAATGGCACAAATAATGAGAAACACAGGCAATAGTGAGAAGTTGATTAGGGATGTGTTATCATGGAATAGTGATGAAACCAAGTGCACGGAGATGTTACTCAAGAATTGTAATACATGTTCATTTTTTTTAGAATTTTTGGAGCTCAGTAGTTATAGTGAAAAAGTTACTCACAAGTTGACTTGTTTGGTGCAGATGAGAAAGTGAGATGTAAGGTCATGAGATTGGTCTACAAGACTAATATTTGTTAGTTGACCATATTATATTTATATCTAAGAATTGTATAATGGTATCATAAGATAATTTACATGTATTATAAGTCTCTGAAAGTGGTCATATAGGTGTTGAAGGTCATTGTCACCATGACTATGCTTTAAGAGAAATTGGTAGATCTAGGTAAGCGAGTTGTAGTGATGAGTTGGAGGTTCTTTGCCCCGAGTTGAAGTATATAATGCACATGGGGTTATTTTTTGAGAATTTTATATCCTATCCATGCTTTTTACATTATTTTATAATTATTAAAAGTGGTTAAAATGTTGAAGCTAAAATGGCTTGTTTGGTTCTGAGTTGATTGTGTATAGTAAGATCAAAAGATTGATCTACAAGACCAATGTTTGAAATTAGACCTTATGATTTTTGTATTTGAGAGTGGTATATAGATTTCAAAGGATATTTTGAATATATCAGTAATCATGGAAAATGTTCTTTCAAGTGTTGGATATCAAGTTGTTCATGACTGGGTTTTGGAGTGTTCTGGCAATTCTGAGTGAGCTACTTGCAGAGAAGGGTTTGAGTCCTTTTGCCCTGAGTTGTGAAGTTTAAAATAGATGGGGATGACATTGATGTCATATAACTTCTATATATGATATTTTTTTCCATATTTTTTTAGATAATTTGTGTTTAGTCTTCAGTAGTTCAAGACAAACTTTTTGGGTATGTAAAGGCCTAATTGTGAACAATACTAATGGCATGCTTCAAGTGGTGTTTGGATCTAAAAGGTGTCATGGACATAAAAAGAGATTAGTAGGGGACTATTTGAATGGCATATGATGTGTTATTACCATGTGAGTATTTTGAATATGTTCCAAATAAATCATAGGATAACATGTGCTAATGAAGGCCTAGTTGAATTAGGTCTCCTTAAGGCCTAAAAGAGGTTTTGGTCCTATTTGAGCTATGGCCAACCTATCTTAAGGCCTATTATGTGGAAAATATAAGTGGGAAAGTGTGTATGGCTGACTAAGAGATGAGTTAGCAAGAGCCTAATATAAGTACAAGGCTAATTAGGCCTATTTGGGCTAGTTAAGCGTGTGAAGAATATATGTGAATGATAAAACACATTGTTGAGAAGAAGGATGTATTTTAGACCATTAGAGAAGTGTAGAGGATCTAAGATGGAGATCTGAAATTGTGTCTGCATATGAATATCAAGGTAATATGACCTAATTTGTCTTGAAGAGACCTAATTGAGCGAAGAGGCCTAGAAGATAGTTTGAGTGGTATAAGAGTGAAGAGTTGAAGAGGTGATCATCATCAGTTGATTGAGTAACAAGGTGTTCTAAAGGTGATCAAAGGTTTTAGGTGGCTGAGTTGGTGCTGAGTCATCTAGGTGGTTGGTGCCTCCTTGTAAGTTAGTGTTTGCTAAAGCCTACCTAAGTTGGTGCTTAGCTAGTTGGGGTTGGTTCTCCATTTGAAGTTGGTGTTTCACTAAATTATGATCTTGTGACTTATAGGACTATAGTTCATTTAGATGGATCAATGGGTTTTTTTACCCTTGAGGGTTTCCCATATATATGATGTGTTGTGTTATGTAATCTTGTTTCATGCTTGTATAGTTGATTACTTATGCATTGCTTGATCTACATTACCTACATATGGGTAAATAAAATATAAGGCCTAATTGTGTTGAAAAACAACAATGGAAACACAGGTCCAATACTTGAGAGGGTAGTTTTATTGAGTATTGTTATACAATTGGAATAAACATGCTTACATGGTTCACATTGGCATAATCTTGCTATTTGTATGAATGTAATGCATACATGTAAACCATATGTTTTTTTGTATGACTTTAATTCATGCAAGTGACTATTGTTACAATATTAATTATGACTTTCATAATGGCTAAGTGTGCTATCATGTTAAAATCCAAATGACAACATAATTTCCTCAAACACAAATCATCACAATGGATACGTATGCTAACATGATCACATCATACAAAAGAACAAATAAGATATATTCAATTGTAAAAAACATTAGTAGTCTATGTCATGATCCACATCAAACTAAATCAATCCTATCATAACATGGGCAATAAATTATAGCAACAGTGCATCATTTGATATCAAAATCATCATAAACACCATCATAAACATCAGGGCATAGACATCACATCAAAGAAGTAATATATCTACATCATATATCAAAAAGAAAAAATCAAATGAGCATCATATATATACATCAATTGTCCATGTGTAAAAATGAATATATATCCAAATAATGTCTATAAATCACACATATATGTACATCTCATACATAAAAAACATGGAGATACAATCCAAAAAATGTCTCATCAACTCTCATTGTGTCTTTCAAGGGGTGGACTCCTTCAAGAAGATCTAAGCCTAGGGCTATCCTAATGTGAACTTTGCCTTGTGTTGTCTGGAGGTGTCATTTGAGGAGGACCAATCAAACCTATCTATGGTGTTAGCTATCCAACTGACCTCTGAGAGGTAGATGTATAGTATGTATTGGAAGAACGACCAGATCTTTGACTACTGTACTCCTAAAATGAGGGTGACCTATGATTCAGTGGCATCGTACTCTCATATAATTGCATGTAATACCGAACCTCATTCCTAGCCCACATGCTCTATGATAAGGCCTTATCCAAAACCTATTGTATCACAATATTTCTAGAAGAATATCACTCCTTGAGGAGTCTTGGGGTATATGCATGGGATGTATCTCGCTTTCCCATCAAGGTGGCTACCTCTATGTCCTTCACTACTAGCCCCATTTGAATAATTGACATTAGTGATATGTACCCTCAAGGTGCCAATATTTGTGTCTTGGATCATAATCATTGCTTAAAATATAGTAGCCTCCCCCTGAACCCCTGTTAATTAAGCTCGTAATGTGGCCACTAACTACTCTAATCCAAATATCTCCAACATCTTATCTGTAATCTCCCTTTATAGCTTATCAATCATGACCCAATCCTCTACCAACCTAGTAGATCCTAATGGCCCTGCCATGTCCTCTATCCCCACTCCTATATATGATGTGATCACTGTAAGAAATAGAGCATACACATTGGTGGCTTGATCTGTATGCATTATCATTTTTCAGGAGACCAATCTTGCATACTATGGAGTGTTTGGGATTACACACGCCTCTAATGTTCATTGTCTATCATTAACCTGTACTAAAACTCATCTCATTTATCCCCCATCCTATCCTTCGCCATGTCTGGCATCCTTCCCTCCATCTCCTTTGGCATCAATAATCATATCTATGGATTATTAGACCTGTGCCTATCTTCTGCCCCAATCCTTATCTCCATCCATGTCCCTCTGTACTCGCACCAATCTCCTGTGTGCATATCTCTACCTCTTTCACCAAGGGTAGGCCTATGTCACTACCTATATATGTTGCCTTAGGGCCTATGCTACTACTAGTTATCATCACCTAACTATTGATCACCTCCACCCGAGGTGATATCGGGCACCACTCACTAATATTTTACATCACATGAGCTAAATAATGGGGTCTATCAGGCACAACTTGATGCATGTCAAATTGTCATTACACTCGATCAGGATGATATCTCTCCATAATAAACTCATGCTAGCCAGTAATGTAATAGACATTAGTCATAAATCTGGTATAGTCATCATCCTTATGCCACCCAAATTATGTCTATAAATAGGGCATCCAAATCAACTCTCAATTCATCAATCGTATGATGATAAAAATTAAGGTCTCATCAATGCCCTCGTCACCCTCATGTGATAATATACCACTTGTATGTTAATGGCTCATCTTATGATTGATGCCTCCTCTATCCTAAGGGATGCTCAATAAACATGTGCTCCTGTGACCATATTTGAAGTAGATTAGATATTCCAATGTTCCAACCATCTCGATATGCTACCATGTGTAGATCTCTGTAAAATTGTGCCAATATTACAAGAGCCTAGGTGAATACAATTATGTCATCGTACATATCTCTCAAAACCCCTCCAAGGCCCATATGGAAGTATTTGTCATTCTTGTTAGGAAACAAGATGTCACTGATAGTGGTCATGAGGATCAAGAGCTCTCTATCAATTATTATCTCTACTGCCAATGTGCCAATAACCACTAGTCCATCTCACAAGATGACGTTTGTAATTTTGACTAACCTCTCAAACATAACCCGTCATCCTTGTGTCAACTAGTGTAAGGCTCGACCTCAAATAGGGATACAAAATATCCTCCACATGTCCTCCATAGTAATAATGACATCCCTTATCGACAGTTGGAAGGTATTGGGTCAAAATTCAACTGCTCAACCAACACAATAAAGAGCACTCTATCTACTTGAATAAAAAGAATTCACACCCCATGTAGTAATACCATGGCCTCTAATAGGCCCACAACCTTATCCATCTAGATTTATGGCACACTCAACACATGTGATCGTTGATCAATTGCTATGATGACCTATATCCACTCCTACAATCAAGTCATGCTAACACCCTTAGTCATTTGATATCAATCAAACAATCCTTTACACATTTTATAATCTTATTTTCATCACAAAAATCTAACTAGCCATCTAAAGTAACAAAATCTAAAATCAAATCAAACACACTTCACTAAAAGTAGTCATCTCCTCAACATTGGTGATTTTGTAACTACCCAAAGTGTTTTTCATTGTTATGCAAGGTGATTTCACCATTCTAAAAAATGATTTTATCAGTTGTCTAATATGTCAGTCCCTTCCATCACTATGACCATGTTCTCACCATTTGGCAAGATATTTTCTCTGTTTTGGCCATTTCAACACTAGGATCGTTATTTCACTATTTTAGTGATATTGAACCTACTTTAGTGTTTTTATCACTTAAGAAATATAAAATTAGTTTGGTGATTTTGTTGATAAGTGTCATCATTGATGTCAAGGTTGATGTTAATGATGTCAAGATATATTTAGTGAAGATGCATGGTGAGTGGTCTTTGAGGTATGAGCCTGTGTACTTGATGTGACAAGGAAGCCATGTGATAAAGGAGAATTTAAAGGCAACCTATTGAATATTCTTTTGGTTGATGTCAATGTCGATATCATGGTTCAGGTTAACTTGAATTTTTAGTATTGTCACAAAAAGGTATAATGGTCAAGTGAGCATTGAAGCATGTTTGAGTACTAGTTCTTCAGTACAAGGTGTCTTGAGAAGCATAGTCTAGACCCTGTGAGAAGGTGTGCATAGTGAATCTTGGTGAAGTGAATGAGCATAGGATTGTGATAGGTTACTTATCATTGTGTGATCATGTAATTAATATATAGTTACCTTCATAAGTGTTTCAAGGTCAGTTGTCAAAGTTTTAAATACTTGAGAAGCCTAGTCATATCATGAACATGTGCATGTTGAGCATGAAGACATATGTGTATAAATATGACATTGTTTGAGGAGCATGTAAAGCATGTGAGAAAGATGTACATGCATCAAGGAGAGTTTTAAGGTGAGCCTACAGGGGTAAGATCTTCAGTCCAAGCCTGCAACTAGACCAAATATAGACCCTGCCTGACCTAATCAGGCATCATAAGCTCTTGTTAAAACATATGAAGGATGTATGGCTATGTTTAAGCATGAGAGAGGTTATATGACATGAGAATGAGATGTTGATCATGACATTGAGGTGTTGATAGCATGAAATAAGGCATGAAGGACAGATCAAGGCATAGTGAGGTATGAAGACTATGGTGTAGAGATAGAGTGTAAGCCTAATGGGGTACTAGGATCAGTTTTAAAGGCAAGTGTGAGTAGGTGATCATTGAAAAAGGTGAGTAAAGTTATTTTAATATTTATCATGTAGTTTGAGGTCAAGGTTTGTAAGAAAAGGCATGAAAAGGTGTTTTGAGGTCTTTCGAGTGCATATAATGAAGGGTTCTCAACTCGAGAAATATTTTCTTGTGTTTGTTATCTTGTCAAACCTTTGCATGGGAACTCGAGATATTCATGGTAGATGGGGAAGGGTCCTATCTCAAAAATCTAAGCATTTTTTTGGAATGAGGGGTTATGCTTTATGAATGATTGTTAAGAATGGAAATATGTTTAAACCTCTTTAAACCCTAACAAGGACCCGATGTGATAAATATTGTTCAAAACAACCCAAAATGGTATCAAATGACTAGGAAAACTATTGGATCTTATATTCAACTCTCCCATGCACCTTCAGGTGTGATTGAGTTGTCAGGTGTGTGAGTAGACCCTATAAAAAAGTGCAAGTTTCTCAAAGATTTGTTGTAGAAGTCAGATTTGACCAAGTCAAAGTATGAAAATGATTGAAGGATGAATCTCGAGACTCATGTTTCATGTCCATGAAGGTTTATAGATAGAATATATCCTTCAAGTGTGCTAAACCGGTCATCTAAGTTAGCTAGTCACTAACAGGCCTAATGGCACAAATAATGAGAAACACATGCAATAGTGAGAAGTTGATTAGGGATGTGTTATCATGGAATAGTGATGAAACCAAGTGCATGGAGATGTTACTCAGGACTTGTAATACATGTTCATTTTTTTTATAATTTTTGGAGCTCAGTAGTTATAGTGAAAAAGTTGCTCACATGTTGACTTGTTTGGTGCAGATGAGAAAGTGAGATGTAAGGTCATGAGATTGGTCTACAAGAATAATATTTGTTAGTTGACCATATTATATTTATATGTAAGAATTGTCTAATGGTCTCATAAGATAATTTACATGTATTATAAGTCTCTGAAAGTGGTCATACAGGTGTTGAAGGTCATTGTCACCATGACTATGCTTTAAGGGAAACTGGTAGATCTGGGTAAGCGAGTTGCAGTGATGAGTTGGAGGTTCTTTGCCCCGAGTTGAAGTATATAATGCACATGGGGTTATTTTTTGAGACTTTTATATCCTATCCATGCTTTGTATAAGGTTTTATAATCAGTAAAAGTGGCTAAAATGTTGAAGGTAAAATTGCTTGTTTGGTTCTGAGTTGATTGTGTATAGTAAGATCAAAAGATTGATCTACAAGACCAATGTTTGACATTAGACCTTACAATTTTTGTATTTGAGAGTGGTATAGAGATTTCAAAGGATATTTTGAATATATCATTAATCATGGAAAATGTTCTTTCAAGTGTTGGATATCAAGTTGTTCATGACTGGGTTTTGGAGTGTTCTGGCAATTCTGAGTGAGCTACTTGTAGAGAACGGTTTGAGTCCTTTTGCCCTTAGTTGTGAAGTTTAAAACATATGGGGATGACCTTGAGGCCATGTAACTACTATATATGATATTATTTTTCATTTTTTTTAAGATAAATTGTGTTTAGTCTTCAGTAGTTCAAAACAAACTTTTTGGGTATGTAAAGGCCTAATTGTGAACAATACTAATGGCATGCTTCAAGTGGTGGTTGGATCTAAAAGGTGTCATGGACCTAAAAAGAGATTAGTAGGGGAATATTTGAATGGCATTTGATGTGTTATTACTATGTGAGTATTTTGAATATGTTCCAAATAAAACATAGGATAACATGTGCTAATGAAGGCCTGGTTGAATTAGGTCTCCTTAAAGCCTAAAAGAGGTTTTGGTCCTATTTGAGCTATGGCCAACCTATCTTAAGGCCTATTATGTGGAAAATATAAGTGGGAAAGTGTGTATGGCTGACTAAGAGATGAGTTAGCAAGAGCCTAGTATAAGTACAAGGCTAATTAGGCCTATTTGGGCTAGTTAAGCGTGTGAAGAATATATGTGAATGATATAGCACATTGTTGAGAAGAAGGAGGTATTTTATACCATTAGAGAAGTGTAGAGGATTTGAGATGAAGATCTAAAATTGTGTCTACATATGAATATCAAGGTAATATGACCTAATTTGTCTTGAAGAGACCTAATTGAGCGAAGAGGCCTAGAAGGTAGTTTGAGTGGTAGAAGAGTGTGAAGAGTTAAAGAGGTGATCATCATCAGTTGATTAACAAGGTGTTCTAAAGGTGATCAAAGGTTTTAGGTGGCTGAGTCATCTAGGTGGTTGGTGCCTCCTTGCAAGTTGGTGTTTGTTAAATCCTACTTGAGTTGGTGCTTAGCTAGTTGGGGTTGGTTCTCCATGTGAAGTTGGTGTTTCACTAAATTATGATCTTGTGCCTTATAGGACTGTAGTTCATTTACATGGATCATTACTATAGTTGATTACTTATGCATTGCTTGATCTATATGTTGATGTGATGGTTCATATATGTTAAAGAGGAATTGAAGGAAAGATTTTAAGACAATGATTCACCCACCCCCTGCTCTCGGTGGACCCCCGCTGCCCCCCACCCCTCCCCCTGTCAGTGATTGTGCTTCCAATAGATTCTACCAAAACTACCACAATCTCGCTATTATGACCCATGATTTCAATTTTTCTAGTAATTTTGATACTTTTATCATGCTATCACCATTCCAACAGTGATTTCATTGTTTACATGCCCATTTTTTCCATTTGCATGGGCAATACCACTACAAAATTTTCCTTTCATGGTAAAATTGTCACATGTTCTACTTTGACCTAGCATTTATGACACTTAAAGTGAATTTTTTTAAAAATAAATTCTAAATACAGGTGGGTCATTCCTTGGTGGTCTCCTATACTCTCTTGTGCGCTCGCCAATGTGTTTATGGTGAGGGATACGGGCCATGATAGCTACAACAATTGTGTGAAATCCAAAGCTCAAAAATTTAGAGGGAAGAGGGTGAAAATGAATTGTTTTCACCCCCAGGGCCTATTTATAGCTCCAAATTCAAATTTTTACTTCCTATTGCATCTATTTTCTTCCAGGGGGCCTTTTTTGGCTCTTTTCGCCATTTTTCATCCTGTTTTCACTCATTTTATCCATTTTGTGACCTCATCTACTGTGGTATGTCTTGTTTCCTTTCTTTCGAAGGCCTGCCCATTGATTATCTTTTTTGTCTGCTCCATTGAGGGGGCATCTTTGGCACATTATTTTCACACGGGGCATCTAGTGAGTCATTCTTACCTAGGGCATCGTAGTGACCCTGTTGTCAATGAAAAATCATCAATATCAACCACATCACTCAGGGCATGCTTGCATACCCATTTTATTTTAGTTTTCTCATTCTTTGAAAAGTCATTACTTCATCAACCATCTCGGAATGCCCTTTTAAAGAGGTAAAAAATGTAGACACTTCATTTCTTCCACTTCAATATCATCATTAATTGTCGAACCAAGTTTCTATATCAATGAAAAATTCAAGATCAAATTGTTCAAATATTCAAAATCATCAAGATAATTACCAATTTTATCCTAAATTACGATAACACGCCACTAATTTAGGAAACACATTGCATCACGATAAAAAATTTATCAATAACATTATGAAATGTTTGCTTCTTTTACAAGTGTTACCTTGGTTTAATTAAATTGAATAACTAATCAAGAGGGAACAATGTAAAAATGGACCACATTATTTTAATCACATTTTATTAGCTAATTGACTTTGATTAGTTAATTACTCAACCACTAATGGAAAATTAATGGAATGCACATGTCATATTTTCCAAAATTTAAATAAATCATAATTTTTTACACTACCCACTCACTCACTCGGCAATTTAAAAATTATTTTTTAAAGTCAAAGTGTCCTCAAAGCAAATTCAATGCAAGGAGAAAAATGTACAAACAAGGTCTATGACATGACCTTACATACTCCAAAGTTTCATGAGTAGATTTTCTCACATGCTCTTACACACTCCATACATGACATTAAATGAGATGTAGGACCTCTTCTCATTCATTGATTTAGATCTATATCCAACGGTCCACAATTACTCAAAAAATCTATAAATAGAAGGGCCACCTTCCATCCCCAACAAGCTTTTAATAGACAATGAAGTGTTGTTTAAATCTTCACACAAAGCTTCAATCATCCTCATCATCTATCATCTAAACATCAATTATGCAAAGAGAGATGTTGTTAGATTGTATGTGCGTCTTGTGCATGCCTTTGCAACTACATCCAAGCACATCATAATTTCGATAAGAGGATTGAAAGAAGGCATAATAATTGTGTTTATTTTCTTGTTTAAATTGCATTTTTCTTAGACTTGCTCAATCCGAGGACATATGCTTAGGTTAGTAGAAACATTTCGATTTGAGTTTTAACTTTCTATTAACGGAGCTAACCTCTGCTTTATGATGGTATAATTATTTTATTACTTTTCTTTTTAAAATTAAAGAGAGCAATTTATGATTTTTACCCATATAGAAAGCACAAGTAATTTTTACAATGCTACCTATATATTATGTTTCAAGCAGTTTCTATATGTTATAACATTCAACTTTACAATTGTATGTATTTTTTGTCAATGTCCCAAAGTTATTCGGTATCATCGATATGGATTCTATCGGTGATAATAATAATAGTAGTAATTATAAGTCTGAGAATAATAAAGATGGATGTCATCCTTGAAAATTTTTACTACCCAATTTCTTTGAAGCAACAAGATAATAGTTAGTTGAGAGCCCCAATGATAACCTCCACTGGATGAACTTTATGAATGTTTTTTCATAATCCACTTGATATGGGTCATTCCGGCTTTCTGAAGACTAGGTAGGTTATGATACACAACAATCTGATTATAAACTAATACACTAATGGTTACATGTTGTTAGATATGCCAAAGAAGCGCAGTTGTAATGATTCTATGCAAAGCATGGCCATCACTAAAGCAATGAAACTGATTGCAACTCCCCTCGTTGAAAATTTATGTAGTGGCCCGAAGTGGAAAAGACATGTCGCTTACAAGTTTTTATGTTTTCATGCATTAGCAAGGTTCGGTCCAGCATTAAGAGAAGGATTTATCTGTTAGAAAATATTGGTAAGAATTTTTTTTAGCTGATGTATTTATTATAATATTTGAAAATGCACAATAAGAGTAGTATTAACTATAGTGGTTTATTTTTTTAATTTAAAATATAGAATTCAAGTTTCTTCCATTTTGAGTTGTTCTTCTACTTTCACTACTCCATATAGATTCATTTTCATACATTTGATCATGTCTAGACAGGGCTTCAATTCTGACCCACTCTGACATGCTATTAGAGATAATTTAGTAGATGAATGCTATTGATTCTGTTGTGAGATCTTGCATTTTAGCTTGTTCAAAAATTTTAATTGATTTTGGTTTTCTAAGGTTTGGTAGGGTTTCTAAAAAATTCATGTAACTTTGTATATTTTGAGTCTCAAAGTGAAAAATAGACACTGTCATTGAATTTTAAGCTCATTTTTTGAATTCTAAAAAAATTGTAGATTTGGTAACTTTGAGGAAAACCCATTTTTGGGGTTTTCTATATTTTTCTAGGTTTGTCAAGAAACCAAGTAGGTCTTTATTGGTTTTTGGAGATATAAATTTATGTAAAAGATGTTGAGAGATATCATTCTTGATGTGTGTATATTATATTAGATTTGTAATATAAGTGGAAAAAGCACATCGAGAATGATATCTCTATTTGTCTTTTACATAGATCTATCTAAGATACGTATAATAGTAAGATTCAAAATCATTCAAACAATCAAAAGCCCGTTGGTCAATTATAATATGGTCTCGTGGAGGGGCTTGCTAATTTTAATCAAGTGTTATTGTTAAGAAAATTTAAGAGCTTTTTTCAATAGATTTTTAATACTATTTTAATAATAAATTTTAAGTGATTTAAAAATATATATATATTAATAGAGGTTCATATAGTGTGTGTGTGTGTATTTTCGAGATGTCAAAGTGGGGGAAAAAATCTCTAAGTTAGTAGGTAAGATGCACATCTCCTATTTTACATGAAATATTTGTTTTATTAGACCAATCTAATAGTAAAAATAGGAACCCAAGTCTCTTCTCTTTTAGAAGACCACATTTTTAGTGAGATTGCTTGGCTCACAAAAAAATCTATTAAAAAAATAGTTCTTGTATAATATAAAAATCTATCATCATAAGAGGAGCTCAAATTTTATTAAAGACGACTTTGGGAGTACATCTAATATCAATAAGATGCTTAAAAAATTGGATTTTTTTTTAAAATAAATTATAAATTGAAACTAGGATACAAGAGGTGGCTTACTCCCTTAAATACATTAAAATGATCACAAATAACTAACGACAATAGTAAAAAGACCACAAACACTACACCCATAAGACAAGGAACCAATTACAAACATAAATTTTAATAAAACATCAATCAAATAAAATGAAATAAAAACCAAAACCTTTCCAACATTAAAAAAAAAAAACAAATAAAAAAACTAATAACACTAAATTAAAAAAATTGAAATTATCCATATGCAGAAACCAATCTTCTTCCTCTATGAGAAAGAGAAACCTTAAGATGATCATGAAAAACCGCCCAATGAATCTCTCTTCCTCCGTATGTTACTTTTTGCACTTAGCCGTGGACCCGACGTTGGCATTGGCCACCTGCTGAGGGGAAAAAAAAGGATCTAACAGAGGGGCAACCCGCTGATGGTGGTGAAGGGAGGTGAGCCAAAAATTACTTAAACGACAAGTACCAATGAGTAACTTAATAAAAAAATGTTAATCAAACGACAAGCGACAGCCTACCATATGACATTTGCTCTTGGCGTTGGATCTACGTTCAAATTCCCACTATTAATTCCTAAAACTCTGAAAATGCGAACTATGTTTTACAATCTCCCACGCCAAAATGGAAGCCCCAGGAACCAATTTCTTCAGCCTTTTGTTTTCAGACATCTAATTTAATCGCTGGCAATGGCGATCTAATTAAAGGAAAGTCGGTGGTTCGAATCCTGTGGAGATGATTTTCAGAATCTGAAAGAAAGATGGTTTTGGGTGCAGTACAGGCGGGCATATTGGCGGCGTGCATTGTGCTGTTTGTTCCGATGGGCATGGCGGGATGGCACCTCAGCCGCAACAGAATTCTCTTCTTCAGCGCCACCCTCTTCATTACCCTTGCCGTAGGTGTACATCTCATGCCCTATTTTCCGAATTTAGATGACATTATTTCTTCGTTTACGTTAAATTCTCCTACAAAACCCCCATTTCCCTGTCTATCGGTAATCAATGAAATAGACTGGGAAGAAGAGGCGACGGCTGATGATAATTTAATGTCTTCGTCGAAAGTAGGGCCAACCGGGGCTAAATCTTCAGGGGAAACAGGGGCAGCTGGGGTTATTTCTGCCCTGGAAACAGGAACAGTTGAAGCTAATTCTGTCCCACAAATAGGGGCAATTGGGGCTGATTCTTCAGGGGAAGTAATTGGGCCTAATTTTTCACCACAAATGAAAACAATTGCAGCCATTTCTACAGAGAAAACAGGGGCAGTTGGGAGTAATTCTTCGTTGCATATAGGGACACTTTTGTATAATTTTTCAAGGGCAACTGGGGCTAATGCTTTGCCACAAATAGGGTCAATTGCAAGTAATTCTTCAGGGAAAATAGAGTCAATTGGTGCTAATTCTTCGCTGCAAATAGGGGAAATTGGGGCTAATAATAGGCGAACATGGCGATGGAATTATCGGGCTGTTTCGTCTGGATGTGGATTTCAGAAATTGAACAAAGCCAATGCTCTGGATCTCCTCAACGGCTCATGGGTTGTCGTGGCTGGAGATTCGGAGGCTCGATATTTGGTTCTTTCACTTTTGGAATTAGTGTTAAAATCTGTGGAACCCATTAGGGAAAAGCTTTTCAAACGGCATAGCAATTTTAAATTTGTTTTGGAGGAAAGGGATTTGAAAGTGGATTTTATATGGGCACCTTTTTTAGTGAATTTGACAAAGTTTGTGGGCGATCTTAGAAGAATTGGAATTTATCCCAATGTTCTTGTCATGGGGGCAGGATTGTGGCACATGCTTCATGTAACCAATGCTAGTCATTATGGTGAGGGGCTTAGGAGGGTGAAGAATTCAGTGGTTTCTCTTCTGCCTCTGTCTTCTACACAGGAGTTTAGCATTGATACTGGTTCTACTGTCCAAGCACCATACATGTTTTGGATCGGTCTTCCAACTCTTGTTAACTCAATATTGAATACAGAGGCTAAGAGACAGAGGATGACCAGGGAAATGTGTGCTGCTTATGCCCGAGAGCTTGAAAGAAGTCAGCTTTTGCAGCCTGCAGGGGGACCTCTTGTGCTTCTTGATATTGGGGGGCTGAGTCAGGGTTGTGGACTTAGTTGTACTGATGATGGGATGCATTATAAGGGTGCCGTTTATGAAGCTGCTGTGCAGATCTTGTTGAATGCTCTTATCATTGAGACGCAACAACAACCGGCAGGTTAATAGTGTGGTTGTGCTTGGAGTGGATGCGTGCATTCTAACTGAAATGGCTTGATAAGTTGCCATTCTTTCTATTTAGTCAGGCTGGATGGTTCAATTAAATTGCTCATTGCCTATTATATTGTTTTTGGTTGGGGTGTCTTCATACAAATGTCTACTTCCTTTCCGATTAGAAGTCAGGGCTCAGGAGGGTTCCATATTACCAAAGATGTCAGCGGCTTGCACTCAGCCTCATCTTTTTTCCTCACGTCATTCAGGTGGGGAAGGACTCAACTGGAAGAAAACTTTACTGGTCAGTATGAAACTTCTCCAAACTCACCGGTGAGACACAGCTTCATTGACAGCTGTTATTTATTTTGCCTAGGGAGAACTGATTCTTTATGATTCTTGAAAATAGGCTTTTGGGATTATCCGTTGCAACTCCTCATTCAATTAATGCGATTGTCATTCAATTTTTTGAGCCATTTTATTTTGTAAAATGGATCTCCATTCAAACAACTGCAAAATAAATTGAATTGATTGTGTTGTTTAAGTAATTTTTTTGTTCCGTGTAATATGCCTGACTTCCACTTACCTTCTCTTCACCCTCTTATGTCTTATAATCCTGTGAACTCAATAATTTTAATCTCTGCAATATATCTTCCTTCAGGAGTGAGAACTATCAATACATAATAGATAAGGAGCATTAGAAAGAAAAAGATAATTAGCTGCTAATTGAAGTCTTGAGTTGTTTATTTACTGCAGCCCTCCAAAGAAGTGATTTGGCCTCATGGCCAAAGTACTCCTGCCATTGTACTGAAATTAGATTAGTTGCAAAAGCAAAATTTATTAATAAAGCCGAGTGATTGAATTTCATTTAATGTATAATAAATTAGATTGCAAATTATTATTTTAAAAATTAATACCTGGTGTTATTGTCTGCCTTGATTCCATTGCGCATATGTCGGAGAAAAGCTCTTTGCTTGCTTGTACAATGGCAACTCTGCTATGGCTGCTTGTCTTTCCTCTGCTTCGGGAAAGAATGTGGAAATGCATTTGAACAACCCCACACTCACTTCTCCATCCTCCTTGAAAGATGGACTATAAAAGATAGAGGGATTCGAGAAGTAGCCTGCAACATGGATGTGATGATGCATTTGGCGATCCCATCTAGCATCGATGATCTCCCAAATTGGCATGAATCTCCTCTCATCATTCTGCATTTTGGACCGTATTGCCTCATTTGCCCTATCCACGGCTTCATAAAAATAACCCATAGGAATTTTCCCTATCAACCAATTGTACCACTATAACCAAGGGCTCTGAAATTTGCACAATCTCTTGTGCATCCATCCAAATTGCATCATCAAACACAAAATGTGAAATGATGATCCCATCCATCTGATTAGAAAAAGAGTACTCTACCCAATCTGATGAAACAAACATGCATTAGAGGTTCATCTTTTGGGCACATAAACTCTTCATTGCCAATAAATTGGTGGCAAACCTCGTCGCCCCTGGTCTCACGAGCTCCTTTCCCTCAATGAATGTTCTCATCATGCTCTACTAGTGTGGTTATAAATGAATCTGGTGATGGATCTACCTCTCTCTACTATAGATTTAACCCAATCAGTTTTGCCAATGTCCTCAAGTAATAAATCAATGCAATGTGCTGCACATGGGCTCCAAAACAATGTGGGGTGCTTTGCCATGAGAAGTTTGGTTGCTGCCACACAACTTGCTGCATTTTCAGCGATGAATCGGACTACATATTATGGCCTAAGCTCCATTACAACCTCATCAAATAGTGAAAACAACAAGTGAGCTGATTTCATTTTATTTGATGCATCTACTAATTTCAGGAAGATTGTGTCACTCTCGGATGCAACAAGAAAGTTGATCAAGGTACGATTCCTTCAGTCAGTCCAACCATTGGACATAATGCTGCAAATCGTACTCTCGCACTGCCTGCGATGCTCAGTAACTACCTCGCTAATATCTTGCACCGCCTATCTCAGCATGTCAATTTAGAGGCTCTCAGATGTTGGGGCCTTGAAACCAGGACCCTGCAACAAGAATGGCATCAACACTGGCCTGCCAATAATGAGATTGAGCAACGTTGAATGTAATGCTCGAGTAAGACCAAAAGTTTGCTATTGCCTTCCGTTCCTGCGCATGAACATTTTTCCTCCATCTCGTACTCTCCAATGACGGTTGGGACCCAGGGGTGGTGCGGGGTGCAAAAATTGGCAGTCACCCTTCCACCACCAGTATTAGGTTTTTCTGAAAGTGTTACTTGGTGGCGGTGCAGAAGAGGGTGTGGCATGAGAAGAATCATTCCCTGTTCGTAGATGATAGAAGAATCATCACCACCAACGGCTGCATCATGGTCATCATCACACTCACTAGAAGACTGTGTCGATGAACCCAAGGTAGTTATGGACTTTATCACCTTACTTTCTTCATTGTTATTAAGTGGCAACCTTGCTTGTTTGGTCACATCCAAACGACAGTCATTTGTGCAAGCTTTTACTTCATGTCCTGGCATCCTTGTAAGGTGCCATTTGAAACAGTTGATTTGACCTCCATTTTCATTGCTGCAAAAGTTGCATCTCAGCTTTTTGTATTGGGAATCGGAGTGCAATATGCCTATGCAAAATCTCTCTCATGACATGATGAAATATGGGCTCAAATAGAAAATACATTCATACCCATTGCTATTAAAAAATAAAAAATAATAAACACATAGCAGTAGGCTGCAACCGTTAGGTTTACCCAAAAAATAATAAATTATTTAACTCTAGCAGCATCTAATAGATTGAAGAAACAAAAAAAAACTAACCCTACATGTAGTAAAATGTAAAAAATAGAAAATCCTAACCCTAACCTTACGTCTAGTAAAATGTAAAAAATGGAAAACCTTAATCCTAACCCTACATCTAAGGAGCAATGCTGAATGTGTGCCACCATGCCTAGTTTGATGATCATAAAATGTCTGGTTTGATTTTTGCAATCCCTTGAGAAAGTTTGAAAATTTGTTTACCTATTGCCTAAAAGTTAAAAAATGACTAAAAAATCAATTTGGAGGGGTATATAGGCAAAAACCCGCAGCTGGTTTGAAAAAACTCCTGGTTTTTCAATTAAATGCAGTTATTGCGCAAAAAAACAGTTTTTTTGTCGGTTGGAACTGATTTGACTGGTTTATTGAAAAATTTAAAAAACCAGGCAACCTGGGTAAGAATGGCACTGCATAGGAGGCAGGTACGTTTTAAACACAGTTACTCGCATGTAATTTGCGCTTTTTGTTACTATATGAGTTTTATACGTTCCACAGGGACATGCTCCTACCGATTGGGCCCTGTCCCTGTCCCTGTTCTCTGTCTTTTTCCCTATGGTAATTTCTTATTCAAATATCATTCATTGGGGTATCTCTAGGTGTCCTTTTTGCATTTCCCCATTCACCCAAAAGGGGATTTGGTGGAACATATTTTCCTTCTTAACTAAATGATTCAAAGAATCAGGGAAAATGTTTATTTCCTCCAGTACTTAAATGCAGTAATAAACCGTGTAGCTCGTGCAGCAATGTGAAGCACAAAGTGGGCTGATGGTAAACAGAATGAAGACAAATGGCCAAAGAAGCAGCAGATGAAGTGACATGACAGTGTGTGCATATTTTTGGGAGGATAAAGAAACAATATTCTGATTAGGTGTATCAAGCTTTTGAGATCAGTACAATAAGCCATTGTTACAAATTTTTAGTGTTGCATTATGTTTGTAAATTAATTGTATCCGTTTCTGCTCTCCCATACATTTGTATGCGGTATTACTTCCATTGCAGTATCCAGTTGGTTCAAAATCATGTTAATTAGTTTCTAGCATCCAAATTATCAGTTCTAAGGATGATGGTTGCCTCATTTGTTGAATGAAACAAGAGAATGCACAAAATTTGTAATGCAGCCAACTTGACTTTTTTGAAAATTACACACGAGAGAACAATATACAATGGAAACTGAGGAGCGTATACATGTTTCCAGTAAACTTATGGGCGTTTATCAGTAATTACCGACAGTTTTTTATTACAACATGCTCCGCAACACTGCTTGTTTAGCTCTTAAAAGTGGAATGGGGTTAACTGGCTGCCTTTTGAAAGAAATATAACACAATTTCTTTCCACATTTTATGATTAAAAAGTTGAAGTACAGGCATTACTGTGAGATATTGGTGTAGGCAAAAACAGCAGTTATATTGCTCTATATTTTCATATTGTATTCTATAGATAACACTTAATTTAGTTACTGCACGTCGGAGAGATAAACAAGCGATTCAGGATTCTTTGTTTTCTTATATTAGATTTCATTGTGAGAAAAAATATGAACCTTGATTGCACCTGGGCAGATAATAGTGCATTAAATTTTCTGCGTGTAGAGCTTGGGATTATTTGTTAGACAAGAGAAACCTCCCTTATCATTTTAATTTTGTGGATATTCTTAAATTGTATCTTTCTAGATCTGATTAATTTCAGTTACTAGATGGATATACTTCAATCAACTATATCACCTTTAGGTACATCTTCTAGCAACTGTTTTGCCTTTGACAGCTAAAGGAAAATGTTACCCATGTTAAAGTTACGATGATCATTTTTCAGAAAACATGAATCTTGATGGAACCTTTCAATGAATGCTTTCTCATGCTAAAGGGATTTTGAGTGTCAGATATGATGGAATTGATTGAATGCCTTTTTGCTGTAGTCTTGCCCATCTCTTAGAATGGCCTCAAGTTTTAGCTCAGAGGTATATTTGAAGTTTTTGTTGCTTGTTGCAATGACAAAGAAAGGGAGATGGATCTAAAAGTGGGGCATGCGGGTTTAATGGTTTTTTGTCTCAGTTTACAAATGACCAAAATACAGAATGAATGATATATGATAAGAGAATATCTAAACCAATAAACAGCAAAAGCTAAACCTTTTTCAAACTTCTCACCGAGAAACCGATCATTAATTTTTGTTAAGATGTGATTGTGGAATAATCTATAAAGAAAGCATTAGGAAAAAATAATATTTGCCATTTTATAAAACAGTTTTGATAAGATATATGTTAGAGTGAAATAGCTTATGGATTAAGCTGTGTAAGCGTTATTAAGATTAACTTTTTTGCATCACACTCTGATCTATCATGAGGATGAGAATAAAATGAGTGTGGAATAAGTTTTTATCTGAAGATAAAGGGAAATTAGATTTACCTTGAAGCAATTTTGTGGTTACATTGTTACTTTCCAACTTTTATGATATAATATTATTTGCCCACTAAATGAGTGAAATATAAACGAGTTAACAAAAAGATGAAATTGTGATAAGAAAAATAATATTAATGTCAAAAACAAACATATCTTGCACAAGTGTTAAAATTTAGTTTCATTAATCACTTGAGAAGGGTGATCATCGGGGTTTTACCATGTTGCGAGTGTCAAGAGTATGTAGATGGAGGTTAAAGAGGCACTTGTTTGTGTACCCAAGTGCTTGTATAATTCAACATCATCATCATTTTTAATAATTGCAATTTCAAATACTGGGCTCAACCACAATCTATGTTTTAGCATAGCCTCTTGCAAGCATCTTCAACATTACCAACCCAAAGCTGAAGACATTACTAACCTTGAAACAAATTTGGTTGTGTTTTAATTTTTTGCATCCAAGTATCCTATGGTGCCCAACATTTGATTTGCAAGATCCAAGAATGCTAGGCCAAAGTCTCCAATGCTAGCAAACTAGATCAAGTCCAGCAATATGCTAAAAGGCTCATGGTCTCGTGGATTTTATAAGCTTTGCCAATCTAGATGTATACTTTGAGGTGCAAGTCCGCATGTTGATTTGTTAGCATACTTTTCCTCCCCAGTAGTCTAGAGGTGCTTTTGTGCTTTGTAGGTCCCATTTTCTTTGTGATTATTGTCAGTATTAATGTTCTAAAAATTACAAGATTGTTTCAAACAAAGTGATATTACATATTCCTTGTTAAGGATTTCATTCTATTTTGACATCTATATATTTATTAAAAGTGTGAAATCTAAAAAATAGAAAAGAAGTGTGAAAACAATTATGAGACAAGGAAGGCTTATAAGGCACTAGACTTTGGGGTGTTACTAGACAAGTTATATCAAACACTAATGTTGAGTTCTCACATGTTTCAAAAAAAAATGCCAACATGAGTCCTTGTAACATATATAAATGAACATGGAACCAACAAAAACAAACATGCGAACACACTTGCACATGACAAAGATATTATGTAAAAAAGGTGACACCCAAGCAAGTGACAAAGACACCATGTAACAATATGATGCCCAAATGAACATGGAACCAATGCACACACAAACTCGCCCCTAAGTGATGGAAGCACCATTAAAAAAAACACAATTAAAACTCACCTCCAAGTGAAAAAAGCAATGCTAAAGATATGATCATCACAATTCATATTAATGAGAGCATCATTGCATTTAGGGAATTTTTTACATCTCATGTCAATAGAAAAATTATAATCACATTTTATGTCACCAAAAAAATCATTACATGTTTTTTAACACTTTTTATTTGTTAGTTTAGAGTTAAGAGGGTAGAATAGTCTATACACAAGGATGAATAAAACTGTTCTATAACAAGACAATTAATTGAAAACTTAGATAAATGAATATTCTGAATTAAAATGTTGAGTTATGTTAAATATAAAAACTACATTCAAAATAATTGTTGATTGCATAAATATGAAGAAGAGATAATACTTAGTTTATCTATAAATGCATACGTAGATTTGAGAAATACAAAAGTGGAAATAGGTAGAGACAAGATCTATTTTTCAAATTATGGAAATATTGTTTTTGGAGGCCTAGACACTTGTATCCCCATGTAGACACTTGCATTGACGTTTTGTTTGCATCTCGATGCAACTATCATGTATGTAATATTCATAGTATTACAAAGTGAGCCCTTAAATCCTTCTAGATTTTTTTTGCCTTTCTACTGATATATTTTATTCATGCACATAAGTTGTTGGTTATCGTATGTGGATCAAACCATAGCTCTTCACTTTGTCTTTGAACCTTTCCAAAAATGGGTTAGTGGGCTTATTGTGTTGATATGACCTCAATGACCTCTTTGTCAATGAGCGTTGCCTACGTATACAATACTCTAAGGAGGGCCTTATACATATATAGTTTTTCTCTAGATGTTGGCTTGTGTGTGTACAAGGATGAAATATATTATATTCAAATGCATGCAATGATTTAGCTTGTACTTGAGGAATAATGCTCATGATATATTCTTTGAGTGCTTTAGACATGTAATATGACTACTCCTATGATTGATATGCAAATATGTAAGAAAAAGGAAGTATAACTTAGTTGTGTAATTGATTGATTGAGCTTGAATATGTGTTTTCTTGGTATTTACTAGATGATTAATGAGTGAGTTTGGAATTTTATTTATACCACACCTTTTAAAAATGTATCACAGAAGTGTTAAATAAAATAAATGCGTTGACCCATAGGATTTGAAAGAGTTGCAAATTAAATGACTTTTGAGGACATGACACTCGATATGAATCTAGACACGTCGATGTCCCTGTGTGGAATGCAAGTGTTTAATAGGTCAAGAAGTTGTTGATGATTTTAAACTAATAGTGAAGGATATATATATATATATATATATCCTTCACTATTAGTTTAAAATCATCAACAACTTCTTGACCTATTAAACACTTGCATTCCACACAGGGACATCGACGTGTCTAGATTCATATCGAGTGTCATGTCCTCAAAAGTATATATATATATATATCCTTCACTATTAGTTTAAAATCATCAACTACTTCTTGACCTATTAAACACTTGCATTCCACACAGGGACATCGACATGTCTAGATTCATATCGAGTGTCATGTCTTCAAAAGTATATATATATATATATATATATATATATATATATATATATATATATATATATATATATCACTATTAGTTTAAAATCATCAACAACTTCTTGACCTATTAAACACTTGCATTCCACACAGGGACATCGACGTGTCTAGATTCATATCGAGTGTCATGTCCTCAAAAGTCATCTAATTTGCAACTCTTTCAAATCGGTCAACGCATTTATTTTATTTAACACTTCTGTGATATATTTTTAAAAGGTGTGGTATAAATAAAATTCCAAACCCACTCATTAATCATCTAGTAAATATCCGTCACTATTAGTTTAAAATCATCAACAACTTCTTGACCTATTAAACACTTGCATTCCACACAGGGACATCGACGTGTCTAGATTCATATCGAGTGTCATGTCCTCAAAAGTCATCTAATTTGCAACTCTTTCAAATCCCTGTGTGGAATGCAAGTGTTTAATAGGTCAAGAAGTTGTTGATGATTTTAAACTAATAGTGAAGGATATATATATTAGTTTAAAATCAACAACTATATATATATATATATATATATATATATATATATCATATTTTAAGCTTTTTTATCATGCAAGAGATCTAGGTCATCAGAAATGATAAGAACAGACCATAAGATAAGCAATTACGCACATTGAGGTGGCGAATGCGAGCATTTCGGTAGTAGGAAGGTCTAGAACTAAAGGGTAGATCCCTTATAGGTATTTTTTAAGTATACAAGACCAAGATGTTATATAAATCACATTTTTAGTATCTACATTTCCCTCCCTTTAATTTAGTAATGCATAAGAATGAAATTATCAGGGTAAACAAAATAAATGTGTACCTAGGCATATAAAACACACTTTGCCTTTGCTTGAGACAATTTGAATATTTTTCTGGTGTATGACCTGTGACCAAGAGCATGTTACCATATAAATTAATGAATATAATCTAAATTTTGATATAATTGAAATGTTTGAAAAGAAAGAGAGCAAAGGAGTACTCCTGTGTGTCGATGCAACCATGTTGTCCTGTGATACTTTGACTTGGTAACAATGCTTCCTTATGAAGCATTGGAGTTGAGAGGTTCAAAACTAAACCTTGGAGATTTGAATTAGAATATTAGAAGGTAATTATGCCTCTAATTTGGTGTGAGGGTGAGTTTTGACTCAGTGATTGAAATCATTAAATCTCAATTGCACAATTTAAATGACATTACAATAAAATCCAAGTTAAGTGGTATAACCAACTCAGCGTACAAAATAGAGGTAGTGTTAGGCCATTGAATGTCAATCACACTAATAAAATGAGCCAACTTCTATAGACAAAAAAGGTTCAAAACGGTGCTTCTTGGTAAATAAGTTTAAATAAATTTGAAGATGTATATGAATTTTTTGGTTTACTTGCATGACATATGCACATCTAATATATTTCAAGCTAAAGTATTTTTAAAAATATAACCTCTACTCTGAAACTGTGCATAATATATGTCACAAATCTGAGAAAATATGTCCTAAATCTATAAAAATTGGTGCAATGTATAGGATTCTGACTGAAGTGTATATTTGAATCATGCAAATTGTAATGAAACTCTAAAATTTTTAATAATTATATAAGTTTGGAGATCATGTCTTTATGACATGCGCCCACTAATATTCTCTCCCGTCCCCGGGCTGGGCCCGCACCCGTTCCCCCTCCGCCCCACCTTTTAGATGATGGAAATAAAATATAGTAGTTACCCTAGCTCAGAAAGATAACTATATAATTTATGTATGAATCATGTAACGTATAGGAGTAACATGTCTAAGTATATATATCAATGAAGCTTACAATATGTGATCACAATAAATCGTAAGATGCACGATATGTATCATGATAATGTCTATAAAGTGACATTACAAGCTCAAAAAATAATTAAGCACACACACGAGCACCCATTGTCACACAAAAGCGGTCTAAGAATGCCACAAACAAAGGGCATATTCAAATGCCACACTCTAAGGAATGACATATTTAATTTTTCAAAAATAAAGCGACATACAATGTCACAGGAGCCCACAAACAAGGAACATATTCAAATATTACACAAGCAAGACAATAGAAATTATGAAAAATGGTGTAGACACAAGAGAAGGGGACTAATTAAAATCTAACTTTGTCTGTGTTGTTAGTGTTAGACATTCACTCATAGTCACACATTAGCATTTACTCGGACTTGACACACTTAACACATCTTCATTACATTCAAATTAAAATATCATAAGGGAGTACAACTCACACTCTTAAACACTCACACACACACTCACAAATGGATTTACATGTTTATTACATTACATGAAAGAGTTATAGACTCACATGCAGTCCCTTTTAGACTGATACAACTCTATGTTCTACTCCTTTTCAACGTATCTCTCTCTCCGCCAAAACTCTCTTTATTGAATCTTATATCCCTCTTAACATACCAAGATTCATGGGTGTATTTTCAACTTCTCTGATCTCCACATAACTTACAATAGTGGGTGGCCTTCAATTTTCAAGATCAACACTTAACTGTCAGTGACTATCAGATATTGTCAGGTGACATTTTAGGATAAATGACAATTAGAAAAACCACCATAAATTCAATGTCTATAATCCAATTTATATTAAATTTTAACCATAACTTATAGAATATATTTTCCATCACCCCTGTGAATTTTAACATCTAACTCTTAACATAGGTTACCGCAAGTAAAAAACAACCTTACTAAGTGTTGTAGACTACATAGATGACATTTTCAAGTTGAATGATAGTTACCAAAGCTTTTGAAACTTTAACTATATTTATCCAAACAATCTAACATTTAAAAAATTGTATGATAACTACCTTTTATAGCAACCCAAATTTTTTGGTAATCTAATTATTGCTGCAGCTATTTCACAAGGTAATGAACCATTAGACTACACACATGGATATTCTGGCTAAACGACAATTACAAAAATTGCCATAAATTTTTCTTTACTTATCCAATTGAGTTGAAATTTGGAACACACCTTATAGGATAAATTTTATTTAAAATATCTAAATTTGGTGACCCAATCCTTAGCTCAATTCTTTTGCAAGGCAATGGACCACCTATATACTATACAGATTCATTTTCTAACTGGACAATAGTTAAAAAATTGTCATAACTTTATCGCTACATATCTAATTGAGCTTAAATGTGGAAAACACCTTTTAGACTGCAATTTCTACCACCTCTCCAAATTTTGTCTAATGACTACCACATCTCTTCTGAAAGGTCAAGAACGATCTACCAAGTGGTCTGAAAAAATTAGGTGGTACACATCGATGGTGATTCCAAATGATATGAAATTTTATGCAGAGATTGTAAGTGCCAGGTCATATGACCCCACCTGTTAAGCATGGGATATACTGAGAGGGGGGGTGAATCAGTATATCATATATCTTATAAAACTTTCCCTTAATCAAATTTCACTTAACCAAACATTCAAGATATGTAATAAAATTGAAACAATAAATACCACACAAGATAGAGAGAGACACCATATTTAACGTGGAAACCCAATGTGGAAAAAATCATGAAAAACAATCTCAAGTATATGAATGAGCACCAAGTCAAACAACAATATTCGCAGGCACCAACTTGCAGGAGCACCAACCCCTTTGCTGAGCACCAACACAAAAACTATTCGTGAGCACCAACCCACAGGAGAACCAACCCCTTTGCTGAGCACCAACACAACAAAAATTCATGAGCACCAACCTCTTTGCTGAGCACCAACACAGCAACAATTCGTGAGCACCAACCCCTTTGTTGAGCACCAACACAGCAACAATTCGTGAGCACCAACCCACATGAGCACCAACCCCTTTGCTGAGCACCAACACATCAACAATTCATGAGCACCAACCCCTTTGTGTATACCACACAACTATCTCTCAATGTTGCTATATCAACAAATGATAATTCATTATAATATCTATTTCCTCTCTCACCTTTGCTCTTGTAAGCTAGATATAACAAATACAAATTATAATCATCTCTTCCATTGCTCTTCTAAGCTAGATATTACTATATCAAATCAAACTCTCTCTCACATATTACAAATGGCTTCTCAAGCCTTTATTTATAGCTTTCCAAATGACCTTTGGCCTTCCCCCTTTGTGACCCTTCAATCCTCATGGAAAATGACACCAAACTTGCATGACCCTTCGTATTCTTGCCTTTGAAAAGTCATGTGATGACCCTTCATAAGCAAAAACGTCATTTTCTCTTTTGTCCTTATCTTGGTGACTTTTCGTATTCCTCAAAGTGTCCCTTCATGAGAAATTACACCATTCCTCTTTTGTCTTCACTTGGTGACTCTTGAAATTCTTCAAGATGACTCTTCATGGGAAAATGCATCCCATTCTTCTTTTGTCTTTACCTCGTGACTTTTTGACTTCTCCATGGGCCCTTCTTTTGTCTTATATGCAACCACAAATATATTCATTAATATTAAATAAATATTAACACACATTAGCCAAGATATAACTATTACAAACATCATTAAAAGCAATGGGGCCTTTATTACCAATAATGCTAGACCTTTGACATCAATGACAATATTTTCAACACCACCAAGTTTCATCATCAAATTTGTACTGCAGGGTACCATAAGTAAATAAATATTCTGTCAAGTATAATAGTTGGTACGTTTCTGCAGTAGCTCTAAATGGTTTGAAACTTAGCACAAATGTTGTGTCATGCGATATGACCACACAAAATTTTATCATATGACTATTAACACAATTGAATAACTATTTCTGACAAGTGTGACTTGGTAGTCTCTATAGACTGATAAAAAAATCAAAATATCTTTGCACTTTCCACGACAAATGAATACTTTTGCAACAACACTCTAATAGGTTTACAAGCTCAAAAATACAAAGCCACAAACCAAAAACCCACATAAACATACTGCACTCTGTTTTTGGTTGATGCAAGATTGCATGAACCTTGGGATGCTCTTGCATTAGACACCGAGGTGTATAAAATATGAGTTTATGCTCACATAAATAGAATAAGTGACAAAGCCATTCTTTTGACCATGAAGTATATTCGTCATGGCATTCCCTTCTAACACACCAAGTAATTCAAATATTTTTTATTTTTTTCTTCTTTTTTCAGCTCATTCTTGTCGGTTTCAATTCACTTTTCTTCTTACCTCTATTCTTTTTCTCTTTTCTTTTCTTCTTTTTCTTATCTTTTTCCACTCCTTTTGTGGGGTTAGAGCCACCATAGTCTGTCATCCACCAAAGGCTCATCCTTTCTGTTCTACATTTTATTTCCCACCTTCATCTAACCACATCCACTAAGATGCTTGTTTTTGCATCTTATTCTTCCTTGTGGGCTTAAACCCACCACACACCAACCACCTCCTCCTAAAGCCTTCTTGGCTTTGGCTACTCAATATCCACCCTGTCGTTGGATTACTTTTCTATGTTTTAAACTCTTTTCTCATGGCTAACATCTTCTATTTCATTCTCAATATCATTACCGTAGATTCAACATACATCTGGGCATCCAAATGATAACCCATAGCCTCTAATACCAGCTCAAAGATAGTATTTATCTTCTCATCTCTTGTTATTCGCATTGCTATGTCAAGAAACTCATCCACCTTTGTTGTAACATCATCTTCTTCTTTGCACGGTCTGGTTGACATAAAAACCAGTTGATTCTCTTCACTTTATTTATTGAGTGCATAATTTAGCACTTATAGTTTCAACTCTTTACCTTGGAAGGCCTCTTTGAATGCCTCCTCTCTCTCTTCATTTTTGTACCTGTACACTGGCTATAGTAATAAATCAATTTATAAACATGATACTTAATAGTCTCCATCAATGCTTCCTTTATATTCACACTATTTTATTGATTCTCATCAAGTTTAGGATTTTCAAAACCTCTATCACTTTATCGTTGTTCTTGTGACAACGCCTCTTCACTTCTGAAACTCTTTATATCAGTGCTAATTTGATTTATATATCTTTATTTCATCTCATCCATCTCATGTGCAAATGATCTTTCACTCTCCTTGCCCATTTTTTAATAATGTAAACATTGACTCATAAGAGTCTCTTCTCCAACATCTGTATGGGTTACTCTCACATATGCAACACCAATTTTACCCTTCAGTCCTCTTGACAGAACCATGTCCACCATCTCCATCTTTTTTTTGTTCCTGCACATTGAACAAACATATTAAGGGAATCAAGATTTCCCACAATTAATTCTTCCATCTCTTCTTCACACTGGAAGGACATGTTGTCCAAGTATTCTCTATTGTTCACAATCTTCTCACATATTTCTCTCTCATATGAAATCGTAATAGATCCATATCAAAAACCTTCAAGGTTGTTTTCTCCTCATTCACATCTTTATTTTCACCTCCTTCACATGGCTGGTCCTCAACCATAATCTCATTTTGTGCACTTGTTTTCACAACAAACACTTCCATTATTTCATTCATGGAAACCTGCAACTCTTCATGGATGCTTTGTTCATTTATCTCTGTTGTTTCATTTACAAAAACTTGTAGTTTTTCTTGGTTCTCTACAACCTTTATACCCTCCAAAATAGAAAATACAAATAGATTGTCTTCATTCACCAAAGATGATTCTAATTTTTCCAACTCATGGGATACTGAAAACTCATTCCTATCATCAAAAAATGGGTCTCCTTCTGCTTCAACACATATCACCTCCAAATCCTCTTGCATGAGGATTTCTTCCTTTGTAGGTTATTCATAGCTCTCATTCACCCTGTTCTAAAAATCAGAATTGAGCTCTACGTATAGAAGCCTCATCTCCTTGTTGTCTTCCAAGACAACTCTTTCTTCGATACACATATGCACCTCCATGTTACTTATCAAAGTAGTATTTAGCTACTCACATGGCAACTTCTCATTCTTATTACCTCTCTTGAAAATTTTATTTTTCTTATCTCTCTCAAGCCTCATCACATGAAATCTTCTTCAACCACTCTTTCTATAATTTTGAGTGTACAAAATGACCCAACAACTTGGAAACCATCTGTTCCCATTCACTCACCTTATTCTTTCATTTTCTTTGTCTCATCTCTTGGATATCTATCTAATATACAAATTCAATTACACACAATATATTACATGCATTATTTACCCTCATGGGTTCTTCAATATTCTCATCTTCAAAATAAAATTTTAACTCCAATATCTATTTTAAGACATTATCAAGGATATTTTTACGCTAAAATAAAGCAACATTACATTTAGACTTACCTCTTTCCTTCACCATGACTTATGTTGGTCTTTTCCTTCTAATGGAATCTTTTCTTCTACTTTTTTGGCTTATTTTCAAATCATCCAATATCGTTTGTAGGGACATCAGCCCACCATTATCTCTTCCTCGTCATCTTCAATTACAACTACAACATCTCCGCTTTGTGCAGTCACCCACATCATACCCAATCTTTCCTATTATTTATCAACATCTTTGTCAAGTCTTCTACCTCTAGTGCTCTTTTTATTTTATGTGTTATCTCTTGCCACAATTATCATGCTTCTATTTCACAACCTGAAATAGACTCTAAAGCCTTTCAAACTCCCTCTTAACTTGCAAGACTTATTTCACACATACAACTTATGCAAGATTCTCTTTCATAAATTATAGCACACTCAACAAACTTATCTTTCATAACCTACAACTAACTCATAGAGGAGTTTCAACAATTAACTTGTAAGGAAAACACCTCAATTTGATATCACTTGGTGTAAAAACAAGAGAGGGGGACCAATTAAGGTATACCTTTATCTCTATGTTGCTAGGGTCAGACATTCATTTATAGTCTCACATTAACACTTACTTAGATTTGACACATTTAACATATCTTCATTGCATTCAAATTAAAATATCATAGCGAAATAAAAATTACATTCTTAAATGCATATACTCACATGTATCTAGATGATTATTAAATTACATGAAAGAGTTTTTAGACTTTCAAGCAGTCCCTCCTGGACTAATACAACTCTTTGTTCTACTCTTGGAGAGTTTTGCTTGTTCCCAACTCATCTCTCTCTCCCCCAAAACTCTCTTTCTTTAAATCATGTATCCATATTAACATCCCAAGTTTCATGGGGTTTCTCTTCAACTTTTTTGACCTCCACATAACTTAAAATAGTCAGTGGGCTTTCAATTTTCAATATCAACACCTAACTATCAGTAACTGTCAGAAACTTTCAAATGACATTTTATGTTGAACGATAATTATAAAAAACACCATAACTTCATCGTCATTAGTCCAATCTATATGAAATTTAAAAAAAAAATAAAAAAAAATATATATATATATATATATATATTGAATTTGACATCACATCTAAAAATTTCACCATCTAAATCTTCACATAGGTTATTACAGGTTACCATAGGTAAATAACAACGTTGTCAAGTGTTGCAAACTACACATGTGACATTTTTAGGTTGAACAACAATTACCAAAACTACCGCAACGTTAACTATATACATCTAATATATTTAAAATTTGAAACATTGCATGATAACAACATTTTATATCAACCTACAAAATTTGGTAACCTATTTATTATCACATTTATTATGCAAGACAATAAACAATTAGACTACACAAATACATTTTCTAGATGAATGAAAGTTATAAAAATTATCATACATTTTTTTCCACTTATCCAATTGAGCTTAAATTTGGAAAAAACTTTCTAAGATACATTTTATTTAACCTATACAAATTTTGTGACCCAAATCTTTCTATAGCTCTTCCTCAAGGCAATAAACCATCTGCAGATTATATAGATTCATTATCTAGCTAGATAATAGTTACAAAACTGTCATAACATTTTTGACACTTATCCAATTGATTGAAAATTTGGAAGACACCTTTTATAATACATTTTATACCACCACCCAAATTTTTTTAACTTAATTATTAGCTCATCTCTTCCACAAGGTCAAGAACCATCTACTAAGTATTCTGACAAAATCAGGGGATACATCTCCTTAGTGACACCAAATGATCTAAAATTTTGTGAAGAAATTTTAAATTTCAGGTTATATAATCCCACCGAATTTCATAATCAAATTATTAATGGAGGTTACCACAAGTAAATAAACCTCTTGACAAGTGTAACAGTTGGTACATTTTCACGGTAGCTTCAAATGGTCTGAAACTTAGTACAAATGTTGTATCATATGTTGTGATCTCACAAAAATTTCATCCTTTGATTCTTACCATAGTTGAACTATTTATGAAAAGTGTTTGTGACTAAGTACCTATAGATTGATAGAAACAGTCAAAAGATATCAAAGATAAAATATGTTCACACTAAATTATTTCCAACACTCCCTTAAGCCAAATTGTAAAATATGTCCCCTTTCAAAAGTTATTATCATTTGGCTAAATTTGATTTATTGTGCGTGCATGCAAAACAATTGAAATAATAACATAGATCACACATCATTGATCTTTATATAGAATTACAGCTTAGTATGTCGTGTTGGAGCTAAGTTTCATGCCTTCACATTTTAATTTTGCCTTGGATGATTGTTTACAATTAATTCTTGTGTTTGGACCAAAACTTGAGATTCTAAATTCTTGAGATATTAAAAAATATCTCTCAATAGGAGTCACCATTTTTTGTTGCTTACACACCATGCCCCATTTTCAAGCTAAAAATGGGGACCCTTTTTTTCTTGGTTGATTTAAATGTTTCTCCATATGGTCTAAAGGACCTTTCATATTTGAGGGTTTGCTTGGGAGTGAGATTTCGCATCTTTGTGAGTGGTTAAATCTGATAAATGTATGTGCTTACTATGGGCTTCATCGCTAAATTTAGAGTTTAGAGCTTTTCAATTGTAAACTTAGGCTATTGGATCAATTTCCATGTGTTAGGTCTTGGTTTATTTTATCATTTGAATCATCTTACCTTTGAGAAGATAACCCAAGCCAGCGTTATTTTGACCATTGATTTGGAGACTATCTAGTTTGTTTGAAAATCCTTTGTTTAGTCTCCATGTAGTTGGACTTTTAAACCTAATTTATGCAAATGACTTGATTTATTAGCTTTTTCATGTTCTTGCATATTCTTTCGGCTAACTCTTCTATGAGAAATATTTATCCACGTCTTTATGCCTTAGCCATGCATCCAGGGCTAACTTGCCCATGTTGGTCAAACTTATAATGTCATGTCGAGCCCTTTTTAAATTAAGCATTGAGCTTTAGGATCCCCATTAGTTTACCTTACCTTAATTTATTTGTTCGATTCCTTAACTTATCCATTTCCTTTATTTTCTCATGAGTCTTTTGATTCCCCCTGATCTTTCCACATGTTGTTATCAAATCATTTCAAAGTTTCAAGCCAGACCAAAAAAATTCTAAGTAAAATTTCCTCTTAGGCCTCAAGGTCATGGCACGTGGCATGATCTTGATGACCTGGCTCGACATGGGATTAATCAACATGGAATAGTTATATGGCCTTGAGGGCGCAAGATGATACCACATGCCGATATCGCGGAAGCTCAGGACCACAAAGACCCTGACAAAAGTCTAATAGTGTTGCAACCTCGATGGCCTAAGAGGTCACCACATGGTGACAACCTAAGAGCCCGAGATCATGGGGATGAGATCGATACATCAACTAGCTCAGAAACTTGGATCATCAGGATGCTATCATGTGGCATCAACTTGTGTACCCAGACCATAGACCCAACTTGATGAGAGACTCTTGTATGACACATTGATGGCATCAACATTCCCTTGATCTTAAATTTGATGGCATCTACTCATCACCAAACCATAAACCCTAGGCCTCTGGGCCACTAAGTACGTGCCATGTGACACTTGATGGGCTTAAATTCAATGGCCATCCCAAATGTCAAAACTGTCAAAGACTTAAGGAGGACATTGGTCAATTAGATGTCGAATTTCCTTTGGCCGGGTGGGCTTCATGATGACATTATTTCATTTTAGGATGCTCATGCTAAATATGTATATGTTGTGTGCCTATAAAAAATCCTATGTTTAAATCAAAATCTGATTAATGCGAATTTATATGTCCTAATGATAAATTCTTTCATTTATTTCTTGTGTTTGATCAAAATTAGTTAAGGCTTCTCTATTTATGATTCAATCATTTTAATGTTCTCGCCTTGCCACTTTTTTGAAAGATTTACGTTAACTATTTCATTTGATCTTGCAGGGTTCATCTTTCAATCTGAGACATTGATTTGGATGTGTGTCTTCATTAGGGAGACTAGACCTTTAACCAAAGTAAAATATAAGCCTGGGCTAATGCAACAAAAGAGCTATTCAACAGAACAAAGCATATAGTAAAATAACATAATACAGAAAGGACAAACCCAAATTGATGCAACATGAAAGACCATCTATAAATCACATAGCACAAGGTAAAAGGAGTAAGTCAAGGTTTATATGCAACAATGAAGGAGATACATAAGACAACTTTAAACCAGGGAGAAAGTGACAAATGAAAAATGTTGGATGGAATGGCAGTCCCAATAAAATACCAATGACAATCTACCACCAATATTTGAATCTAATTACAACTAACCCCATAAATGAATGTAAAGGAGACAATATGGTGTGAGTCATCACATGACATGCACATGGTAAAGATCCAAGAAGGGACAATGAACTTAAAAGATAAATTTTAGCCTTTAAAGAGGTGCGGCCTCTAACTGGAAAGCATGGGCATGCCTTCATATCTGTTATAGAATAAGGACCCTCAGCTGCATCTCCTCAATTTGCAATGAATACTTGAAACTATCCCATTAGTGGGAAATGGAAACTTTAGGAATGAGCTCCATGAACTTAGAGGTTTATATAAGGTCAGTGATTGCAATATAATAAGGGCTAGTTGATTTTAGTATAGTGAGGCCATGTCCATTTACTTTCAACATTTTCATGCTTTTTAAATTAGTTTTTTGAGTCTTGTTGTATTGCAAGTAGAGTTTGTGAATGAATGACTATGATGAATCCCATTTTGATTAATCAACTGGTATATCTTGACGCTTTAAGTACTGTGGATCCTAGTGATCATTTGTTACGTATGTCAGATGGTGGTTATGTTTTGTCCTTCTCCCAGTCAATGTTTCCCTCAGAATCTTGCACCTTCCTTTGGTTTTAGTTGTGTTAGGTTTGGTTTGACTAAGAATTGGTTTTAGTGGATGTGCTCAGTCAGACTATTCAATTTATCTTCATTACAACAAGCTATTTCTTCTCTTTCTCTTTTCCCTTCTCTCTTTTGATGTTTATTTTGTGTCTTTGTTAGATTAATTAGTTTAGATATTAGGTATCAATGAATGTAATCTATTGTTAATTATTATATTGATTACTCAATCTCTGTCTATTATTGCATACACATTGTTGAATCCACTCTGCATGCAATGAACATGTTTTGAATCAATTGTATGTCATGGTCAAATTCTTAAATGTTGATTTCCTAGGTAAGCATATTCATAATGTAATGATTTGTCTAAAATATTCTAAGTAGGTTACTTGTAGGAATGGTCACAATGAACCAATCGAGTTACCCTGCATACCAAGACCTGGTAACCAAGGTCTTGGGGATGGCATTTTTCTTGTAATAAATCCCTCATTTCAGGAGAGGTGGGGATTAACAACCCCTGCCTATTGTTGGTCATGTCAAAACACTTCTCAACATGTTTCGCGTTAGAAGGAGAGTTTGAAAGTCTATTTTAGACTTTTATTTTATTTTAGAGATTTACATAGTAGTCCAATGGATTTAACTTGGCGAAGAGGACATAGTTGTCCTATGAATGTTCCAAGACCTTCCCATGACTTGACCAATAACCCCCACAAATTCTATGCAAAGTATATCTATGGTGGGGTAAATACTGGTGATGAACATGTCCAAATTTTTAAATAAACCATTATCAAAATGTAGATTTATCATGAGGATGTGGCTTGTCATTTATTTCCCCATTCAATGGATCAAATGACCTATTCTTGGTACCTTGGTCTACTAGAAGGGTGCATCACCACTTGGGCCATCTTTGAAAATTTGTTTCTCAACCATTTTATTGTGTCCATGGACCCCTCTTTCTTATTTTATCAATTTTTCACAACACATAAAGAGCCTAATGAGCAAACAACTATGTTCAACCATAGGTTCCATAAGTTGTATAGCCAGTTGAAGGACCTTGTCTTGAAAATAGAGGATGTAGCCATAACAATTTACCTCACTGATCTAGATCCTTTGATTACTATGTTAATTAGAATAAATCCAGCTGCACTCACATATTTGGATTTGACCTACGAAGAGGCTTGCACAATAGAGTTATAATTGATGCCCCATGGATATGGCACTCAATCTTATTATCCATTGGGACAACTAGAGGTCTATCCCTAAAGTCCTTCGAGGTGCATGCCTGCAAATCAACCCATGAGTCATCAGGTGCCATACAATGTAATGCCTCAAGATGGTAGTCAATGTAATTTATCCAATGACTAGTTTGTGCACTACAATCAGGTGTTGTTTCAACCTTGTGGGCAAGCCAATATCCCATTGATGAATGAGAACCTAGCTGATTTTAACACATATAATTATGTTAATTCATGTTATAATTATCAAGATTTTTTTGCCTAGTGTTAGTGATTTAGCCTCTTTTGATGTTGTTGTTAATTGCATGCCATTTATTGCAGGAAATCCTCACCAAGCAATGTATAATAAAAGCTAAAAGACAGGTCTCCTAACTTCATAGTTTGGATCATGCCAAGATAGAACCATACACCTAGCTGAAAATAGTCATGTTGACTGAGGATGTCCTATTTCTCAAGCCCAACCCATTCTTCCAATAAGCTAGCATTTTTGATGAAGAAATGGCGGTTGTAACAAGCGACCCAATGACTGAGGGACAAATGGACAAGGAGATTCATATTCAAGAAGAACAATCTAAAGTCTCTTGCACTCAACTAGATGAAGAACTTAAGGAGTTGGACCGGTTGGATGAGGAAGGTGCATACTATGCATTTAAAGTACCTCTTTCTATGGCCCTACTTGTGCATTTGAGGAGCTATCCCAAGATGATAAACAACTCTATAATAATGAATTGACATCCCCTTTATTAGTAGAAGGAGAAATTGAAGAAATCCTAGATGAACTAAATTGCTTGGGTCAACAAAAATAAAACTAAGAAGAATGGGGTTATCCCTTTGAGGAAAATGACTTTGATGAGCTTGAAGTGTAAGCTCTCTCTCCTCAACTTAGACCTAATTTCAAATCAATAAAATCAATCATGTGTTCTTCCTAGCAGTAGGGGTAGTCAAAGTGGGAATGAAAGATCAAGAACATTCAGGGCTGAATGAAGAAGAACTACTCTCTACACCTGAGTTAAATGAAAATGAGGAACTCACGAGTTCATTTTATGACACCATAACCATTCTTGGTTTCCCAATTCCAACATATTCCATGTCCAAGACAATAGAGATGGTCAAGGTAAAAATAGAAGATCAGAAACACAATGGTCTAAATAGAGAAGTAAAGCCAATGGAGATGCAAGCTGGGAATGATTTAATTCAGCCCAGCTCTCCACATATTTTGACCACTGATAAAAATTCATAAGGTCTCTAATATGGGAAGAACCACTCTCATACCTCCTTGGAAACAAAAATGAATATTAAGATGCGTTCAAAGTGTCCATTCAGTCTAAGAACATCCAACAATTGATGTATCAATTGGCTGCAACCAAACAAATGCCTTTGCTAGGTTAGATACATACATCATTTTGGTATGTATGGATATTTAATCTTATTCTTCATCTCAATTCCAAGTGTGGGCAGAGGTATTTCTCTTCAAGTATCCCTCATACTTTATTCAAGTTAGATGTAAGCATAATGTTGAATGTTATGGTATGACTTTGCTTAAATTGCATGAACTGAACATTGAAAAATATTTACGGGGTAGTGTATTCTATTATAGAGGTCAACATAAAAAAAAGTAATCGTAGCCTTTACCCTTCTTAGAATCCTAAGAAATCAGGTGTCTAACTGATCCAAGCATGTGTTTACTTAAAAATCCCTGTAAATACTTTCTTGTTTCTTTCTGCTTTGTTGTTTGCTTTCCTTCATGTTCCTTGTTTTAGTTTGGGTGTGATTTCATTGCTCTCTGCCTTTTTGCATTGATTTTTAGTGCTTGGTTTAGCTATGTGGCATGGTTATTTGAGTTGAACCTATTGTTTTGACCTGAGGGTTCCCTTGCTTTGTTAACATTTGATAAATGAGCGACTTGTATATAAGTAGCACCAATAGCATTCATATGAGTAAATATGATTTTTTTGTCTGAGTACTCACATAAACTAGTGTGTTTTCCTTGTATTTTAAGCATATTGAAGGCCAATGATTTGAAATAGAACATATGAAATTATAAATGCCTCTTTTATTGTTTAAAGATCATCAGATGCACTAAATGAAATATTTGAAGACAAAAAATACAACACCATTTTAATTTTGATTTGTTTTATTTTTCATAATCTTTTTGATTCTTTCCTCAAACCCATGGCTTGGTCCCAAACCCTCCACGAATGAAAAGTAAAATCTTTCACAATAGAATTTGAACTAAAATAGAGAAGCTAAGAATTCTCTTCAAAAGGGTGATCTTGACAGTGTCCACCATAGGCTTTCTGTCTTGATTGGTAGTAGAGTAAGGCCTTCAAAAGGAACCAAATGTATCTCTATTAGAGTTATGAATATTTGGCTAGTAGTAGAGAAATTCCCATGTCATTCCCCATATATAAATTAACCCATATTGAATAAAGAGTCAAAGGCTCAAATGTGCACAACACACATTTTTTAGGGGTCAATCAATTTCAAATATTTATTAAATAAGATAATACAAATATATAGGATTTCCCCTATAACTATTCTCCTTACTTATAGGTTAGTTGTTCTAAGAAACACTAGTATTTCTCAAATCTCTCATATTGCTAATCTAGGAAGGTTTTTCTAACAACCTATTAAATCTCTACGTAATTTATTTCATAAAATCACTTACATGAATATATTTTCTAATATAAAATATGTTCACATTAAAATATTTCCAACAATCCCCCCTTTAGTGTGAACATCATAAAATGAATCATATGTTACCTCCCCTAGAATGTTTACTTGCAAAAGTTGGGGTCACCTGATAATGCGTATATTTTACACAAGGGAAAAGAAGATTCTTCATACATGCTTTATTTATGTTTGCCTTTTGAACATAGGCTTATTTAAGCTCTTGATAACAAAGAAGAGACACCAATAAAAAGAAGGGACACCAATGAAAAATAACTGACCACTTATTTTTAACATTGACACATACAAACTAATTAATAAAAGGCTATAAAACCTAAAAAAAAACTCTTAAATAAGAACAACTCATACCTAAATAATATAAAATAATAAGAATAAAATTCCTATAAATAAATAACACACCTAAACAGTAAATCTAGTGCATTAAAAAACTTGAAAACAAAATCTATAAAATGCTATCTGACTTAAAGAACATAATAAAAAATTATAAATTTTAAACAAAAATTATAAAAACATAAACTAAGAATATAATACATAAAAAACTAAACCTAAAACTGCATACTTAACAATATGAAAAACTATTAAATAAACAAAAAGCTGTAGGCAAAGCAAAATGGTGGGCAATAAACAGTCTACATTTTGATTCAGATTAGGGTTGGCTCATTATGATTTTGCCTTTCCGCGATGTGCATGCTAAATGTTTTGTTATTGATGAAGAGGAGTTTGTCGTTGCCATCGAGCAAGGTATTTTGGCTAAAATCACATAGACTTCCCCACTCAAAATGCCACCTAGGAAGAACAAAGATCTTGTGATATCTTGGTTGAAACACAACTACAATCATGAAGATGGTAAATGCAATGAAATGAACTACAATCAAGTCGCTAGGTGAGTAGTCGATCTGGATTTGAGAAGTAAATCCATCATCAAATTCTGTTATAGTCGATATAACTCATGGTAGTTCCACGATCCAAAATGGTAGGCAAAATAATATCAAGCAATCCAATATTGTAGAATATTTTAGAGCTTGTGCAGGAGGGAAAAAGACATACATATTTCAATCCTCAAGACCGAGTTACCATAGATCAATTACTTTGGAAATTCATAGTTATTTTGTGTTCAAAATTCACTGAGGTCATGAGCTCTAGGATCAAAACATGGGAAATATCTTAGGACCTTTTGAAGTCAAAGTTGAGTTTGATATGAACTCATTTTTATTCTTAAATGTAGTGGGAAGCTCCATGCACATCATGGCAATAAATATGATGTAGTGCCAAATCAAGAGATCTTCGTAGATTTGAACCTCGTGAGCTTGAGTTGTAGAGATATGGCTTCATTGTTCTCTCTACAAATAATCCTTGCTAATATTCTCAGATGTATGACACAATCAAATCTACCTAGGAGATTCATAGTTATTTTGTGTTCAAAATTCACTGAGGTCATGAGCTCTAGGATCAAAACATGGGAAAGATCTTAGGACCTTTTGAAGTCAAAGCTGAGTTTGATATGAACTCGTTTTAATTCTTAAATGTATTGGGAAGCTCCATGCACATCATGGCAATAAATATGATGTAGTGCCAAATCAGGAGATCTTCGTAGATTTGAACCTCGTGAGCTTGAGTTGTAGAGAAATGGCTTCATTGTTCTCTCTACAAATAATCCTTGCTAATATTCTCAGATGTATGACACAACCAAATCTACCTTGTCCACAATTGTACATGTAATATCAATAAATATATGCAATATACATATTTATATTTGTACACAGGAAAAAAAACTGTAAACTATATATGTATAATTTTTTTAATTTAGGTATGAAACAATGAATAATATGGAAATGAAAAAAAATTGTAGAAAGAGTGAGCAGATGGAAATAGAGAGGATAATGTATGAGGATGATGAATGCCAACAAGATTTCACACGGTCTACATTGTTAGACCATTGGCAATATACAAACAGAGTGAACAACAATGATATTAGCAAGTGATCTCACTGCTTGATCATTATGTTGTGGGGAAAGCAAACAATGAATGGAAGGAGCCACAATGCTCAGAGAGGCCACACAAATTTGCTCTGATACCAAATATAAAAATTAACCCATATTCAATGAAAGAGCTGAAGGGTCAAATGTGCACAACACATAATTTTTTGGAGTCAATCAACTTCAACTATTTATTAATTGATGTTAGGTTGTGGAGCTAAAAGCTTCACCAAGATGCAAACAGGAGGAGTTAGGGAGGTTGCAGAGTGTTACAGTCATCGACGTCGGTCAGAACAACCGACGTCGATAGGGTACAGACAGAAGGCAATCGATGTTGATCAGAGATCGGCCGGCGTCGGCACCCCCCAGGCAAACAGGGACCGACGTCGGTCACCTGTGTGGTTCGGACTGTGAATGTTACGGGCAGTTAGCTAACGAACCAAGTGTTTGCATGTCAAGAGCCAAATTTAGACTAGAAGCTGTAGATCTAATTATTGTAATTAGGTGTCTAATTATTTTTTGCATGAGATCTATTTAAGAGACTCATTGGTTGTATTGTAAACTAGTGCTAGAGAGTAAGAGAGCAAAATAAGCTCTTTCAGAGAGTAAGAGAGCAATGGTGTGTTCCTCCTAGTGCCACAGTACCAAGAGTGGGTATTGGTTTGGAGAATCAGATGGGTTCTTCGTGTTTGTATGATCTTAGTCAGCAGGTGTGTGTGGCTTCTTTTGGAGATCTACAATGGTGAGTAAGGTCTAGTGATTTGCAAGTAGCAGCAGAGAGTAGGAGATCTACTTGGAGTACGGTTGTGTACTTGGTGTACTGGTAACGTTGTTACTGACTGGTTGGAGAGGTGAACATCAATTCTATATTTGAGTTGATTGTTGGGACCGAGAGAGAGAGGGAAGAAGGTCTTGAGGTGTGGCGAGCCTTTGAGGTGGAAGAAGAAGTGGCATCTTATTTATTATATTTTCTTCTGAGTATTTAATACAATTGTGTATTGTCTCTCAAATCCTGTGTTGTTTTATATTTTTAGTTACTTATTGATTCTGATATAATTCCGTGTTTAGTTGCTAATACAAGAAGTAATCATATGTGCTCTAATTGAGGAGCAAGATCTTGACAAATTGGTATCAGAGCTTTTGGTTGGGTTGACTAACAGGTGGTTCAGATCTGGTAGTGTTTGTTGATTACAGGTTACTCACAGGGGTTTCTAATTGAGTGGGAGTATAGCAATGGCAGAAAAAAGTAAGCTACGAATGGAGAAACTGAATAGCACGAATGGTCTGATTGATGGAAAGAAAGAGCAAGGAAATAAAGATTGTTGGTTGGTAGCAGATCAACAGGGAGGAGCAGATGTTGCAGGGGATGTTGCAGAGGATGTTTTGGATAAAGTAGAATCTTGGTTTACAGATTCTTTTGCCTCTTTCCATGCAGCCCGAAATAGAGCATCTTTTCATGGGTATGTCTTTGGAGACTTTGGAGAGATTTATTTAGGAGCTGGAGAGCCTTGTCAAATGATTGGCAAAGGGGAGGTGAAGCTGAAATTGCAGACGGATAACACACAGGTGTTGAATGAGGTTATGCAGGTACCAGTCTTGGAGATGAGTCTAATTTTTTCAGGAAAGTTAGGTGATGGGAGATGCACAGTAACTCTCACAGCGGATGCACTTGAATTAGATGGTGGTAAGAAAGTAGGTATCTTTTATTTATCTACTTATATTACTGATTCACCTTCTGTTACAGAGATGTGGCTTTGTAGGCTTGGTTATATATGTAGGAGGGGAATGCATGTTCTTAAGCGAAAGACAGAAATCTTTGACAAACTTAAGAACTGAAAAGCCTTGGTGTTCATGGAGGATATGACGAACAGAGATCAACTGAGGGGACTGAATTATTCTAAGCAGGGTTGTGTTGATTTGAACAGGGTTTTGACCCAAAAGAAGCTCGCGGGTAAAAATTCATCACTCACAGGCGAACACATGTACCGGCATCGGTCAGGAGGAACCGACGTTGAATAGACAGGCACCAACATCGGTCATGTGCAGATCAACAAATTCGGTGGTGTCGAGAATCAAGAACCGACGTCAGTCATACAATGACTGACGTCGGCAGACAGGGTCAGTCGCAGAGAACTGACGTCGGTTGGGAGCAAATTGGGAGATGGCCGAGATCGGTCACTGGAATGGATATTGGGCAGACAACAAGCTGTCAACAAGTTTCAAACGCCCATATGGAGGTCAAAAAGGGTAAGTGAACCTCATATTCATTATTCACCTTCTTTATATTGCTTATTGATGGTCAAGAACCAGGAAGATGTGAAGAGGCAATGCAGGTAGAATCCAGATACAGTGGGAGCTTGGCATGGATGAAGAATGTGAGTCCTTGGAGAAGAACTAAACAGGTATTTGTTGGTAGAGTTGTCAGATGGAAGAAAGCACTGAGAGACGGATGGATTTCCAAGTTAAAGAAGAGAGTGAATGGATACGTGAGACAGAAGGCCAAGGTATATGGTCTTGAAAAAGTTGCAGGACAGTGGTACAGGTTTGACAGGTGGATGACAAAGCAAGGCTTCAGTTAATGTCAGTGTAACTATTGTGTTTGTTCTTGCCAGGTGGATGATAAGTCATGACATTATCTTGTTACTGTATGTGGATGGTATACTAGTTATAGGATCAAATATACAGGTTTTGCTGAGCTAAGGGTAAGGTTAGTTCAGTGGCATGTCATAAAGAATTTAGAGCAGCGAAATTCTTTGGCATAAGAGACATGGAGATTTGGTCTCCAGTGGGAGCTGATGTGAAGACGGTGTTGGCGAGGTTCATGATGCAGAATGCAGAATCGGTAAGCACACCAAAGGCTGGACAGTTCAAGTTGAGCTTAGAATAGGGTTCAAAATCACATGAGGTCTAGTGTAGACTTGAGTTTTCCCAAGCAGTGGGAGCTGTCAGAGAGTTTGGAGCCAATTCGGGGAAGGTAGACTCTCAGGTACTTGAGAGGGACTAGCAGCAGGTTAACATGTTATGCAAGGTCAAGGACTTCGCTACATGGATATGTAGGTTCGGATGTGGCAGGTTACTTGGATGATAGGAAAGACATCACAAGGTGTGTGATGGTTGGTCTTCAGGGTTGAGCTTGAAGAGGGATACAAGTCAAAAAATAGATTAGACGGGGTACAGATACAGGGACAGGTGCAGCTGTTTATCTCCAAGTGGGAGATTATTAGGTTGTGGAGCTAAAAGCTTCACCAGGATGCAAACAGAAGGAGTTAGGGAGGTTGCAGAGTGTTTGTTGAGTGTTACAGTCACCGGCGTCAGTCAGGACAACCGACATCGGCAGGGTACAGACAGAAGGCAATCGACGTCGGTCAGAGATCGGTCGGCGTCGGCACCCCCAGGAAAACAAGGACCGATGTCGGTCACCTGTGTGGTTTGAACTGCGAATGTTACGGGTAGTTAGCTAACGAACCAAGTGTTTGCATGTCAAAATCCAAATTTAGACTAGAAGCTATGGATCTAATTATTGTAATTAGGTGTCTAATTATTGTTTGCATGAGATATATTTAAGAGACTCATTGGTTGTATTGTAAACTAGTGCTAGAGAGTAAGAGAGCAAAATAAGCTCCTTCAGAGAGTAAGAGAGCAATGGTGTGTTCCTCCTAGTGCCACAGTACCAAGAGTGGGTATTGGTTTGGAGAATCAGAGGGGTTCTTTGTGTTTGTATGATCTTAGTCAGCAGGTGTGCGTGGCTTCTTTTGGAGATCTACAATGGTGAGTAAGGTCTAGTGATTTGCAGGTAGCAGTAGAGAGCAGGAGATCTACTTGGAGTACGATTGTGTACTTGGTGTACTGGCAGCGTTGTTACTGACTGGTTGGAGAGGTGAACATCAATTCTATATTTGAGTTGATTGTTGGGACCAAGAGAGAGAAGGAAGAAGGTCTTGAGGTGTGGCGAGCCTTTGAGGTGGAAGAAGTGGCATCTTCTTTATTGTATTTTCTTCTGAGTATTTAATACAATTGTGTATTGTCTCTCAAATCCTGTGTTGTTTCATATTTCTAGTTACTTATTGATTCTGGTATAATTTCGTGTTTAGTTGCTAATACAAGAAGTAATCATATGTGCTCTAATTGAGGAGCAAGATCCTGACAATTGAGACATAGTACAAATATATAAAATTTCCACTATAATCATTCTCCTTCCTCATAGTTTAGTTGTTCGAACAACTAACCATTAGTATTCCTTAAATCACTCATATCCCTAATCTAGGAAGGTTGATCTAACAACTATTAACTCTTTATGTGATTTGTTTTATAAAATCACTTACATGAATATATTTACTAATATAAAATATGTTCACACTAAAATATTTCCAACACCCCCTGAAGCCAAATTGTAAAATATGTCCCCTTTCAAAAGTTATTATCATTTGAGCAAATCTGATTTATTGTTTGTGCATGCAAAATAATTAAAATAATCACATAGCTCACACATCAATGGTCTTTAAGTAGAATTGTAGCTTAGTATGTCATGTGTTGGAGTTGATTTTCATGCCTTCACATTTTGATTTTGCCTTGGATGATTGCTTACAGCTAATGCTTATGTTTGGACAAGAACTTGAGATTCTAAATTCTTGAGATACTCATGAGTATCTCCCAACAGGATTCACCATTTATTGTTTGCTTGCACACCACGCCTCATTTTCAAGCTGAAAATGGGGACCCTCTTTTTCATGGTTGATCTAAATGTTGTTCCATCTAGTTTAAGGGACCTTTCACATTTGAGGGTTTGCTTAGGAGTGGGATTTTGCATCTTTGTAAATGGTTAAATCTGATAAAGGTTTGTGCTTACTACGGGCTTCATGGCTAAATCTAAAGTTGAGAGATTTTCAATTTCAAACATAGGCTATTGAATCAATTTCCATGTGGTAGGTCTTGGTTTATTTTATAATTTGAATCATCTTTCCTTTGAGAATGTTATGGTCCTGGTGGGCAGACTTCACTAACACCTCAAGGTTTTGGTGTAGCAGTTCGTTACATGTGGTATCAGAGCCTCCACCCAGGTTCAAGTCACAGAGCGGGTGGCTACGCCGGCATGGCAGTGTTCATCCGGGGCTCGTACACGTAGGGAATCCTGGTGGTACGAGCGCAAACCCAGCCTAGAGTCTGGGATGTTATGGTCCTGGTGGGCGGACTTCAGTAATGCCTTGAGGTTTTGGTGTAGCGGTTCGTTATAGAGAAGATAACCTAGGTCAACTTTATTTTGACCACTAGTTCAGAGACTATCCAGTTTGTTTGAAAGTCTATTGTTTATTCTCCATGTAGTTGGACTTTAAAACCTATTTTATGCAAATGGATTGATTTATTATCTCTTTCATGTTCTTGCATTTCATAGGAAATATTTGTCCATACCTTCATGCCTTAGCTAAGTATGCAGGTTTCACTTGCCCACGTTAACCAGATTTCTAATGCTTTGTTTGACCCTTTTTAAACTTAACATCAAGGTCTAGGTTCCCCATTGGTTTACTTTACCCTATTTTATTTGTTTAGGTCCTTGCCTTAGTCATTTATTTATTTTCTCATGAGTCTTTTGATTCCCCCCAACCTTTCCACATGTCACCATCGAATCATTTCAAATTTCCATGCCCAACCAAAAAGTTTTTACGTAAAAGTTCCCCCAGGCCTTGAGATTGTGCCATGCGCCATGATCCTAGTGACCTAGCTCTATAGGGGATTAATCGACATGCAATAGTTTCATGGCCTCGAAGGCTCAAGATGTTGCCATGTGGTGACATCCCAAGAGCCTACGACCATAGAGACTCTGGTAAAAGTATAATAGTCCCATGGTCTCGATGTCCTGAGAGGTTACCACATAGTGACATATCAGGAGATTAGGATCATGGGGATGAGATTGATACAATATCTAGCTCAGAAGATTGAGTCACCAGGGTGATGTTGTGTGGCATCATCCCATGTACCCAACCCATAGACCCATCTTGATGAGGAATTACCATGTGGCACCTTGATAACATTAGTATTATCTTGAGCTTAAATTTGATGGGCATATGCCCATCACCAAACCATAAACCCTAGGCCTCTAGGCTAATAAGGACATGCCATGTGGTGATTGACGAGCTTAAATTCAATGGTTGTCCCAAACATCAAAACTGTTAAAGGCTTGAGGAAGACACTAGTGTATTAAATGTCAAAATTACATTGGTTGAACAAGCTTCATAATGACATTATTTAATTTTAAGATGCTCAGGCCAAATTAATGATAAATTTGTATATGTTGTGTATGTATAGAAACACCTATGTTTAAATCAAAATCTTATTAATGTGAATGTATATGTCCTAATAGTAAAATATTTTCTTTGTTTCTTGCATTTGATCAAAATTAGTTAAGGCTTCTCTATTTATGATTCCATCATTTTAATGCTCTTGCCTTGCCACCTCTTCGAAGGATTTACACTTAACCATTTTGTTTGATCTCATAGGGTTCATATTTCAATTTAAGCTATTGATTTGGATGCATGTCTTCATCGGGGAGTTCAGGCCTTTAACCAAAGCAAAATATAAACTTTGGCTAATGAAACAAAAGAACCATTCATCATAACAAAGGCATATAGTAAATGATCATAATGCAAAAAGGACAAACTTAAATTGGTGAAACATGAAAAACCATCTATAAATCTTGTTCAACAAGGTAAAAGGGGTAAGTCAATGTACATATGCAATAACGAAGGAAATAATTAAGATAACTCCAAATTAAGGAGAAAGTGACAAATTAAAAATGTTGGATGGAATGGTAATCCCAAGAAAAAACCAATGACAATCTACCAGCAGTATTTGAATTTGATTACAATTAGCCTCATAATTTAATATAAAGGAGTTAGTATGGCATGAGTCATCACATGGCGTTCACAGGGTAAAGATCCAAGAAGGGATAATGACCATAAAATACAAATTTTAACTTTTAAAGAGGTGTGGCCTCTAACTACAAAGCATGGGCATGCATTCATATTTGTCAAAGAATTAGGACCCTCAATTGCATCTCCTCAATCCACAATGAATACTTGTAACTTCCCTGTTAGTGGGAAATGGAAAATTTGAGAATGGGATCCATGAACTTGGAGGTATATATAAGATTAATGACCACATTGTAATAAGGGTTGGCTGATTTTAGTATAGTGACGCTATGCCCATTTACTTTCAACATTTTCTTGATTTGTAGATTAGTTTTTTGAATCTTGGTGTATTACAAGTAAAGTCTGTGAATGAATGACTATGGTAAATCCCATTTTGATTAATCAACCGGTATATCTTGATGCTTCGAGTATTGTGGAGCCTAGTGATCATTTTATATGCATGTATTATGGTGGTTATGTTTTTTCCTTATCCTAGTCAATGTTTCCTTTAGACTCTTACACCTTCCTTTGGTTGTAGTTGTGTTAGGTTTGGATCAGCTAAGGACTAGTTTCAATGGATGTGCTCGATTAGACTATTCAATTTTATCTTCATTACAACAAGCTCTTTCTTCTCTTTCTCTCTACCCTTTTCTTTTATTTTTATTTTGTTTATTTATTATATTAGGTAGTTTAGACCTTGTATATCAATAAATCTAATTTGTTGTTAATGCTTATCTTGATTGCTTGATCTTTGTATAATATTGCATACACATTATTGAATCCACTCTTGCATGCAATAGACATGTTTTAAATCAGTTGTATGTCATGGTCAAATTTTTATATGTTATTTTCTTAGGTAAGTTCATTCATAATGCAATGATTTTTATAAAATATTCTAAATAGGTCCCTTGCATGGAATGGTCACAATGATCCAACCAAGTTACCCTGCATACCAAGACCTGGTAACCAAAGCCTTGGGGAGCATGTTTTTATTGCAATAAATCTCTCCTTCAATGAGAGTTAAGGATTAACAACCCTTACCTATTATTGGTCGTGTCAAAACACCTCCCAAAAATAAGCATATCATAAAATTCATTGTATTAATTGTGATCAAAGAAGCATATGCCCCAAATGTAGTCTATCATGTGGGAAGATGAAAAGTCCAACATATGTATGTGCATGTATCATGTATTTGGTGTATGTCTATATCACACTCAATTATACTTGAAACATGTGTGTCTGAAAAATAAATGATATGTTATCTACTAACATAAATTAAACATAAAATCCAAGGAGCTAGTAAACATCTGAATGTTAAATATTTTTGTATTTTATATTTTTTGAATATTTTTGTATTTTTTTGAATATTTGATTTTTTATATTTTTGGAACATTTGGAATGGAGAAAGGTCTAACCTATGATCCCATATAAGGGATGCTCACAGGTAATTCCTATCTCAAAAAAAGTTACATCAAACTGGTGATACTACTAAGAAGCATGTATAGGTGTCATAATTGGAACTGTAGAATCAATGTTACATGGCATATGTCTCATAAGATTTTTAGTCGTGAAGAGGTAATATAAGAAGTAGGGGTTCATGTAACCCATTATTTAATGTATTGTAGTTTTCTAGGTGTAACTATAATTGGAACATGTTTATGTGCTCTTAACAACTTGGTAGATCGTGTAGGTATAGACGAAGATTCCATAGAATCCACCTGTATCTTTGTTGCAACAATCTCTCAAGGATGGGTTACCTAGGAAAGAAGATTACATGTTGCTTACCATTTTAAGGATGATTAACCTTATTAGGTTGTATAATTAGTTGTTTGGGAATAAACTTCACTTTCTCAAGCCAATTTTCATATGAAATTATATAAATTGTGATTACCCTATTGGTATGTATGTATTTAATACACCTATGTACTATGGAAGGTACAACACAACATATGTGTTTATTATTTTGAATACTTTACTTTTATTTATGTAATATGTTTGAAATAAATATGATACTTGCTTATGTCGCAAAGTAATTTTTATTCATTTAGTTAGTTTGATTCAGGGATGACTAATGTAATCACTGTACACAATGGAATGCAATGGAAATAAAATCTATCAATTGTAATGATCATATTGTAACTGTACTTTAGCTTTTAGTTCTAACATAATATTTGGTGCATATCTATAAATATGTTGACCTGACCTCAAGGAATCCTCTGTCAATGAGCTTTACCTACATAGCCAATATTCTAGGGAGGGCCTCAAACATATGTAGTTCTCTCATAGGTGTTGGTTTGTGTGTGTACAAGGATGAAATATATTATATGCAAGGGCATGCAATGATCTACCTTTAAAATTTGATAAATACTCATTGATAGTATTTGAGTGTTTCATATATGTAATGTGACTAATCCTTTGGTTGATATAAAAATAGGGAAGAATGGAGAATATAACTCAGTTGTGCAATTGATTGATTGAGCTTGAATATGTGTTTACTTGGTATTTTTTATATGATTAATGAATGGGATTAGATTTGTATTTACACTACACCTTTTGAAAATATATCAAAGAAGGGTTAAATAAAATAAATGTGTTGACCAGTAAGATTCAAAATATTTTCAAATTACATGAATTTTGAAGACTAGACACTTGATAAGAATCTAGACACTTGCATCAACACAAGTGTCTATATGTGGGATACAAGTGTTTGATAGGTTAGAAAGCTATTGAGTATTTGAAACTAATAGTGAAGGATATATATCAGGTTTTAGATTTTTATATATTGAAGAAGATATATGTCATCATAAATGATAGGGTCAACCCATAAGATAAGTAATTAGGCATAGTGAAATGGTGAATGTGAGCCTTTCAACAACAACAAAGTTTAGAACTGAGTGATAGAGCCATGATAGGTATTTGTCAATTATACAAGACTAAGATGCTATATAAATAAAATTTTATTAACTATATTTGCCTCCCCCCTTTAGTTTAGTAATGTATAAGGATGGAATTATTAGGTTAAAATAAATAATTATGTACTTATGTGTGTATAACACACATTTCATCTCCTTGAGCCACTTTGAGTGTTTTTCTAGTGTATGATCTATAATCAAGAGCATGCTACCATATAAATCAGTTCATATAATGTAAAAATTTACATAATTGAAATGCTTGAAAAGAAATAGAGCAAGGAAGGAGTACATGTTTGTTGATACAATCATGCTGCCTTTTGATACTTTGAATTGGTAAATGTGCTTCCTTATGAAGCATTGGAGTTGAGAGAGGATTAACACTGAACTTTTAAGATTTTAAGAGGAAAATTGGAAGGTAATTATGCCCCCAATATGGTGTAAGGGTGAGTTTTGATTCAACCATTAAAACAATTGAACCTTAATCCCACAACTCAAGTGACAATAGAATAAAATCTAAGTGTTAAACTCAACCTAAAAAATGGACATAATGCTAGGCTATTAAGGATGTTAAATCTCAACCGCAATACTAAAAAGAGCCAATTGTTATAAACCAAAAAGTCTTAGAGTAGTGCTTCCATGTGAAAATAATGTTTCTTGGTACATAGATATCATGTTTTCTTGGTAAATAAGTTTAAATAAGTTTTTAAATGTATTTGTAATTTGTTAGGAACTCATGCTATCCCTTCTCTTTACTTTGTTAGTATATTAGCTGCTATGGATGCATATGCTTTATAAGTCATCACGTGAGTATTATATTTTATCTCACATACATGAAAATTAGTAGTTGCTTAGATTAAACTTAGTATATAAGGAAGTGTTGAGGCCGATGAAGGCATCTACAAATTTATTGTATTGAGATTGCTCAAAGGAGGTTGCCCCCTCGAAGTGTCTTGTGATCAATATATTCCCTTCAATGTTTTTGATAATTATATAAATCTGTTATGTCATGCATTTTCATTAAATAAATCTATTATTTCATGCATTTTTATTAATTTATTGTAGAGGATCCTCTCATCTAGTGTCAGAGCAATTTTTAGGGCCAAATTGTTAGGGTGTGGAGCTAAAACCTTCAACTTGTTGCAGACACGAAGAAACAGGTGGTTGCTGAAGATGCAAAAGCACCGGCATCGGCAGCATGACCGACGTCGGTCATCACTAGTGCAGAAGGCAACCGGCGATGGTAGGGAGTCAGCCGACGTCGACAGCACCAGGCAAGCAGGGACCGACGTCGGTCGCTTGTGTGTTCCAGAACTGCTGTTGACGAACAGTCAGTTAAGTGAAGTGAGTGTTTACATGTTTAGGGACTAATTATAGTCACGAGCTACGTGTCTAATTATTGTAATTAGAGTTCTATTTTTGTATGCATGGGATTCTATTTAAAGACCCATGAGTCATGTATTGTAATTATCAAGAAGGCAAGTAAAACATTGAAGCAAGGTCAAGGAGATCTATAGGTGTAAGGTCAAGGAGATCAGCTGAAGCATTCAAGGAGGGGATAAAAATTTAGGTTGTTGAGTTGGGTTTGGTTGAGCAAGAGAGAGAGGGAAGAAGGTCTTGAGGTGTGGCAAGCCATTGAGGTGGAGGAAGAAGTGGCATCTTCCTTATTGTATTTTCTTCGAGTAATATTTAATACAAGAGTGTGTATTGTCTCTCAAATTCTTTGTTGTCTCATGTTTTTAGTTACTTAATAATTTTGGTATAATTTCGTGTTTAATTGCTTATAAAAAAGTAATCAATTGTGCTTCCGTTGGATAAGGGGTTCCTAACAGTTGGTATCAGAGCTACGATTTGCAGGGAGCAGGTTATTATTTTTTGATTACAGGTCATTCACAGGGTTTTCTGATTGAGTGGGAGTTTAGCAATGGCAGAAGATAGTAAGATACGAATGGAGAAGTTTAAAGGTAAGAATTATCAACATTGGAGGATGCAGATAGAGGATTATCTATATCAAAAAGATTTGTACTTATCGTTGGGTGGGGTTGCATGCAAGCCCACAGATATGAAGGATGAAGAATGGAACGTTCTTAATCGAAAGGCTCTCGGTTCCATAAAGTTGAGCCTTGCATCGTTTGTGATTTTCAACTTGTCACAGTGTAAGACAACAGAAGAGTTGATAAAGTCCTTGGCGAATTTATATGAAAAGCCCTCAGCGTCAAATAAGGTATTTCTTATGAAACAGTTATTTACTTTGCAAATGCAGGAAGGTGGATTGGTATATACTCATCTTAGTGATTTCCATGGTTTGGTAAACCAGTTAGCTTCAGTCAATATTGTTTTTGATGATGAAGTAAAGGCTCTCTTGATATTATGCTCTTTACCTGAAAGTTAGGATAGTTTGGTTATGACAGTAAGTAATTCTGCATCTGCTTCTAAAATCTTAAAAGTTGATGATGTTGTGAGTGTGATTTTGAATGAAAAAATACGCTGGAAAATCACAGGTGAATCATCAGGGAATGCTCTAAGTGCAGAAAGTAGGGGAAGGCAAAGAGAGAAAGTGGAGCAAGGGAAATCAAGGTCGGGAAGGAGATCCGAATCCAAAGGTATTACCTGCTGGTTTTGTGGAAAGAAAGGACACACAAAGAAGGAGTGTTGGTTGCAAGATAAAGAGAATCAACCTGAAGGTAAAGAAGAAGCAAAGGATGCAAATATCATGGTACAAGATGCTCTCATACTTTCTTTGGATAGTTAGGTAGGATCATGGATTTTAGATTCTGGTTCATCTTTTTATGCATCCCCAAACAGATATTTGTTCCATGAGTATGTCCAGGGAGACTTTGGAGTGCTTTATTTAGGGGATGGTACGCCTTGTCAGATAGTTGGCAAAGAGAAAGTGCAGCTGAAATTGCAGATGGACAACACATGGGTGTTGAAGGAGGTCATCCATGTCCCAGTTCTGAAGTAGAGTTTGGTTTCTGTAGGAAGGTTGGGTGATGAGGGGTGCACAATAACCCTCACAGCGGATTCTTGGAAGGTTACCAAGGGAGCACTTGTTTTAGCAAGAGGTAAGAAAGTAGTTACTCTTTATCTATCTACTTGTATTACTGATTCTACTTCTGGTTTATCTACTTCAACTGTAGATTCGAAGATGTGGCTTAATAGGCTGGGTCACATGAATAAGAAGGGAATGGATGTTCGTGATTCAAAAGGTATGTGTTCAGATTCGGAAAGCATAGATAGAGTTCATTGCAGGAAAAGGAAATTTGATGCTTTTGACAGGAACAAAGAAGCCTTGGTGTTTATGGAGGAGATGAGGGACAGAGATCAGTCACAAGGGCTGAATAATTTTGAGCAGGGAAGTATGGATAGAGGTTTGATCCAAGATGAGCTCGCAGATGAAGGTTTCATCACTTATAAGAACACACAGACACCGACATCGATCACATGGCACTGACATCGGTCAGACAGATACTGACATCGGTCATGTGCAGACCAGCAGGGTTAGTAGAGTCAGTAGGAGAAGACCGACGTCGGTTAGGCAGGAACCGACGTCGACAGGGGGGACACCAGCGTCAGCCAGGGGTAACGACATCGACAGTCAGGGTCAGTGCAGGGAATCGACATCGATCGGGAGCAGACTGGGAGATTGGCCGAGATCGGTCACTGGAACGGATGTTGGGCAGACAACAAGCTGTCAAGGAGTCTCAAATGCCCATATGGAGGTCAGAAAGGGTAAGTGAACCTCATATTTGTTGTTCACCTTCTTTATATTGCTTACTGATAGTCAAGAACTAGGAAACAGTGGGAGCTTGGCATGGATGAGGAGTGTGAGTCTTTGGAGAAGAACCAAACAAGTATTCGTTGGTAGAGTTGTCAGCTGAAAGAAAGCACTGGATAGAGAGATAGATTCCCGTTTTAGAGAAGAGAGTGGATGGACACGTGAGACAAAAGGCTATGGTATATGGTCTTGATTAGACTGCAGAGCAATGGAGGTTTGACCATTGTATTTTATCTTTATCAGGTTGGATAATATTAGCTACATTATCTTGTTACTGTATTATGTTACTTGTTGCAGGGTTTCATATACAGGGAGTTTCTGAGCTAAGGGTAGAGTTAGTTCAGAAGTATGTCATGAAGAATTTGGGAGTAGCAAAATTCTTTTGGCATAAGTGACAGATATAGCATCACAGGTTGTGTGGTGGTTAGTCTTCAGGGGTGATCTTGAAGAGGGATACAAAGCCAAGGGAACAAAATAGATGGAGTACAGGTACAGGTACAGTTGTAGCTGTTTATCTTCAAGTGGGAGATTGTTAGGGTGTGGAGCTAAAAGCTTCAATTTGTTGCAGACACAAAAAAATAGGTGGTTGCTGAAGATCCAGAAGCACCGACGTCGGTCATCACCAGTGCAGAAGGCAACCGGCGACGGCAGGGAGTCGGCCGACGTCGGCAGCACCAGGCAAGCAGGGACCGACGTCGGTCGCCTATGTGTTTTAGAACTGCTGTTGACGAACAATCAGTTAAGTGAAGCGAGTGTTTGCATGTTTAGGGACTAATTATAGTCACGAGCTGCGTGTCTAATTATTGTAATTAGAGTTCTATTTTTGTGTGCATGGGATTCTATTTAAAGACCCATGAGGCATGTATTGTAATTATCAAGAAGGCAAGTAAAGCATTGAAGCATTGAAACAAGGTCAAGGAGATCTACAGGTGTAAGGTCAAGGAGATCAACTGAAGCATTCAAGGAGGGGATAACAACTTAGGTTGTTGAGTTGGGTTTGGTTGAGCCAGAGAGAGAGGGAAGAAGGTCTTGAGGTGTGGCAAGCCTTTGAGGTGGAGGAAGAAGTGGCATCTTCCTTATTGTATTTTCTTCTAGTAATATTTAATACAAGAGTGTGTATTGTCTCTTAAATTCTTTGTTGTCTCATGTTTCTAGTTACTTAATCATTCTGGTATAATTCCGTGTTTAATTGCTTATAAGAAAGTAATCAATTGTGCTTCCGTTGGATAAGGGGTTCCTAACAAGTTTTGATTCAGCCATTAAAACAATTGAACCTTAATCCCACAACTCAAGTGACAATAGAATAAAATCCAAGTGTTATAACCAACTCAACCTAAAAAATGGACATAATGCTAGGCTATTAAGGATGTTAAATCTCAACCACAATACTAAAAAGAGCCAATTGTTATAAACCAAAAAGTCTTAGAATAGTGCTTCCATGTGAAAATAATGTTTCTTGGTACATAGATATCATGTTTTCTTGGTAAATAAGTTTAAATAAGTTTTAAAATGTATTTGTAATTTGTTAGGAACTCATGCTATCCCTTCTCTTTACTTTGTTAGTATATTAGCTGCTATGGATGCATATGCTTTATAAGTCATCACGTGAGTATTATATTTTATCTCACATACATGAAAAGTAGTAGTTGCTTAGATTAAACTTAGTATATAAGTAAGTGTTGAGGCCGATGAAGGCATCTACAAATTTATTGTATTGAGATTGCTCAAAGGAGGTTGCCCCCTCGAAGTGGCTTGTGATCAATATATTCCCTTCAATGTTTTTGCTAATTATATAAATCTGTTATGTCATGCATTTTCATTAAATAAATCTATTATTTCATGCATTTTTATTAATTTATTGTAGAGGATCCTCTCATCTAGTGTCAGAGCGATTTTTAGGGCCAAATTTTTTCCTCTCAGAAGTGTTTTTTTGCTTCGTTGCATAATTCATTTGAGTATTTTTTTGTATCACAATAATCTATTTCAGATCAAGGTAAATACTTTTCCGCATAACTATGGGAAGTGCTTGGGTGTAAGCCCTAAAACTCATTGTAAGGATACCATAGAAACCCCAAAGTAACTATCCCATTGAGAGGACCTACCAACAAAAAGGGCAATGGCCCCATCTTTATTGATTATTTCCCATCCATAAGGAAAACCAAGATATATCATTTAAGGGTAAATCTGTGGCTAGAAATTTTTTAGAGAACGATACTTGATCAGACAACATTAGTGGCCAGAGAGATATGCTTAAAACTTTAGGTAGTCATGAAAACTTGGGTCCCATTTCTATTAGTTTTAGACTATTACCAGTGGAGTATCAAAAAACTTATCATATCAGATCTTTGCATATTACTAGTATAGTATCAGTAGACTTGCCATATTGCTTTTAACATATTACTAGCAGAGTATCAAAAATTTTCCATATCAGATCTTTGTATATTACCAATAGAGTATTAGAAGACTGGCCATACCAATTTTAACTTATTACCAGTATAGTATCATAAAATTGCCATATCAAATCTACGCATATTACCAGTAGAGTATCAACAGAATTGTCATATCAGTTTCAAAATATTCCTAGCAGAGTATCAAAAAAATTACATCTCTCCATCTATAGCCCTGTTCATCCTCAAAATTTATTTAGAGATCTAGAATTCCATTCTCCACATTTTATTCCTTAAGGTCCCATATCTTGATTTCACTCCTAATTCCCACAAATTTCAATTTTCCCTTTTTCAATTTTTGTCATAACTACTATTTTTGTCTGTTTGCCTAAAAAAAAATTTAGTGTTCATCTCCTTTTTCTGCTTCTTTGTCCCACTTTGATAATTTTTTTAGCCTTTTCATTTTCACTTCTGAAATTGCCCTAGCCTTCATCAATCATATTCCCACTATGCAAAAAAATTAATAAAAGTACCTTTGCCCCTTCTGATTTCACCTAAATTAAAAAAATTCCTTACTAAACATGTCTTAACTCTAGTTTTCCTACCCATTACAAAAAAAAAATCTCTTATTCTAGCCATGGTAGTAACCCTAATAGGAAAAAAAATATGGAGGATGAAATTGCCACCCTCAAGACCCAAATAGAAGATCTTGATGAAAAAATTCTTGGCCTTAATCTTCAACATACTGCCTTGAATAACAGACGACATCCAAAGTCCTCTTCAGACACCAGGTTTTTTTCTTCCAATAATTTGTATGGGTTGAATCTTGATTTTTCTTAATTCAATGGTACAGATATGATTGGATGGATTTATCAGGTAGAACAATATTATAGTTTGCATAATACTTTTGATGCCAATAAAGTCCTGTTTGCATCCTTTCACTTGGAACATGAATCCTTTTAATGGTATCATTGGTATATTAAGGCTCATGATGAGTCAATATGGATTGATTTTTGCACGTTCATTTTACAATAGTTTGGCCCTAGTGCTTTTGATGACTTCACTGAAACACTCACTAAACTTTACCAATTAAGAACCATGAAAGAATATCAAATAGAATTTGAAAAACTAGCCAATCACACAGAGGGATTATCTGATGAATTCTTTAAAAATTACTTTTCTAGTAGATTGAAGTATGTAATTTGATCTGAGGTTAAAATGCTCCAACCTAACACAATGATGGAAGCCCTAAGGTTGGCTAATTTGGTAGAGGACAAGATCACAACTCAGTAGTGATTCAAATCTAATTTTGCTCCATTCAGAAATATAACTCCATAATGATCTCAAACAACATCAGACCCTAGAACCACTCTTATCAAGCATTTGACTGAAGTAGAGATGCGAGCATGTAGATAAAAAGGACTATATTATAATTGTGATGAAAAATTCATTTAGGGACATCGATGTGTTGAGAAAAAGCTCTACCTAATGGATGTGGAGTCTCCACCCAAAACTGAAGTTTAAGATGTTCAAGATACAACAAATAATCTGAAAGAAGCTCAATCGATTATGGAACCTAATTCTCAAAAAGACTACCCTGAGATCTCTCTCTATGCTTTAGCAGGATTCACCACCTCACAAACCATGCGGGTCAGGGGGTACTTCAAGAAGATCCATCTCACAATACTCAATGATTCTAGTAATACTCATAACTTCATTAACCCTTGGATCGCCAAATAGGGTGATTATTTTATCCATCCTTGCTCCAACTTTGAAGTCATGATTGCCAATGGGGTAATATTACCCTACAAAGGGAAGTGTTGTAATATGTGTATCTCTATTGGAGATTATAACTTATGCTCTGACATGTTTTCTTTACCCTTAAGTGGATGTGATGTTATTTTGAGAGCCTAATGCTTACGCACACTTGGACCCATCTTATGAGATTTTGCTGAACTTTGGATGTAGTTTTCAGACAATGGGCAAAAATACACATTGAAAGGATTACACCCAGGGTCTCTCAGGATTATAAGTTTACATCACATGGAAAAGCTTCTTAAGAATAATTCACATGGTGTTATTGCCTAGCTCCATTCCATTCAAATACAACCATCAATGATATCCACTAGTCCTTCTGATCTACAAACCTTTTTGCATAGGTATGCATGTGTCTTTGCTGAACTAGTAGGATTACCACCTTCATGATTAGAGGAACACCATATTCATCTCCTTCCTATAAGTGTTCCTCCCAACATCGGGCCCTAATACTACCCATTTTATCAAAATATCAAGATCGAGATGCTCATTTGAGACTTACTAAATCAAGGCATCATTCACCCCAATACCAGCCCAAATTCTTCCCCAATTCTACTTATCTAGAAAAAAGATGGGTCATGGCACCTTTGCATTGACTTTCTAGCACTTAATCACATCATAATTAAGGATAAGATTCTAATCCCTGTTATTGATGAGCTTCATGGCACTCATTTTTTACCCAAGTTGGATATCCATTTTGGATATCACCATATCCAACTTCATGAGGATTATATCCCTAAGATAGCTTTTCGCACGCATGATGGCCACTATGAGTTTATGGTCATGCCCTTTGGCCACACTAATGCTCCTTTAACATTCTAGGCATTGATGAATAAAATATTCTGGCCCTACCTGTGGAAATTCATTCTAGTCTTCTTCGATGATATCCTCATCTATAGTAAAACATGGTCTGAGCATCTCCAACATTTGGAGCTCGCATTGCAACTTCTCTTTGATCATCATATCTATGTAAAATAGTCCAAATGTAATTTTGGCTAAGATAAAGTGGAGTATCTCAGTCATATTGTTTTAGCCTAAGGGGTTCGAGTGGATCTTTAAAAAATAGTTGCCATGACAAATTAGCCTCATCCTCAGACACTCAAGAGCCTATGTGGTTTTTTAGGGCTGGCTGGATACTATCACAAGTTTGTCAAGGATTATGAGAAGATTGCATCTCTACTGACAACTATAATAAAAAAGTATGCCTTTACATGGACATAAGCTGTTGAGTTTGCTTTTGAAGAATTGAAACAAGTTGTGTGTATTACACCTATTCTGGCTATGCTATATTTTTCTAAGACCTTCACTATCGAGAGTGATGCTTATGAAAATGGACTTAGTGTTGTTCTCCTTTAATAAAAAATCTCCATTGCATTCACCAGCAAATCCCTTTTTGGTAAGAAGTTAGTACTCTATACTTATGAGAAGGAAATGATGGCCATTTTGCATGTAACATAGAAGTGGTAGCCATACTTACTGGGGAGTCATTTTTGCATTAAAATTAATCACCAAAATCTAAAATATTTCTTAGAATAATAGTCTCCACCCTATCACAATAGAAATGGGTCAGAAAACTCATGGGTTCTGACTATGAGATCACTTACAAGAAGGGTAAGGATAATATTGTGACTAATGCTTTATCTCACACATTTGTTGACCAAGCTTCCCTTTCATTTATTATCATGCCTATTATGAATTGGTTGGACACTGTATAGTAAGGGTATGTTAATGACTCTTCATTATCTGAAATCATTCAATAGTTGGCCACTAACCCCTCTATCGTACCATATTATTCTTGGGATGGTACTTCTCTATGATACAAGGGTTGTTTGGTGCTTCCACAGAGCATAGATCTTCAACATGATGTATTTTATGAACTCCATGCTTCTCCATCAATAGGGCACTCAAAGTTTCTCAAATATTATGAGAAGGCATGACACAATTTCTTTTGGAAGGGAATGAAAAAGACAATTCAATAGATGGTGGTTGAATGTGATACCTACCAATGTAACAAGAGTGAAACAATACTCATTCTTGGGTTGTTCAAACCCTTGCCCATACCTAGCAGGAATAGGATAGATATGTATATGGATTTCATTAAGGGGATTCATAAATCTAGTGGTAAAATAGTGATCTTGGTTGTGGTTGATCGCCTATCCAAATATAGTCATTTTTATGCCCTCAACCATCCCTATAATGCCTCCACAGTCATACAAATTTTATTGGACCATATTTTTAGTTTTCATAGCATTCATTCTTCCATTGTCTCAGATCATGATGCAACATTTAACAATGATTTTTGAATAGAACTATTTTGACACATTGACACCCAATTGAAGATAAGTTATGGGTATCATCTACAAACAGATGGTTATACTGAAATTATCAACAAATGCTTGGAAACTTTCCTTCATTGCTTCACCTCAAAACAAAAATATCAGTGGGAAAAGTGGATCCCTCTCATCGAATGGTGGTACAATACCTCTTACCACACTTCAATTAAAATAACTCCATATGAAGAAATATATGATCAAGCACCACCAATGTTCCTTCCATACACCCCCAATAGTTCACCAGTTCAAGCAATTGACACTATTATCTAAACTCGGGATCAAATCCTCAACATCATGTGAGATAATATTTATATGGCACAAAATAGAATGAAATAACATGTTGATAAGTACCATTTCGAGCGCACTTTTTAAGCAAGTGATATGGTTTTTCTTAGCCTACAGCCATACAAGTAATCCTCCATAAAACTCAAAGGGTATCATAAGCTAACTCCCAAGTTCTATGGGCCATATAAGGTTCTCCAGAAGATTAGGTTGGCCGCTTATAAGTTGGAGTTCCCACCTTCTTCCTGAGTTCACCCAGTATCTCATGTCTCTTATTTGAAGAAATTTCTTGGCACAAACATCAGAGTGCAAACTATTTTACCAGAATTTGATAATGAAATATCCATCCTTCTTGAGTTAGAGGCAATCCTAGACATGCATACATTCCAACTCCACTCCTGCTCCATCATAGAGGTATTTATTCAATGGCATGGAATGCAACTAGAAGATGCAACATGAGAACCACTATTTCAGATTCAACACCAATTCTCACATTCTGAAGCTTTGAGAATAAATCTTTTTCTAAGAGGGAGGCAATGTTAGGAACCCATGATACCCCTTATTTTTACTTTGTTAGTATATTAGTTGCTATGGATGTGTATGCTTTGTAAGTCATCTCGTAAGCATTTTTTTATTCCACATTCATGGGAAGTAGTAGTTGCTTAGATTATACTTAGTATATAAGTAAGTGTTGAGGCCAATGAAGACATCCATGAATTTATTATATTGAGCTTGCTCCCTCGAAGTGGCATGTGATCAATATATTCTCTTTGATGTTTTTTATAATTATATAAATCTATTATGTCATGCATTTTCATTAAATAAATCTGTTATTTTGTGTATTTTCATTAATTTTTTGTAGGAGGATCATCTCATAATTTTTATTGCACTTGCATGACATAGGCACCTTTAATTTATCTCAAGTTGAAGTATTTATTAAAATATAATCTCTACCCTATAACTGTGTATAATATTTATCACAAATCCAAGAAACTCTATCTTAAATCTATAAAAATTGGTGCAGTGTATAGAATTTTGACCCAAGTGTATATTTGAATTGTGTGATCTGTAATAAAAATTTGGAAATTCTAATAATTATATAAGTGTGGAGGTCATGTTTATATGATGCCTCCACTAATATGTCGTCCCACCCCACCTTTTGAGGTGAGGGAAATGGAATTCAATAGTTACCTTACCTCAAACAGATAAGATAACTATATAATATGTGTATGAATCATGTAACATACAAAAGTAGCGTGTCTAAGTATCTATATCAATGAAGCTCACATTATGTGATCACAATAAGACATAAGATGTACGATATGTATCATAACAACATCTAGAAAGTAATAGTACAAGATTAGAAAACAATCAAGTACATACATAAGAGCACTCAAAGTCATACATAATGGGTCTAAAGAGACCTCAAACAAGGAGCATATTCAAGTTACACACATTTGAAGGAATGACATTCTTAAATGTCCAAAAAGAAAACAAATTAAAGTGGCATAGGGGCCCAAAAATAAGGAACATATTTAAATGTTCTAGAAACAAGACAATAACAAGTAAGAAAAAGACACTCAATGAAGTGAAAATATGAATAAATGAAGTATAAGCAACGAATATAAGCATATCATATTATTCTTTGTATCAATCATGATCAAAGAAGCAGATGCCCTCAATGTAGTGTATCATGCAGGAAGTATAAGGGTCTAACATATGTATATGCATGTACCATGTATCTAGTGTATGTATGTATTTCACTCAAATATGCATGAAACATATGTGTATCTAGAAAATAAATGGCATGTTATCTACTAACATAAATTAAACATAGATTCCAAGGAGATAGTGAACATGTGAATGCTGAATATTTTTATATTTTTGCATTGATTTGAATGTTTTTGTATTTTATTGAATATATATATATATATATATATATATATATATATATATATATATATATATATATATATATAATTTTAAGAATATTTAGAAAGGAAAAATGTCTAGCCTTTGATCTCATCTAAGGTATGCTCATAGGTAGTTCCAAATTAAAAATATGGTACATCAAATTGGTGATATTGTCAAAGAGCATGTATAGATGTCGTATCTGGAACTACAGGATCTATAGTGCTCTACGCATGTCTCATAGGAATTTATGGTTGTGAAGAGGTAATATAAGGAGTAGGGGTTCATGGAACCCATTATTTGGTGCTCTGTAGTTTATTGACTGCAACTATAACTGGAACATGTTTATGTTCACTTAGTAATTAGGTAGACAATGTAGGTGTAGACGAGGATTTTGTAGAATCCACCATATATCTCTGGTGCAATAGTATCTTAAGTATAGGCCACCTAGGAAAGGTTATTTATTGTTGCTTACCCTTTTGCAGATGATTAACCTTAATAGGTTGTATAATTAGTTATCTAGGAATAAACTTCTCTTGTTCAAGTGGATGTTTATATAAAATTCTAGAAATTATGATTACCATGTTGGTATGAATGTATTTAATGCATCCATGCACTGTGGAAGGTACAACACAAAGTATGTGTTTATTATTTCAAATAATTTACTTGTCTTCATGTAATATGTTTGAAATTATGATATTTGTTTATGTGGTAAAGTATTGGTCGTTGTTCATTTAATTTGATTTAATGATGACTGAAGTAATCACCATTCACAATGGAATCCAGTTGGAAATAAAAATGCTCGACTATAATGATCATATGGCAATTTTGATTTTGATTTATGTTCTAATGCAATATCTGGTGCATCTCCCTCAGATAAATGATTGATTACTATAATTTAGAGGAAGAGTAATCAACTGTTTATCCAATAGCATATGCAATATGAAATGTGGTTGATCTCTTAGTCGATCAAACTTAAGTGGTTGCCTCTTAGTAGAGGTATATGTTTTTATTATAGGATGTATTCTATGTGCAGATTCTTTTTCTCTATGTAAAACCTTTGTTGTTTGGTCCCTGGTATGCACTTCTAATTTGAAAGAAGGTATTTGAGGTAGCTCATGAACCTTCTTATTTTGTTTCTTCACTTTGTAGGAATTATTTGTAACATGTTTTATTTTGGGTGAAGATGTAAGTGATTTAGTATTAGTATTTATTAGTGCAAATGCATATTTATGAGCATCCATGTATAAGCTATCAAATGAAGTAAAGGGCTTGTGAAATGATCTTTTTTTTTAATGGAGAAAGGAGCCCCTAATAAATGTAAATTTCACTTCCAAATTTGAAGATGTATATTTCAAGGAATATAAGACATACTTAAAGCTAATAGCATAATCTCAAATAGACTCATCATTATTTTGTGTTTAGTCTTGCAAATGTTCCAATGGTAACTTAGGTAATTTATGCTTATAAAAATCATTTAAAAATATGTCTTCAAGTTTATTGAAATTTGGTAAGGATCCATTTAGAAGACTATAGAACCAATCAGTAGCCTCTTATGTTAAACTTTTATGAAAGGCTTTTGATAATAAGCGTCTATCTTTAGCCCAATGATCAAAGGAGTGTATATATTATTTCAAGTGATTTTTAGGGTCTTGTTTATCATCAAAGGAAGGCATCATAGGTGTAACAAAATTGGTAAGACAAGGGTGTTAAAAAACATCCTATGTCAGGTGTTTATCTTCTAGAAAATTATCATTAAGAGTAGCATCATGTGAAAGTACTTGTAATTTAATAATCATCATTTATTTTTGAAGATATCCTATAGTATTCATCATAGATATTATGTCACTAGGAAAAAATTTTAGAGAGTTTGAATATGTAATCATAGGTTGTATTTTACCGTACATATTAAATATAGGAATGGTGGCCTCTTCACAACTATCATTGCACTCTATTTTAGGATTATGACATGTTTGAACAGTATTGGGTAAAGGAGCATCCATTTTACATGATGATTCAAGAGAGGTTTTTATATCATTTTGAACGTTATGAAGGTTGATACGATTATCATTTGAAAGAGCTTGATTACTTGTATTTGCATTACATGTAATGGGGATACAAGGTGTGTTTTCATTATTTTCATCCAAAATTGGAATACGCTTTTGAGTAGGAAATGTAAAAGAAGGAGAAAGAGGAATATTCTCTATTTTGTTTGAAACATCATCATAGGAAGTAAAAATACAAGTTTCATGCTCATTTTTTAATTCAAAAGAGGAAGGAATAGAATATGCAATATCACTTTATAATCTATATACATTGTGACCATATGAGAAAGGAACATTAGCATAACTAGCATTTGAATCTTGAGGTGCATTATTGCTTCTTGGCTTAATAAATTATTTCATTAGGGACCCTTTTATAAATATAGTTTGTTGTTTATCTTGAATTGGAAGAATGGTAAAAGAACATGCATCTGCACTATTTTTAATAGTATTATCATTTTCATCTTTCCAACCTAAAAGGATAAGGAGTTAAGTAGTACATGTATTTGAATCATTGAGATCTAGAGATAGAGAAGTATTTTCACTATTTGCATTCACATAAACTAAAGAATGAATAGAATCTTCAATTTGAGTAATACTTTAAATATTTTATAAAGAAGGTAAACATTCATTCTTTGTGACAATCTCTTCATTACACAGAGAAGATGTACATTAAACTATTTATTCATCTTTAAAATATTTTATGCATGAAATATTGTTATTTTCTATATTTGGAATAATATTGTCATGCATGTTCATTTTATAAAAATGAATGTTATGCAATACACTAACTAATGGTACACTTGATGTTTCCTCAAGCACCTCATCATTAGATTCGAAGATATGCATTGTAGGAGAAATATGAGAACTAGGCTCTTCACTATCCTCTTCGAAATATGTGGAGTCATAATTATAATCATAAGGGGAATAAAAAATCATGTTATTAGTTTCATCATATTAATCAATGTTTACATATTCATCATTGGTATTTTTATTATTTAATTATAAGGCACCGATACAAAGGAATATTGTGTATTACAATTTTGTCTAGCCATAAGATCATCATAAGCAATGTATATGTCATCAATAAGATTAAATAATTGATTTAAAAGATGAGGCTTTTTAAGGGTTTTCAACGTGAGTATGTATTATAAGGGTTGTAAACCTAAATACACCCAAGATAAAAAATATAATCCCTGGGCCACCAAGAGAACAAACACCACTTACACTATGTCTATGCAAGGAAAATCATATTTGAAAAACATAAATACAAAAATCTAAAAAAAATAAGAGGAAAAACTAAATCAAACTAGGGTTTGGTTCATTTAAATCAGAGCACAAGTTCACGTCGAGTTCACTAAATGTTTAACTATTTTTATGTGTTTGGTTTAGGGTTAATGGGGTAAAATAATTTATACACAAGGATGAATAAAACTATTCTAGAATATGACAATTAATTGAGAACTCAAATAAATAAATACTCTGATTTAAAATGATGAGTTATGCCAAATATAGAAAGTACACTCAAAAAATAATTTGATTATATAAACATGAATAAGAGATAATACTTAGCTTATTTGAAAATGTGCAGGAAAATCTGAGAAATACAAAGGTAAAAATAATCAAGTTAAGACTAAGATCCAGTCGTCAGATTGTATAAATATTGTTTCTAGAGACATGGACACTTACGTCGCCCTGTGGACACTTATGTTGATGCTTCTATCTGAATCTAGATTTAACAATCTTGTACAAAATATTCATTGTATTGTGAAGCGACCGATTGGACCCTTCTAAGGGTTTTTGTTATCTTTTTGCTGATATATTTTATTCACATGCATTGGCTATCAGTGATTGTATGTAGATCAAACCTTATCTTTTCACTTTAAGTATTTGTACCTTTCAAAAAATGGGTTAGTATTTCAATGGTATCGAGTTGGTCCCAATAACTCCTCTATCAATGAGTACTACCAACATAGTCAATACTCGAAAAAAAACCTTAGACATATGTAGTTCTCCCCTAGGTGTTGGATTATGTGTATACAATGGTACAATATATTATATACAAGGGCATGGAATGATTTAACTTGTAACTTGACAAATACTACTCATGCACTATTCTTTGAGTGTCTTTAGCACTGTAATATGATAGTTCATTCACTGATATGAAAATAAGAAAGAATAGGGCAGTATAACTTTGTTATGTAATTGATTGATTGAGATTGAATAGGGATTTGCTTAATATTTGTTAAATGATTAATAGGTAGGTTTAGATTTGTATTTATATCACACATTTTTAAAATATCTCTCAGAATGGTTAAATAAAACAAATGAGTTGACCCATGGGATTCAAGATATTCAAAAAGTAGATGACTTTTGAGGACATTTGCATTAACACAAGTGTCCACTAGTTTAGGAAGTTATCGAGGATCTGAAGCTAACATTGATGGATATATATTAGGGTTTAAGTTTTATGTACAATTCATGAAATCTAAGTCATCAGAGATGATAAACTTAGATCAAATAAATAATTAGGCATAGTGAGATGATAAAGTGAACCTTTCAACAATAAGAATATAGAGCCCTAATAGGTAATTTGTCAAGTATACAACACTAAAATGCTATATAAATCAGATTTTAGTATCTACACATAAAAATATCTTTGTAAGGTATAACATAATGAAAAATAACATGTATATCATTTATTCATTTTTTTATCGTATCATCTCTCATAATTATAAACTTAGTAGTATCAAAAATTATCTTTGTTAATTTGTTTTTACTTTCTTATTGTTTTACTTCATGACTTCTGGAAAGGCCTATGGAAGGGAAATGAGAACTAATCTCTTAGATTGTAGCATTAATTTGATCTACTTTTCATTCTTTACAATTATACAAAGATACATCACTAGCATACCTATCCTCTACATCATCGTGCATATAATCATAATCAACATAATCATTAGGTTTATTCACACAAGCATGATCATTATTCACATAATCACTATCATTAATCACATAAGCATGAGTATTTACATCCAATTTTTTCCACTCATTGATATAATCATAAGACACAACATAAGTAGAAAATAAGGAATCCATAGGATGAGTCATGGTAGGGTTTGATGAAGCACTAAGTAGACTATTTATCATGAGCTAGGAAAATATAGTTTAAAAATCATAAGACTTAGATTTTTTAAATTTGATATTCATACAATATGTGTTGTTGAGGAGAGCTAAGATTTCCTTGTGTACAATATCATCCTTAAATTTATAACATTTTGATTCATTGCTTGTCATTATCTTAAACATGATATAGTAGATAAAATAAATACACGATTATTGACACCATGGGTACAAATAATAGATATAAGTGATTTTGACTCATAATTACAATCACACAATTCCCAAATAATGAAATTCTAAAAGTGTGTGGGATCAAAAAATGAATTTGACAAGGTCTAATTAAAGAACTAGCCCACCTAAAAAATGTCATTATGAATTTAAAAAAATGAAAAGATGTTTTTAATCCAATCATTATAAATTAAAAATATCCAAACATTTAAATAATACAATCATTTTCAATCAGATATCAATTGAAAATATATGAAAATGTCTCACAACCTTAACAAGGGAAACCCTCATAGGAGAATAAACATGAAACTTTATGAAAAAGAGATTTTTTTAGATTTGTGGATGTGATAAGGGGAAATCAAATATCAAATAGAAAAGACAAAACCTAATAGGGAATAAAATTTAAACCGTAGAGGAAGGATGAAACCTTAACGTAAAAAATACCCAAGGTGTTCTTCGCTCAAATCAATAATTGGTTTCACCAAAATGTTTTACTATTTTGTGACTAATGTCATCTAAATAAGATAAAACTATGAATATTCAAAGTCTGTACAATAAGATAATAACCATACAAATATGAATGTATTATAAGTATATTGATATTGCACTTATTAATTTTATAATTGACAAAATAATGGATAAGAGAAATACTTAGTGTGCTTAAATCCTGCACAAGCACTACCAATGGAACTTAGACCTTTGAGGTGACCATTACTTTCCAAGCTTTGCCATATAATTCTCTTATGAATACACACAGGGTTGTATTGCCTCAGGGGAAGTTTCCCCCTATGTGTGTGATTGCTCTCGATCGTGTGCATTGATCTCTATTTTGTTTCCCCTTGCTTTGAAACCTTGCCCTCACTTTTGAAACAAGATGACCCTTAAAATAAGGATTAATAAGTTGAGTTAGTAGCCCCAGCGACTACTTGTTAGATGACTAATCATTTCATATGATTTAATACTCCAAAGCGGGCTCAAATTACACATAGTTCTCTCATATATGTGCATGTGCCCTATCATGATTGTGTTAAAATAAAATGCAACGTTTGACTTTCAACACTTGGAACCATGAAACTTTGACTTACATTTGTATTCAAATTTGACTATAACTTTGCTCCTTTGAGGAGTGTCAAAATGTATATACCTTTGTAATATGTTGCAAGAGAGTGCTAATTTATTTTTCAATGTAATTTTTACGTAGTGACCAAGCTACTAAGTAAATGATAAATTTAGAATTGATATTGTATCTATAAATGACTATTTTGATATTTTCCATTATGATCGACTCATGAAACATGTCTACATTGCCCTGTTAGATTTGGGTCAAATAATAATAGTGTGTCCTATTTTTGAGCATGAAAAATGCACATATACTTCTAATCTCTTCTCAATTAAGTTTGGGTTACTGATATTGATATAATATATATTTTTTAGTTTATATATACAAAGACAAAGTGCATTTACATTTTTTTAATTTTTTTTTAAAAATTAATAATTTTTTTTTAGGATTTATTTTTGAATTAATGTTTTAAATATTATTTGTCCACTCAATGGGACACATTGTTATGCTTTGATCGAGATATCAAAATTTAAAAAGCAGGGATTGCGTGATCACAGACACTACTGGTAGACACAAACACCTACAATAAAACTACAACTATTAAGAGTGTTTCCAATATGATCTTGAAAATGAAAATCAATGATTTGAGTCGAGGGAATGATTGCTTCAAGATTTGGAAGTGTTCTTATAGACATAGTAGAGTGGCCTTCAATATGTTATATTAATAAATTGGATCAATGATGACAAAAATGTAAGTAGACATATAGAACAAGTCCAAAACTATGCACAAAAGTCAAATGTGTATGTAAAGTCCAATATATCAAAGTGTGTCAAAGTTAATGTGTTCAATGTCTAGTACTAAAATTAGGTGTCTACATTATCCAAATAACTACGTATAACACTATTACAATTTCAATCCAAAATTTTACTTAAAGACAATATATCCAACTACTCAAATGAGCGATTATAAGGTGATGATAATAGATAGTGTACTATTTATAAGTGACCACCCAATGTAGACACCCAAGTTTGATCTAAGTGTAATTTTTAGTTATAAAAAGATGCTTTCATATTTGTTAATAATTGGTTCATATTTAACATACCCTATTTTATTTGGTTATGAGCATCTTTAAAAAAACCATGTCTTATATGGTTCTAGGGCATAAGGATTGTACAATGTGTAGTTATGGTGTGCGCCTTAGTCACCCTTATTTTGGGTCCCAAGAACCTTTTGTCCTTGTTTTGTGGAAATATATCCTTGGTTATGTGTTAGTTTGTATGCAATTTTTGTCCTTGTTGATAATCGATTCATATTTGATTCCTATTGACACATTTTTTATTTTTGTGTTCTTTCATTGTGTTTTACTCAATTTTCCTTCCGCATTCTTAATGTGGACACCCAAATACACCGCAAGCTTTCTTTTACAATGTTTTTTAACCACCTTTCTTACAAGTCTTTCACTGAGAATGAATTACTTGGTGGATATCTTTTAATTATTAATTTTTTATGACTTAGTGGTCCCCTTGTCCCGTCCACATTACATAAGTCACATTTTAAAATTAGAATTCTCTCAAACCCCATCTCAAAGTTGTTCTTATCCTAATACAAGACCAACCAATAAGGTCAAACATCCACAAACCAACAACCCTAAGCCTTGATCTTTTAATTTTTTTTAGGACATATTTCCCTTTATAGTCATCATTTTTAATTATTTTAACTTTCTTTGTATTTATTTTACATACCACTTGGCCTCTAATTTAAATTCTATATTTTTTTTATATATACAATTTTACTAAGAGATATTTATATTCAAAACACTATATAAAAGTTGCATATTTCTTACAACGAATCGCTAGAGCAAAGAGTATGGGGTTAGAAAGAATATTTTGATTTGCATTCATCATTTCACACACTCATAAATGAGAGCACTATATTTAAAGTTGAACCATATTTCTAAATACTAGATATGCAATGTAGTGCTTAATCCTTCAACATAGCTTTAATTAAGACTAATACAACTAGATCCCTTTTCTCTAATTCCTCCCATTTAATATCTTAAGTATTAATGCAAAAAATTAAGATTTAATATATTTTACATACATGTGAATTGAAAAAATAGATGAAACATCAAAAAATAAAATAAAACTTTTAGTTATAAAATCAAGATCAACCCACAAGAATCAAGGTGAATAGTTGATACAATTTATCTAATTAACTCCAACCTAAAATGAAAATACTAATAAATTTAAAATACAATCAAAATATATAAAAAAATACTCTTACATTTCTAAATAATGTAAAAAATTACAAAATAAAAATTAAATCATTTTTTATTATTTTATATTTATTTTAATTTGTCAAATCTACATATTGAATCATAATATTTGTTGAACTATTACATTTCTACTAATCTTAAATTATTTTTATTCAATCAATTTCTATCTATTCACCTATAATCAATTAATGCACCATATAATCACCTATAATCAATCATTACATTAATCTAATTTTAGATAAAAACATTATCTTGTTTTATTTGGTTCTTAGATATATTATCCAAAATCAAGGAATGCACCAATTCTAAGGCATAAGTACATTATTTTTATTAATTTATAACAAATTACTAAAATTGTGAAGAATTATATTAATTTTAAAGATCCCAAAATTCCAGAAACAGTGAACAAGAATTTTGAAGCCATGTAACAGACGACCATAATTATGAAGATGGATTGCATTATAATACCATTTCCCAGCCAGTTTCTTAAATAGACGCCATCAGAACACAGATAAACCAAAAACAGACAAAAACAGATAAAAAGGCTCGAGCAATCTTTTACTTGAGAAACAATGGATGATTTAGGACACCGTTTCCTCCAGTTGGAGAGGACGATATATATGATGATCTAAATGCACAGGTTTTAGTTTTTATTTTAAGTCCGAGTGAAATAAGATCTAATCACATCAACTTAGATGTTCTTTGCGAAAGTAAAAACCATTCTGTAATATTTTCAGATTTAGAAAACGTTACCTGAAAAACATTTGTGTTCTAAGTATATGAAATCCAAGACTTCATTAAAAATTAAAATTAAAGAAAAAACATTAAAAACATTTGTATTTTAAGAATATTAGATCTAAGCTGCAAAATCATTCAAAACACTAGCTGGTCACAAATCCCTTTAAACAAGCGTAAAGAACTGCTGTATGAAATCTATATATATATATATATATATATATAACTTCAAGCTACAGATGCATAAAAGTAAGAGTCTTGATGTTTCCTGATGATTAACACTAGCTGATCTATACTGCTCACAATATAAATAGTTTAATTTTATGAAGAGTTACCACTCATTGTAACATTTAGACAGTAGCCAAAGACCTTATAATAACTGCTATATAAATCAAGTAGAAGTTCACAATGGACATATTCCCAAAACAAACGACAGAATGAGAGAGAGAGAGCACCCCACTACTCCAGCAAAAACACACTAATATTTACATTTTTACAGCACACTTTTCTTTTGATGGTGACATTTCTTAGTTTATACACCTAACGTTTAAGCAGCCCTAAAAAAAAGACTTCAATTCAGACTTTGGTATATATGTTGAGACCCTAGTCCAGAGCAGTAGAAAACTTAGTAACAGCCTTTGTTCCTTCAGAAACGGCATGTCTAGCAAGCTCCCCAGGAAGTATGAACTTGACAGCAGTCTGAACTTCTCTGAAAGAGAGAGTTCTAATTTTGTTGTATCTTGCCACAGTTGAAGCTTCCCGAGCCAACTTCTCAAAGATGTCAATCATGAAACTCTCCATTATATCCATAGCAGCACTTGACATTCCAATGGAGGGATGCACCTGCTTCAGCACCTTGTATATAAAACGCTTGTAGCTCTCTCCACCCCTCTTCTTACTCCTTTTTTTCTTCTCAGACTTAATACCTTTAGCTGCTGCTTCTTGCATGTTGGTCTTAATCTTTTCATTCTTAGGTTTTTTCAGCTTTGAAACAACAGTTGCAGCAACATTCTTTCCCATCTCCACCTTAAGACCACCACCTTTCAGAGTCTTGGAAGCCCTAGCACCTCTTCGAGCCATGCCTATTACCCCTAAAAGTGCGTACAATCTGCTAACCTGATGTTTATAGCAAAGTTTACTGCATTTTCCCATAACCCAAACCTTGATAGTCTGGAGTGTACAGAGAGGTTTCATTTATAGGAATTGGACTGCCTTGATTGGATTTTTTCAGTTCTCTCTCTAAATCTCGTAGAGATATTGTCCGGTTAAGTGTAATTGAATGTTTTGTACTGATTCCTAGAATTTTAGTCTTGTTAGGTTTTATCGTAGTGTAGGAAGTGACTGGGCATTTATTGGCGTACCAACAAACTTATAATTAAAATATCCTAAGCAAGTTAACTTGTGCTAAGTGGCTTGGGATACACGATCCGGGTCCTTCGCGCAGAAATGCACTTAAATTAGTGGTAATGTAATCATTTACAAGTAATTCGACTGTTATTAATCTATTGAAAAAAAAGTCATAATTATATGTTATGAAGTATTTAGATGTACCAAAAGGAATTAATCCTCTAAATGCGTATCAGATATGAATATAGAGGGGGTAACTTTGTATGGTGGCCTAGCTTGGAACAGACAAATGGATTAAATCTAAGCTGGTAAGATGTATATGAAAATGGAAAAACTCAAATACATAATTGCAAGGGGAGCCCCGTCTCACTAAGGTTACAAGGAGATAATTTCTCACAATGCTAGTGATTTTATCATTTACAAGTTTCGTCAAATTTACAACTCTATTTTTATGTAATGTTGATATTTTAGGTGGCGAGGGCTTTTAGGAAATGTCTCTTTCTATCTCGGAAACTCTTAAGATTGTGATATAGTTCCTCTCATAGTTGTTAAATACATAGGTTCATTAGAAGTAAGAACACATTATACATCACTTAAAATAGCAAATTAAATGTCTGCATGGTCAACTTTTATCTAGTGGCCCTTGTTCTATTCCGTTAGCTTGCTAGATGGTCTAAGTCACACTATTTTTAGAGAATGGAAGATAATAGAATAAATATACAATATAACTTATATAGAATGAAGGACAAAATGTTATGGTATGTGTAATGTCATACATGTATCGATTGATTGACAAGTATAATTAATTTTGATCGTTGATGCATGATAGACGTTACCTTTAATTTTTTTAAAATCCCTTTGGTGAACAATGTTCATTAATTAAATTGAATCTTCTTGCACATGCCATCTCCACTAATCTGATATGTAAGGTAATACACAACAAGGGACACGAAGTGCCAAGTCCCTAAGGGGCAGTTTGTAATAGTAGTGGTGATGGTGGCAATTAGGATGGTGGCAATAGTGATAGCTATATCGGAGATTGTGAAAATTATGGTAAAGGTAGTCGTAGCAGAGGGGGTTATGGTGATCGTGGCATCTTTGTAAATACAATCATACATTGATCAAATTTAGTCCATTAGACTTGCATAACATTTAGACCTCATTGAGTATTGTTAATTTGATCTAATCTAAAATCAATTTATAACACGACAAACTCTTTTGCATGAGTATTGGTAATATGAGAAAGATTCAATTGGGGATTAGACCGTACTATTGGAAATAAGGACGTATTTACCCCAAATTAAATTAAATGGTCTCTTATGCAACTTTGCACTATTAAAATATAAAAAAAATTCAAACATATATTTTAAGATTTTAGACTTAAAAGCAAGGACCTCCTTGGGGCGTGTTGCGTTGGTGTACCATTGAATTATCTAATCCCCAATGTTACCCACAAGAATCTTGTTTCCAACTACAACAAGTGCATATTCTTTGTGAAAGATGCTAGAAGAACTGAGCTATCACCTAAATATTTTCAAAAGAAGATGCCCATTGCCATTTGACAGATCACAAAAAAATTCCGCATCAGAGGACATACATAGACCACCCCTGATCACATAGGTGATCTAAAATATCTCCAACATAGGACACTCTTCTATGATGTCACCAAGCTACAGGGGAATAAGTAGAGCACCCAAAAATATCTACATAGATCATATTACAACAAATGGTATAATGAGGTCAAAATAACTTCAATAAAGGACAAGGTAGTGTCAGCAAACCATAGTTGAATATATAAGTTATTCAGAATATATCCAACAGAGGATCTAGATGGTGTTGAGATTGCAGGTTCAAATCTAGCAAAGGACCAGGCCGCCCCAAATCTTCCAACACCTGATCCAACATACTGCATTAATACTGCCAAGAGATAACAAGGGAATGTGGATGTAGATTTCAAATGAAAAAAAGAACAAAATAGAACATAACAAGTAAAAATCAAAACCAGAATTTAAAACTACATTCTAAAACCTAGAACAAAACCCAGAGCCTAAAAACAAGATGGAAATCGTGTAGGAAAAATAGAGTGTTAATGCATGTGAAAAATAACACCCAGATAGAAAAATTTGATAGATGAAACAAACTTATAAAAGCAATGGGGAAAGGCGAAAGAGCCTCAAATTTGGTTAATTGATAGAAATTTCAGATGCTTACCATAGCTAAACTCCTACCAGAATCCAAACACAAAAGAAAGAAAAATCTAGAACGTAGCATAGTTGTTGCGTACCATAGTTGTAATCCATCAAATACCAAAAACAAAAGTAAAATTTCAATTAAAAAAAACACAAGTGGGATCTGAAAACTATAGTAGAAATTGACACTGCAAACAACCAACAAAATGTAAGAACACAAGTAAAATCAAACAACAAAAAAACATATCAAAGAAGAAGAAGGTGAGTTGAGTGACAATAGGGGTGAATATTGGATGGATATTGCTCATAAGATAGATAATTAGGTAGCACATCGATCTCTTTAGGGGAAGAAGCCCATTGATGAGGCTTTATAAGTGAGTCAAAATGATCACAATAAAGGAGATATGAAAAGTGATGCTAAACTGGAAAATTTGAAATCATCTTAGATGATAGAAGGGATCCTTAATGATACCATGGATTTTGGTACAGTTACCCAATGTTGATTTTCATTTACATGTTGCATCATAGCATCAATTGATGTTGAATGTATCGTCTTACCCGGGGAGAAGGAATGTTGTCCTAGCAAATTGTGATGATGTCTGGGCTCGATTTAGAAACCATGAAGATGTTGTTGCTCAATCTGGATGACTCATATTTGAAATAGACCCAGATCATGATGGTATTACTTTTAGACGTGCTGCTAACTTCAGGAACCCAGACTCAAAATCATGGCAAAAAGATGAGCACAAAATAGATTTAAGAACATACCTAAAAAGGCTTTTGAATTTTTTATTAGAAGATTTAAACTAGCACCTTATTTTTTTTCATAATGTGGGAACATTCAAAAAGGTACACAAACTACATGACAAAATGCTTGGCTGGGGAAAAAAGTCATTTTTTGTTACAATTAATTTATTCATTCTTTGTATACAGGGACTATAATCTAAAATATGATGGCCTTATTTCAACAGATGCAAGAATACAAAGCCAATCCTTACAAATATCGAAAGAGAGAACTTCATACGCAACATAATCTTCATTTAACATATAAAATGACACCCAGTATAAATTAGAAGATATATATTATGCATAAGGGGCACAAGTACCTATCATAACTGTCCATAAGGACATTTTAGTATAAAGCTATTCTATAACAGTTCAAGGAGTAATTATACTCTTAAAATCTTAGATTTATTTTGCATCTGGATGTTGATCAATGCAATCTATTATTAGTTTCCTACCAAAACCGAGCAAGCACAATGGTACCTCTTCTTGTGCTGACATTACCTCCAGAACCACTTATATGATTAGTATTATAGCTTCTTGAACCACATAATTTCCATCAGAGGAGACACTCTCAGTGTCATTAGAGGCAATATCACAAGCAGTCATAGTGGTAGTGCAAGCAGAAGAGAGTGATAGTTCTAACACTTGAGATGGTCGTGTAGTTTGATTAGGTTCATCTAATTTACCTAAATTAGAAGCCTTTATCTTGACTATTTTAACTTCAATTATCTGATAATGTGATTCGAGAGATATTTCACAAATAAAAAGCCAAATTTTATGAAGAAAATAAATGGTATTTTAGAGAGAATATGCCAAATGGAACTGTAAATCCGTATGGACACCCACTTTTTATTCTATTACTTTTACTCCTCTACCATGTGCAATACAAAACTTTGGAGAAGAAAAGTGGCCATCTGGAATGTAGATACATGCTAGAACATGATTGTCATGCCCATTAAAAAAATAATTATAGTTGTCTTGATCCCTATACTGGCAGTTCTATCCAACACTGAAATCGCCTTGAATCATGTGATCCTGCTAATAACATAGAAATGTTTTAGCCAATAACCAGAAAGCAAAAAATAATATTATATTGGACTGGGTAAAAACCTAACACCTTACCTTTGTAAATTATTCACATCCTTATCAACCTATAAAATAATGCTTTATCGTTCATTAACGAATCCAGGTGTAATCATATGTTAAAAATGAATGAAGACTAAAGAAGACCCTTCGAGACTAATAAAATAATACACAATTTTGAATTGAATAATTGATACATAAAAATTCATCGTAATTTATTTCATCTACATAAAAACATTCTTTAAATTTTTAATTGTACAAATATATATATATATATATATATATATATATATATATATATATATATATTTAATATTTTTCCTATAAACATATAATATTTACAAACATAATTCACTTCTCCATACTCTTAATTAACTTCTCTATGCGAGCTTATCAAATTCTATTTCAATTAACTATCATACCAATAATTTAAATTTTCTCCCAATAATTGTATTAACAAGGTCATGTCAACATATAGATGGCATATTAGTCTATATAGTTCAAGGTGCAAGTGGCCCACATTCATTTTATCCTAAATGTTTTTGGTTGCCTAATGTGTGATAGAGCTTAACTAGCATGTGCTAACTTCTGGTACATGCTGGTCATCATCGATCATTAGGGGGTTGGTCTTCATCAATCATCAAGGGATTATGACTAATCACAATAAATTTTGATGCTAATGTATGCCTTTGTTCTGACCACCGAACAACCATCCCCACTGCAGTCACCACCACCTTCACTACCAATCGATAATCATCGTCATGCCAATCATGAATCATGATTGTGCAGGTGTCACTCAACTTGTCATGTGGTACAGACCCAATGTGCCATGCAAATCATTCCATGGTATTGCTAAATTATCATGCCCTAACACCCTGATAATCATGTCCTCTTAGCATTGCCTTAATCTCCTATGGCCCTACTATTAACTGGGTAATGCCAAGTCTAAAGTCCAAATAGATGTCCTTCACCATTTTCTCACTACTGGATCCAAGGTGGAGGGAGATAGCTCAAACAGAGGTAGTCAGAACAAGGGCAGAGGAGTCAATGTTTAATCTTAGGTTTTTCACCAGTCAAACGTCGAGGTAAATTCTAGGGAAAAGGGTTTTATCATTTTGCAGAGTCATTCATTGCATATTTTTAGGTTGTTTATATTTAGGGATGCATATGACCCTACATAAAATGACATAGACACAAAAGAGAAGTATGAAGACAACTACATCGAATAAAATGACTATGGCTTCTGCCATCAGAATTATGCACAATTATAAAGAACTATTATGTTGTAAGTCATTCAAATAGCTTGTCAACCACTTTAATAATTGTCCAAGGTTTGCACAGGCTTATCCTTCCATTTGATTCCATTTGAGGGTTTTGCATGCCCCTGTTCAAGGTTACCCTTGCTTCTCTATCGATTGTGTCTTAACAAATAGTGGTCTGCATGATTGTGAACTGTGTTTATGAACTCTACACAACTTCAAACACTTAAATCTCTGCAAACACCTTAAAGAATGGGAAATATGTTTATAACCAATATTCTTAAGTTTCCACTTAGTTTACAAGTTGTTCTTCTAATACTAAACACATACTCAATCCTCCTTTTCACAGGAAACAAACTTGTATTGTTCAAAAATAGAATATCCTTTAACAGACGGTCATTTTAAAGGACAAAAGAAAGCAAAGCTCAATGTTACCTTATTAAAATGTGCATATGAGCTTGCATAAAACCGAATCCCTAACTTATTTATGATAGATTCATTCATATTTGTGATCACATAAGGGTAAGTGGACATTGAATAAGCTAAACAATGAAAGAAATCCTAGAGTTTTTTTATCAATGTGAAATAATCGAATCCATAACTTATTAGCATAGATAAAATCCAAAATATACGAAGCACAAATAGGTATGGGGAAAAAAGGAAAACACTTAGATAAGCACATTCATAGTGTGTTCATAAGCCTCCTTTGCATAAATTATTTAGATGAAAATACAAATAAAAGTAGTGAAAATTGTAATAAATCCTTTAAAAGGATATTTGTCTTCAATTTACGTATACCTACTATTTCTCGACCTTATTTCTCCTTGCTAGAGGCCTACTATACATAAGGTTAAACTCTCCTAGGATTTTGTCTCTGTTAATAATTTATTTTTATACATAAGGACAAGCTCTTATATGCAGGGTCATATGCACTATGAATTTAGAGGAAGAGAGTTGTTCAACAGGGTAGAACAGGGTGTATAGGAGCCTCTCTAGTATTTTCCAAGATTTAATATCTTGACCTTTGTTTTTAATTCATGCATTTTTATTCACCATTTCATGTGTATTTATGCTTGCAAGTGCCTAAATATACTATATTCTTTGTGATGTGGTCATCATGTATGTGTGCTTTTAAGTACATTAAAAGTGTTACTCTTATCATATTTCATGTGTTTGTGCAGATTTCCACAAAGTAAGTGTGTGTGAATTCATGTTTGTTGTACTCCCATTGTAGGGTGTATAAGAGCTTCTATAGTATTTTCCAAGCTTTAATATCTTGAGCTCTATTTTTAATTCATGTGTTTTTATTCACCATTTCTTGTGTATTTATGCTCGTAAGTGCCTAAATATACTCTATTATTTATGATGGGGTCATCATGTATGTGTGATGTTAAGTACATTGAAAGTGTTATTCTTATCATATTTCATGTGTTTGTGCAGACTTCCACAAAGTAATAGTGTGTGAATCCATGTTTGTTGTACTCCCATTATACTATGTAATATATACTTATTATTATTGACTTCTTCATTTAAAATGTTCAGTGAGGTTATTAAATATTGCCATCAACGTCTTTCATAGAAGCTGCAACTAAAATTAAATTATTTGCATACGATCTCCATGGACTTGATATTCTAGGCTTCAAAAATATTATTGCTAACCTTTGAAATGTATAACAGGCATGTTTTGGTTCTTTTAAAGTTTTCAAAATGTATTGTATCTGTTATATTTTCTTTATCTCATCTACTACATACAAATGTTCGTTTAGCTTGTCCTTGAATCGCCACATGAGGCATTGCCATATTATATAGGTTGTTGCCAAATGAATTGATATGTTAAGTTTATATAATGTGAAAAGACAATCTCTGCTTTGGAATGCTACACTATCTATAGAAAATGTAATGCCTTCTCATATGTACATTTCCTTGTTGGAGGCTCGTAATACATACTTTCAATATAGGGTGTCAATTTCATGAATAGTGGTTACCCTAGTTATTCTATGAATGCTACGTTACATTGCCAACTAGTCAAATTACCTTGGCCACCGGCACACCATTGTACTCTCGTTGTGACCTTTACGGTGATTTCTATAAGCATTTCATTAGTAAGGGTTAGTGTTGTAAAGCATATTCTAAACTTATTTTTATGCAAGTTGTTATTTATTGGAAACTAATACTATGAATGTTAACTACTGTAGATTTAATATGGATGAGTGGGAATTAGACGATTGCCTCAAAAAACTTTATGCTAAGACCGAACAAATGGTATGCATTTTCAGTTATTGTACTTGAACATGAATTTGAGTTATATTATTATTTTTTTGATGCTAATATGTTCTAACATGCATTGTGTTAGGAGAAAGAAGTTAGTCGAAAGTCCTCATTGCATACAAATGCTTAGTTTGGACATTCCCTTTGTCCCCTTGGAGATCGAATGAGGAAGCTATATGGAGCATCAACAATTGGGGATGGTATTCCCACTATTATGAGATAGCCATCCCCTACTTGCAAAAAACTAGGGGTGCAATCCTAGTGTGAGATGGAATCTTTACCAAATAAATATGCAAACAAGGGGATAACACAGGTAATTTTATTGATGGCTTGTGTATTTTCAATGTTTGCTTTAATATTCTTACCGCATATGTAAAATGCTCAATATTTAAAAACCATGCATCCCTATTTTGATTTGTTACATTACCCTTTTTTAATACTACAATAGGAGGGGGTAGAGCAGATTGAAGGTGAAGAGGGTGTCCCTGAAGCGCCCAATGACTTTTTCTTAAGAGATGTATGGGAACCTTTGGCTGCCCTTAATGTTTGATTACTTCTCATGTTAAATAATGTTTCTTTCTTCCCTCTTAGAACAATCAAAATTATAATACTTTTGACTGACACAACATGCATTTTTCTATCTTGTTTTTGTTTTGTATTTTAGTTGGAAGGGTTGGAGCGGAGCCATGTAGATGTGGCTGATAATCACTTGCATAATGACTTCATCCATACAAATGTGCATATTTTTTGTATTCTATCTTTCATTTTCCATGCTCAATAATTTCAAACTATGCATTTCTATTTTTATATGTTATATCTTTTTTAATATTGTAGGAGGAGGGAGTGGAGTAGACTGAAGGTGAAGAGAGTGTCCCTGAAGTGTCTAATGACTATTTCTCAAGAGATGTATGGGAACCTTTGGCTAACCTTAATGTTTGATTATTCCTTATGTTAAATAATGTTTCTTTCTTTCTTCTTACAGTAATCAAGATTATAATACTCTTGACACACCATGCATTTTAATATGTTGTTTTTGTTTTATGTTTTAGTTGGAAGGGGTGGAGTGGAGCCACGTGGATGTGGTTGATAGTCACCTGCATAATGAATTCATCCCTATAAATGTGTGTATTTGTTGTACTCTCTCTTTCATTTGACATGCTCATAGCCCCATGTTTATTGTTCCATATATATTTTTAGTTGGACTCACATATATATGTCCACCTATGTGTCAGGAGGAGGTAGAGTCATATGAACTCAATTATAATGATGACGAGGATGTTGATGTTGATGATGATGGTTATTGGCTTCTGGATGCTTCATAATATTAAATGGAGGAGGAACTGAATGTTGTAAGAACATTTGATTATCTTTGATGACACTATATTATGTTTATTGTTTTATGCTTTTAATATTTTATTGTGTTTGATGACATTATATTTTTTTATTACTTTATGCTTTTAACCTCACATCTCTTCCTTATTGAATGACAATATGTAGGCGAGTACAGAATCAAGGATTGGGGTATTGTGAGGTGAAATGTGCACCTTTTCTTGTTGAGGCTATGCGACACATTTAGAGCTAATGGTGGCTATCCATTTTGTTCATGAGACAGACTTAACACTCACCATCATAAGATTCATGATTGACAACCCATTCCAAAGAGGCCCCTTGGGCATGCAAGAAGTGGTAAATGTAAGCCTAAGTGAAGGGAAATCAACAAAAGGAAAATAGAAAGGAGGCCAATAGACTGACTCTTGAAAAATCAGAGCATCAACAAGAGAGATAGGCTGGAAAGATCATGCTGGGCTGGAGAGGATGTGTTCGAGTTATGTTATCTCAATGAGACAGACTTGAAATCTATTAATAATGAAATGGGTACATATGATTCGAGTGAAAAATTGGCATGGAGAAGGGAAGCCTACATCTAGTGAAGAGAATATCATCGACAAATGGAGCAAGAAAGAGAACGGGTGGAGCAATAGTAAGGTATGTGCAACAATGGACCTCAAGTTAAATGCATTCTATTCATTGGTTTTCATGAATTTAATGTTAAGTTCAATTCAGCTTACTCAATATTAACATTGATATTTATACAACAATCACCATTATGATTACATAGATGACCGTCAAGCCCATTCCAATGATGACAATCACATTTCTTTGAGAGAAATGCAGTTGTAGAATGGTAAATATGTTTGTCAGGGGGAGTATAATAAATGAAAGTGTGCATGATAGGTTGCCTCATAAATTGATATTGTACTTCTTATGACTTATGATGACTATGTATTATATGTACTCTTCTTTATTCCCTATACCTTTCTTTCAACCCTGCCATTACATATTTTAATAGTGCTGTATATTGTTATTGTATAAGGATTTTGGTGGAGACGAGTTGGTGCAATCATAGGCATGGATGGACCATGTTTAGGAGGTTTCATAGTTACTTCTTGTTTACCAAAACCAACAAGTTTATTCTTCATGTTGGTGTCTTATTCTTTCATTTTGTCAAGATTTATAAACTACACATTTTCAAATGCAGGTGTCTAGGGTGACATGCATATACATGCATTCATGTGGTTGATCACTTCCACTTGTTTGTCTATTTATAGAGGCCTAATGGCCACGACATGAACATTAATATTGCCTTGTGGCTATTTCCTTAGATACTATTATTTATATACATACATTTTAGCATAATATGTATGACACGTTTGATGTGTGGTCAAACATATTATTTGGACATGAGATTTGAATACAAGTGTTTCATTTCTAGTTTGTGTTAGATACATAGTTTTTTGTTTATGTACGATTTAAGCAATGGTTTGGTGGTTAATTTTCATTTACCAATGTATTGCACAATCATGCATGGTTTAATGATGCAATGTTTTTCCCATGTACTCATCATATATTTTTTAGTGTATGGTATATGATGTTTTTAACTGGTGATCTATTGTCTTCACATGTATACCTTATTCTCCTTTCATTATTTCAAATGTTGGTGATAAAGTGCAGACGCTTGCATGTCTCTATGTCTATATAAAAGTAACCATGGTGGGAAGGAGTGGAATATAAGATTTGTATGCATGGCTTGTCTCTCTAACATTCATTTGTTTCATATCATCTATTTGTTTGTTCAGGTAATTGACACAACAACTGTCGATGTCTATGGCCCATGGTTCAAGGCAAGGGAGGAGGGGAGAGAAGGAATGAGGCAACACTCCAATACATCAAAATAACCATGCCATAGGTAAATATTTCATACTCCAATATAATGATTTCATTGTTTTCATTTAATTTAGAAAACTCTTTGTGTACAAGGAAATATTTCATAATATAAAAAAATTGGATGTTCTTAGCTTTTGAATATTCTCATGGACCCTCATTTATGTCTAGCTTTTTAATGTTGAAAATATTGAATTCTATCATTAAATTTCATGTGTATCATATTTTTTACAGATGAAGTCCCAAATCTAGAAGAGAAAGTGACTTCCCAATTGCCCGAGGACATGGAAGAACTTCTCACAAGGATGAGATCCCAGGACGCAATGGGTGCATAAGAACATCTTAGTTTGCAACTATCACTAGCGGTTACAAAAAAAAAATCACTTAAGAGGGAAAACTAGTTTCTGATTGAGCTTCTTGATGGTACAAGGGTAAAGGTTATCAAATTAGAAACTGTGTTGGCTGACAAGACTAGAGAGGTCGAAAAGTTGTACTGTGCACTTTTCACCCTGAGGGATAAGAAGATGGACACTAAAATAAAGTTTGTCAATCTAAAATTTGCCCATGCCTATACAAAATCACTTTGTGATGCAAGGGTGAAGATTGTATAGGCCATACAATCGAAACACAAAGGAATAGTTGCCATATATGAGTAGTAGCTACAGAGTTTGAAGGTGGAGTTCGATATCTTGTTTGCACAAGTCAATAGGATGTCTCCCAATAGATATGGCATTCCATACATGAACGATGATAATTAGTTGGGTGCAACAACTTATGTGTCTGGTATTACATGATATGTGCTTATGACTTTGGATGGAAATTAATTGAAACACATGTTTATTCACATTTTAATCTACAAAATCGATGGTTATTTGCCACCATTTTCTTACTTCATCTTGTGTATTTAAGTTGTGTATGAACAAATAAATATTTATGTTCAAAAGTCGTTTAACCAAAAAAAATATAAATTAACTTATGAAAATTTTCCATAAATAGACATACTAAAAATAACAAACATTTCCTTGAAAAATAGCAACTTCTCCCTAAGTAGAGAACACATTGTGCAGAACATGATTTTACAATAAGCCTTACTCCAAGATCAAAAAACTATGGATTGGAAAGTTAAGAATTACAATTTTAAAGGCCACAATGGCTTCCACATATATGAATTTGGTGGCTCAGTATGTGTGGTTATCTAGGTGATCAAGATTCTATCTTCACAGGGGTCTGGGTAATAGAAACTAGATTAAATATTGACAGGGTGCCTCGACAAATTAGATGGATGAGAGATTTATCTCCACATGATATAGAAGTAATGTCAGCCTAGTTGATTGTAGATCCAAAAACTTGTACCAGTTTTAGGTTGGGGAGTGAAGATCAAATATTGTAGACTTGTATAGTATTGGAATCTAAAATGATCCAAATTTTTGCTAGACATGTTTTAACTTTTTCATGTTAAGGGTTGTATTAGGAATATAAAAGTCAACATGTTAATGGCCAATAAACCTATTTCAAATGCTAGGGGGTATGGTATATAATGAAGTTAATGTGTGGCCTAAACATATAAATAGACCAAGTAAGATGTAAATATTTGGAATCATATTGATAAGCATTTCCACAACTCATGCAACACTCATCTATTTTTTCAAGCTTGATCCAAATTTTACCATTAGTAGTGCACAAGCTCTGTACATGTCATCCAAATATTTGAAATCTTATTGATAAGCATATGGACTATGTCATCATGGCTTTTAAACTCCCTCAAGTGGCTTCATGACCTATTTTTGTATCTTCTTATAATCATGTGGCTTATTTTATATTTTTAAATACAAACTAAGCAAAAATGAGTGGTAATTACATAGTTTATAGGCATTTTTGGAGCCATGACATTTTTCTATTAATTTCAAACTTAATTGATATTGTAACATATAGGCTGGATTATTTATGAATGTTCATAAAAGATGGTATGTATGTCCTAAATGCATAAATATGGTGTGTATGTTCTGAATGCATGTAGGCTTGGTGCTCTTGAGACCTAATTATCTGATTCTACAAAACATTTGTTGTTTAAAATAGTTTCTGAAGCAATTGAGTGCTTTGTTAAAATAAAGGCTAACATTTTAGTATTTTCTGAAGCTATAGTGAAGTAAATTACATATGTATAGTTAAGTTGTTTGGTACTTCTATATATTGCTTGTTCCATCCATTATCTTCTTGCAAATTGCATTAATATTCAAAGGTGCAAGTGTGTCTTGAATGGGTTTTTGTGTTTCTCAATTCAAAGATGAAAATATTGGGCCTTCTGATCCCACATAGAGAACTCTTACCAACTATTTGAGTTCAAGAAAAACTAAATAGTTTGGAAGCAGTGAAAATTATTCAGATGTTGAAGGGGATGTTTATGACTCTAGAGAAGTAGTTACTAGATATTTTAGTGGAAGATCCATTATTGACAATGAAATCCATGGTCCTGACGCAACAAATATTCACTTAGCTAATAGTCTATTTAGGTATTATCAACCATAAGATCATTTAGATAATTTGGCACCTCAACCTACTATAGCAAACAAAGACATGTTTTGTGAGGAGTCTGTGATCTTAGAATGCTTAGACAGTGAAACTAAGGTATGCCATTTGGATTAACTATAGCTTACATGTTAGTTTAGCTAAATTTTATACTCAGTAATGAATAGATGAAAGTTATAAAACTACTCACTTTACTTAGCAGGAATCAACCAAAATGGAAAACTATTATACAAAATTGGTTTCAAGCCCAAATTTCATTTGAGGTGCTTATGATCTGGAGCTACATCATACTAAATATGAAGTTGTTAGATGGGTTTGAATCCATTTCTAGTGTCAGATGAAGAATCTAATATTATTTAAAGACATGAAAACACAGAATCATTTCTTTCTTCATTCATTTGATCATCAAAACATTAAATGATCAAAACATTAAACACTATTATAGATAAATAAATATGTAATTTATTTTGAAAATAATATGTAATACACAAACAAATATGTAATTTTTTTAGCAATAAATTAAACATGTTGAAATAGAACTAACTAAAAGACTAAACACTGTTATCAATATTGAAACATATTTTTATAAAATTGTTTTATTCACTTTAAAAACTGTCACTTTCATCTAATAGATTTTAGTCACCATCACTTTCATCCTCTACAACATGCATGTAAAAAAATAGTGGTTCTATTCTTGAAATACTTCAACCCACTTGGATGAGAGGAAAATCTATGTTGTGGGAGATTGTGTATCTCTTCAACAATGTTGCATATGTCTGTGTCAAACAAAGACTGAAGGCCTGAAAGAGGTTATTTTGAACACTATATATTTATAAATGCACTCAAAAAGGTAGTTTAGCACCAATTAATATATTTTGTACTTGATCTAGATTCACATATACATTCGGATAATTAGACACCTTTGTTGGCAATAACTTCTCCAAAAAGGGCCTCAGATAGGTTGGAATGGCACCAGGAGTACCCCACACATCAGGAAAAATGGCATCATCATGTGACCATTCATATGACCACTATATGTAGAAATCATGATCAGGCTTGTCTATGAATATCATATACTCATAGCTCATATTAGAATGTGGTACGATGGATATGCCATGTTGTAATGTAGGAGAAAATTTACCCATCGCAATCCATTAGGCTACATGAAATTTGTTTTGCTTCTAAGGCCCCTCTAATTGATGGAACCAACCACCACACATGATATTTTATACAATGTTTGTCATTCCACATTTATCTCCTCTAGTACATTTGATTTTTTCCATATGAATTTATGAAATTCCTCTCCTATTTCAACAACACTCCACATGTAGTATTAATGCCACCTGTCACACAATTACAAAAATTAATTATCAATAATTTCCAAAAATAATTCAAAAACTGTAGTTAATCATTCTGCATGTAGTTAATCAACATAGTAATATGTTTTGTGGAGTTTGGTAAAAACTAATGTAATTTCAAATGCATAAGAGAATGTAAATGAAATGTGGTAGTCAAATGCATAAGAGAATGTAAATGAAATACAGTTTCTTACATCAATAAATTTATAACTACCTACATATATGTAACTAACAAGTAAATATAAGAGAACAAGCTACCATGTCAAGTGATGTAGGAGCATCAAGCTAGAAAACACTATTTTTGAGTTTTGGCAATAAGAGGTAAATAGTTGGTCAAGGTTGAGTGTCAATGTGTGTGAGGGACCTTCTTATTTTTGACCCAAAAATTCATGTTTTCTTGACATGGAAAGTGTTAAATCCCATATGGGTTTGCTTGATCTTCCGTTGTTAGGCCACTATTACTTGACCGAAACTGCTTCTATTGATTATTGACTACTTCAAGGCACATATTTGATTATTGACTACTGCAAGGCAAAGATTTGATTATTAACATTTTTTGAAGAGGTAAATTTAACATTGAATCTAGTTGACTATTGTACTTCATTTGACTTAGAACTTAATATTTTTTGACTACTATACTTTCTTTAACCAAGGATTAATAAGTTGTTGTAGTAAGGTTGGCTAGAATAATGTCAGTCATTGTGTTAAATGCTAAATTCCAATAAATAATGTTATCCTATTTTGATCAAACATTCACTACTGGTATGACTATTATATTAGTTATGTAGTCCTCACCCATACATTGGGTTATCAAGAAAATAATATTTTGCTTTGTAACCACCAAGCAACCAATGTTGAAATCAGTTACATAGGTAGTTGTACGTTAGTTTTTGGGTAGAGGAGAGAGAGGAGAGGCAAAAAGAGGTCTCCAAAGAGAGGGAGGAAAGGTGAGAATGAGAAAATGCTCAAGAACCCTTAAGAAAGGTGACCAAGTCCATTGATGGATTCTTTTGTAATGAAATGTTTAATCAATGAATACAATTAAGTTGAGCATCATGTTGTGTCTTTTGCAAGCTTTATGGATTGCTCTTTGTATGTATTCACATTATTTCAAGTGAGCCTCAAAGGCCATATATACACAGACTCTATATGTGTATGTCTATAGGTTTAGAGAAGGCTATAAGTATAGTCAAGAAGGAAAGTGATGCAAAGGATGATCAACACTTCACTAAACTCTTATAACCAATATTGTCTCTATACACTTGGCTTATATGGTCCTTTTTAGGTTCATCAATGATATGTCTATATTGTAGTTCTTATTATTATAATTTTTCTCTTTATGGTCTCTTGAGTCCTTCCTTCTAATTAAAAATACCCTTCTTAACTTATTCCCTATCCTTTATATACTTCTCCCTTCACCTAGTGTCATGTTAGTAGCCTTTTTCTACACAAATTCTTTATGTACAGTATGGTACGGATTCAAAAAATAAAACTAATTTCATTTTAAGATACCCTTTATGGTCCTCTTACTCTTGACCAAGTTTCAATATTTTATTCACTCACTAGATCATTTTATAAGACACTTTCTCCTCTCTATTAAGGCCTATTAGGCCTCTTTAGGTCTACCACAACCCTGTTTACACATAGTACTCTATAGAAATATGGATAAGTATATGAGTGACTTGAAAACCTTAAAATAACTTATCATAGGTCTTAGAAAATCTATATACCAAATTTGAAAGACTTTTAATAGTTAGAACTAGTTCTATAACCCAAACCCTAGTTCTAGGGTTATATGCACACAGTCAAGCCAGAGAGCATTCAATTTAATCTTAATTATTCCACTGATATTTTCAAAAGATATTTAAGGTTTAATAAGGTATTTATCATCATTATTAATCATCCTAAATCATTTAACTTCCCTTCTCAGACCTTTGTCTAGTCTTCTCATAGTTTTTTTGTCTCACTAGATGCACACAGTCATAGGTTTAAGGTCTATGGATCCTATTTTAATGGTTCAAACTGTCCATGTTATTTTTTAAAATTATCAAAAATATTAATAAAGGTAAAAAATAACTATATTCACCTTCTCCCATCAATAATTAGGCACAAAATCCTTTCATTCAATTTGTTACCATGTTCTAGGTTTAAAATGAACACCCAGTCTTACATGAAGGGTTCTACTACCTAGTTATTGACACTAAACCATCAAAAAAATGGTTTAAAACACATGTGCATGGTTTATATACCTATAAAATCCTACTCAATATTATAAAGTCAAGAAATACACCAACCAACATCTTTGTAGAATCTTTTCCTATGCTCTGTGTATACACTTGTAATGTATATGTTTGCAAGTGTTTCTTTGATGTCTTGTTTTGGTTTCAACATTTATAAACCCTGTAGATAATTTAAAAATTATTATCAAAACTCCATTAATCTCAATAAATTATAATTACTCATGAGGATGCTCCCAATATATTCTTCATCAGATTTTGCTTGCTTAATACTTGGTTTCTCCAACTAATTACAGGACTGTAGTTGTCTGGGGAACAAGTTGAGATCTTAAAATTTTACCAAGGATTTAGAAACATATTAAATGAATTGTTAAGTTTTGTATTTCCTATAACTTAGGTAGGGCCCTTTACTAGTCTACTTGACAACTCTATCAAGCCAATTTTGAATACCATGTACCAACTATCTATGCTCATAAAGACTCAACAGGGTTATAGAGATTGTTGTGCAAACTAGTGTGAATCAACACAAATGGAATGCGCCCACATAATTATAAAATATAATATGAAATCAACATTCAATGAAATAATATCAAAACATAGTATTAAAAACCTTCCCTTTTTGATCTTGCAAAACTCATTCATCCACCATTATATTATATTAAAACAACAGGGTTCTTCACCAAATTTCAAGATTCAAGAAATAAGAAAGACTCATTTTGAAACATTGTTAGGATCATATATACTCTTGGATAGATAATAAAACATTTCAAAGTGAGAAAATCCTTGAGGATGCAATTCCCTTATGAATACCTTGTTCACAATTCGTGACAAACCAAGGTATGAACCTTTAACATTGCCTAAGAGTTTGATGGAGAGAAAATCCTTGTGTGGTAAGTTTATATTATGTGGATGAGAGAAATTTATATTAAATAACAGAGTTATTTATTTGAAGGTAAATATTGGGATAATTATACAGTACACAATTTTTGGATAACAAGATCCTTATTTTACAGTCATAAGGCATTGTTCACAATCAAATAAGAAGAGGGGAATGTGTGTCTAGGGCCAAAGAATGAGGGAGGAGTATTAGAGAATTTATAGGAGAATGATGACATTTTTTCTAGTGTTATTTGAAATTTTAACCCTATATAAAATAAATATAACCCTTAAAAGATGCCATAGGCATGTGTAATTCAAGACCCTCTTTTCACAGTCATTTTGAGTGATTAACAAATAGAGCAGATGAAGTTACTTTGTGAATAATATCTATATATAAAACTATATGTGTAATGAGGTTGAAATTATTAATGTTATTTAAAGAGATAGACCACCTTTAAATGGCACTAGTTGGCTAGAACCTTATTTTATCCCTATCAAAGAACCCAAAACTGTGTAAGCACTCACATTGGAAGATTGGCAATGATTGAACAATGAGAATGGACTACTAGTAAGGTAAAAGTGTGCATGGAAAGACCCATTGTTGAAATTAAACTCTTCTAAGAACTTGAAATTCATGAAATATAAATGAGGATTACTAAGACTGTTAGATAGTGGTTCAAAGACTCAAAATTCTGTGTATAGCGGGATATAAGCTTATGGGGTTGGATGAGAACAAATAGATATTTGGAGAGTTGATTATCATTGGTACAAATCTTGATAAGGTCTCAAATTGGATTAAAATAACATTCAACAAAATATATTATATATTTATACTCCTTGGCCTGAGTGCAAACCCTACATAGGGTTTTTTGTCAAAATATAGGATTAGGTACTTAGCAAAGGAGTTGACACCTAAATTTTTTTAGAAAGCTTAGAATTACAATTCCATATGTGAATCACATGGTTATTTGGAGTTTTGGCATGTGTGGAGACTGAGATAATGGAAATTCAAGGTTGTGGGGTTGAAGACCTAAAGTAAGACCTAATTGGGGAATGTTTAAATTGGGAGTCACATTATCATGGGTTGTCAGGTTGAGATTGAGCACAGAGTTCAATAAGGATAAAGAGTGCTAGCATATGAACACATTTTTCCAAAGTGAGTTGTGGAGTGTCTTGGGTAATGAGGTTTATCCAAAAAAAAGCTATAAGCCTTGTGTAATATTTGTGAACTTGGGGTATAAAGTGGAATGATGAGTTAGGATGGAACACCTGAAAGGATCCAAGATGGGTTAAATAGGGTGATATGAGATCATTTATGATAATAGGACAGATTCCTAACAGTTACCTCAAATATTGATGTCTGAAACCAATGAGATACGCCTAATGGAGAGCTAGTAGAGAGAACTGAATGGTAAGGAGAGACCAGTGTTAAGAAGTGAGTCATGAGTGGATGGTAGTGACATGATAGATGCCTAATGGTTTGAAGAAGTGTATCTAAAATGTATAAGGGATAGGTATATCAAGAATAAGGCCACTAACCCAAGAACCAAGGAAATATTATGAGAAGATGGAACCTTCAAGGATACACATATCATTGAATGAGTTCTCAAACAAGAGCAAAGCCAATTAAGGGAATATTTGGTGACTTATCCAATTTACCTCTGCATCACTAGTGGGAACATGATTGGTTGGTTCCCTATCAAGGTAACTTGTGGCATAATTGGTTAAATTCTAAATTAGGTGACTCATTAGAACATGATTGATTTAATCTTGGTGAAGGTACCTCATGGGAGAAATGATTGATTGGATCCCATTATAGGTAACTCAATGGAAAATGTATGGATTGCAAAATTTCTATGGAACAATGTGTGATATGGCTTAGATATATGTTATATTGCATAGGCTATACTCAAATTACTGGTTCTTTACAACACTAAATGTCAGTATCTTAGTGTCTGTCTTCCTTTTCCCTACACCTATTGGGTTTTGATTACCATGTTGTGTGCTTTATGTGCAAGTAAAAGTGAGCATGAAATTGGTGTCTTGTATTTTGTCGTCCTGAGTAGCTATCCTAGTGGAACAATCCATAATAAAAGATAATTATCACGGTGAAGGATTGGCTGCAGAAACCTTCCAAATCCCTTCAAAATGACCAACACAATGCCAAAAGTCTATCAAAAAAAGTTTTCAATGAAGAGTAGTGTGTGTTAAGTGGAAAGGTGATTTGCCTCTTTATAATCAATGAGTGGTTTTTTTTTTAAAATATTTTTCACCTTTTTGTTAAATCTTTGTAGGATACAATTCAAATTTTGTAATATCCATGTCCTATAAATTTTCCCACCTTACCTAGGCCATATCCGAATATTATTACATATCTAAGGTGCATTTGGGTTATATCCAACATGGGAAAATGTGATCAAGAGAGTAGGAGAGTATCTATTAACATTGTTTACATGCCCTAGAGGACTTTCCTTAACTCAATCATCGACCCTACTATATGGGCATGAGGTCAAATTAGTGATCCTGAAATACATTTTTGTTTGATTATTGTAGGTGATTTATGATTTTCAGATTCTAGTATTGGACACATTCTATTCCATTTGTTAGGACATTCTCATAATGGTAACAATTATGTTACCACAAGAGTGGTTGGTGATGATGTACATTATATTATTGTTTTTGGGCATTGCTTAAATTATTTCTTGATCCTCTAATGGGTAATATTTTCTTGCATTTGATTATCTTAGTTCATCCTAATCCCCTAAGGGGTACTCTCTTTGTATTTATGTGGTGACACGAGGGAATCAAAGAGAGCTTGGATAAAAATAATATTCCAACTAAGGGATAAAGGATGATCACCATCACAAAAGTAATATAATTGAAGATGACCACCATTGAAAAATTAGATGTAAAAAGGTAGTTGATGTAAAAATTAGTTGTAAAAAGAGGACTAAAGAGACTCTTATAAGCATGAACAAGGTATTAAAACTACTAACCAATCAAATGAACTTCAAAACTATTGCATTCTTTATTTATATAATTGTTGACCAAATTTGACCTTACAGGTCAAATTAGGACCCCTATAGGTAAAAACTTGATTTTTAGATGTTTTAGGGGTATAATATTTTATCATATGGTATTTTATAAGTCTTTTGATGCAATTTAATGCAACTTTAGCCTTGATCATGGTCTAATTAATCTATATGTCACTTTGAGTCATTTATAAGGCTTTTAGGGGTCATAAATGCAAGTGGCATAGTTTTAAAGGTGTCTAAGTGTCCTAGTTTTATTTAAAACATCCAAGATGTCAGATTCCATATCATCAATGTCATTCCCATCTGAATCTTGTAGGTTATCTAACTGAAAATCAAGAAATAAACTGAAAAAGAAGAGTTTGGCACTTGTACAGACCATGAGAGAGATGACATGTGAGAGAAGGTCATGTAATGGATATTCAACTTCCTTAGACTCATTTCCATGATTAACATGCTTTGGAAGTGATACAAAAGGTCCAAAACCATTCTGCTCCTTATTCGCCCTTTTAAACACATATAAATGATCAATATGTTTGTGCTTGGTACAACCAGTTGGAGAAGTTCTAGAGCAAACGAATTTAGGGGGTGAAATTAAACTCAAATATATTAATTTTCATATATAGATTTTTAATATTGGTCAAATGTGATTTAAGAACCATCTCTATCAAGTTGACTGTGTTTTTCTGCTCACTATATCCTGCACCTTATAGGTTTTGCTCTATTTTGGATAGGTTCAAATAATTTTGTTGGTGATGTTGAATCTAGAGGATGTTGTATCTATTATAAAATTATTTTCATGCTTGGTTTCATGTTTCATGGTGTTTTGATGAGTAATTCATCTCATGTTGCAGGAAGGTGTTACTATGTGAGGTCTCAGTCAAAGTTTTCCTTGTTTACAGAATGTTGGTTCTCTGTAGAGGTCTCATGTAGATGGAATATGATGTTACACATGTCTTAATTCCATAATATCTCCATCCTTACATGATTGGTTTCATCACACTATGCCTTGATCAAATTTTAATCTTGCTACTCACAGTCAATTCCTTGCTCATTCTCACTTGCAGTCGTAGGGAATGACATGTATAGAGCCTGTTGAGCATGATTCATGGAAGTGTGATGAGAGCCTCAAGATGTAGAACACACTCTCATACTAGGTACAACATTTTAAACCTTCACTTTTCAAGAACAAGAGACTATGATAGTTAACAAGTCACACACATAGTCATACAACATAGAGATACACCTTCAGGTACCTACAAGAAGTGAAGCCATCAAAATGAAGTGTGTGAACTTGTTTGGAGATCTAAAACATCATAATTTTTGATGTATAAATAGTGAGAAAGATATAAAGTGATTATGAAGGTAGTTTCCTTGGTACAGGGGTCATTTCATGTTCATTGCTTACACATAGCTCGTACACACCTACAAGAGACTCTCAAGATGACATCATGATGAGATAGGAGCTTTGATAGTTTTGTCAACATTTTAGAATTCTAGGAGTACATTTGAACACTTGGTGAGGGCTTTGAATTGATCACAAGAGGACACATATTGCATACTATCTAAATTTGCACTCATTTCCTATATATGAAATATGCACCTATAGGTGGCACTAGTAGAGGTATGAAGGTACTTGTACGGAGGAAGTTGAACATGTTGAAAACCTTATTTATATCCTAGCATGTGGTGAGAGCATTGAAGACCTATTTGAGGTGTGAGATTGATAAAATAGAGTTGGAAACCATTTTCAAGGATTCAATGACTGAGTTCAAAGACTTTTCCCCCAAAAGCACTTAACAAAAAACTAAGAGTACTTGTATGGAGTGTTGAAACACATGTTGAAACTCTTATTAAAGTCATAACATGCTATGTAGATCATAACAGACCTATGTGAGGTGATAGACTAATAAAAAAACTATGAGAAACCTTTCCAAGGATTTTTTTGTAGCTTTAGGGATCAAATTCCTAAAAATATAGAATAAAGCACCCTGACATTTTATTAATATCTTATAAAAGGGTTATCAAAGGCTTTGATGCATCTTGGTGATCAAACATTGTAGTCTCCACATTAGATAAGGACTTTGTAAAGTTTTAAAGGTAGAGGATTAGTGGAAACTAATTGTTAGAGACCTCAAAGTTGTCATTTGATCACTGATTCCCTTCATTGACATCTACAGGATTGGAAGTTTTAAGTGACCTTGCACTCCAAGTTTGTAGTCCTAACCATGATTTCATGATCAAAATTTTATATGTAATGAAAAGAGTATTTATGATCTAAAATATCATCAAAAATAAGTTAAAAATTATGTTTTGGGTCCTATACCCACTTATAGGTCTGTTTGCATCACAAAATGTGCACCTACAAGCTGGTTGTAGGGTTACCATGGAGAGTAGGCTAGATAGCCTTGATAATAAAACTCACTTCAAGCATAAAAGGAGTAAGTTTAGTTAGATCATGGTTTATACATATTTTATATGGACTTTAATCATTTAAACAAGACTTAAATCATACATTTCCACCTACAGGACCCCACACAGTCAGCGATAACTAACTGTGAGGGGTAGAGAGTAAAAAGATTGAGTTTCTTGAGGTAGATATTTACCGAATATGGAATGAATAGGTCCAAATCACTAATAAATTATATTGGAAGGTTTCAAAGAGGCTCATTTAATGATTTAAAATTATAGTCCATCCTAAACCATCTATAAGTACCCCTCTAAAGCAAGAAATACAATTAGAAGTGACACTCAATCTTAGCTAGGCAAAGTGTATAGAAAGGTGCATGGAAGGTTGAAGCGATGGGCAGACTTAGAAAATACTCATTTTTATGTTCATGATCTAGATAATCCTTAATGATGGAAAAAAATAGAAAGATACCTTTGAGGATGCATGAACACAGTCCACAAGGCAGAATTCTAACACACAGTCTACCTTCAAACAATTTGCCTTGGAATTTGAAGAAATTTGGGGGTCAAATGACCTTACCAAGAACTCAAACTTGGTAAAAACTATGTTCATGTATTTTAGAATATCATCTAATATTCATCATTTTCTAAGAAAATATGGGGATTCCCTTTACTTCGTCTCAAACAGAGGGCACTCCCTTTATGCACAAACTTGTAGGTTTTAGAAAATGAGGACAAAAGATTGGACCAAAAAATAAAATAACATTGTAGGAAGGTTTGGGAAGTTGTAACACATCTAGGAACACATGAGTAACCTTTTATAGAAGGAAGAATCCCATCTTGGAGGTCTAAACCCTCAAACTTGCAGGCGGGCTTATGAGGCATGGTTATGCTTAGAGTCCAAATGAAAGGTCAACTTAAAATCTAGTATGAGATGAGATTTAAAATCCATTTGGACATGTTTATAGGGTCATAATATAAATTTATAAGCTATTGATATGCAGGGGAATCCATGAAAAGACCATTTTTTGCTTAAAAATAACTTAGGCCTACAGGGAAGGGAGAAAAGAGCTCAACAATGCAACTTTAGAAGCTCATATCTACTTGAGTGTTTTGCATGGGGACCTAATAGGTTTGTATATGTTAGCAAGGGTCTTGTGCACTGATTTCATGGAATTTTTTTGTAATTCTAATGTCCTATCTTTATGAACAAAACTCAAGAGTGGAAATAGCCTAAAACCCTTGCAAACCCTTATAAAGGACCTGATTGAGGAAATGAAGATGGTGCACTATCCAAATTGGTTACAGTGACCATGAAAGTGATTTAACCTTGTATAATACTCTCTCAGGCTCCTCCCCAACATTTTATATTGTATGTAATTGTATAGATGGAGTATAAAATAGGGTATGTTTTAATATTTTATGCATTGTGCAGGTTATAGGGACTTTCAAGAGATGAAATCAAATTTAAGAGAAATATTGGGACTTGGGATAAATCCCCATGTAAATTTAATTACTTAGAATAGCTCATAAGTGTTTCTACTAGAGCTCTCATCTCAGACAGTTTGAACTAGCATAGTGAACATGATGGTGAGAATGATGAAAACTTTAAGTGGAAGTCTTTTTAAGGTGTGCCTAATGTCTCTAATGCCATGAAGGGTCTTTAAAAATGTCATATACTCCATTGTATGATTTTTCATGGAAAATTGATTCCTTTTTGGAAGCCAAGTGTGCAACGTGTGTGAAAGAGGAGTTTCTTTGACTACAAGCAGTGATGGCTCACTTTGAGAAGATTCTAGATGACTAGGAATGCAACTAATGGATGGAGAAGCATGTTTAAAACCCTTCCCTCTTATTCCAATCATTAGACCTATCCCTAGTTAGTTTTGGGATGTTCAAACAAGGGTGAATGATGAAGGTAGTTTCCTTGTGCAAGATGAGAACTCTTACACCACATTTCAAGAGTTTCATGACTTGGGGTGACACTTGTGCTTCCTGAATTTGCATGATCAATTTCACATTATCTTTCTATGCATATGTAACTCATTTTATCAACTTGAAAAGTGTCCTTGTGACCTTTGGACTTCTCTCTTTTCCTCTCTCTCTCAATTTCTATAAGAACTAGCCATTTTGGCCTTTGAAAACTATGCTCCACCTAAGTATGATGGAGCCTTGCTCATTTCAATACCTTGGATCGATAAAGACTACTAATTTTTATCTCTTCTATGACTATTCATAGTGTGTTGACTTGAATTATTAATCTTGCTTAGTGATGACTATTGTTTCCTTAGCATTATTGTCTCATTCTCCCACCTATTTACAGCTTGAAAGCTTCTTCTTGCAGGTCATGTGAAGTGTTTTATGATGTGTCAAGGTCGAGTGAGTTAGTCTATTCAAATAGTGCCATTTTAGGCCTCTTGTCTAGTCTTTTTAGCCTAAACATTCATTAAAAACTCGTAATGAAATAATTATGTGAGAATATTCAGATTAGAGAAGTATATGTTTATTTAGTCACTTAGTCTCATGTGTAACATGCAACTGGTTGGTAGTCATCAATAAATTTGGTGTATCACCTCCTTTAGGGTAGTTTACTTTCATTTTCCTCTCCCTTTTCCTTGTAAATTTTAGTAAGTAGTGATCTACAAGTGGTACATCAAGGGAGTTAGTCCCATCTAGAGATTCAGCTCATCTTTAGGTTACCCATAGCCTAGAGGTGTTTCAATTATGCCACTTGGATGAGGAGAGTTGAGACATCTCCTCAAAGGGTGCAAATCCAAGTGACAATAGTTTTTGGCATGCCCAGTGGGACTCATTGTCTAAGAAGTTGAAAGATTTTTGGTGTTGTCTTTCAACACATCAACCTTTGGAGGCATATATCTAAACATCAATGGCGACTCTGAAGTTGCATCAGCTGGTCAAGTATCCTAGGTATTCCTTTTGAAGATTTTGGATAATCATTCCTTGTGTTCTTGCTTCCTAGTGAAGTTTCATGGCTGATTTTGATGTTGAGTATTATTTTACACAAGTTGGTGAGGTTTATCAAGCTCATGGAATTCCCTATCAGCCTTGTCATGATCCTTAACATCTCCAATATGAATCTTATCAAACTTATCATGAGTTGTATCAGTCCTATTGTCAGGATCTAGAATACAAAGCTCTGATACCAATTGTCAAGATCCTACTCCTTAAGAGCACAATTGATTACCTTTGTATAAGTAACTAAACACAAAATTTAACCAGAAGTAATATGTAACTAGAATTCAAAAACAACACAGAATATGAGAGACAATACAAACTTGTATTAACACTCTTCCAGAAGGAAATACAATGAAGAAATCACACTCTTCCCACACCTCTTGGGCATACAATAATTCTCGCTCAAGAGTTCTCTCTCTCTCAATCAATTACAACCAACTCAAACACAGAGTTGCTCCCTCCACCAATAAGTGACAATCAACCCAATGGTTGTTGTTGCCTACTTCCAGTCCGTACCGGTGACAATCAACTCAATGGTTGCTTTGCCTACCTTACAACAGATCTAACTAACCTTGCTCACCAAGCAAACCTTCTTGATCTTGCACACCCTACAGACCAACTGATCTTACTTACCATGTAGATCTCCCTTATCTTGCTACCTTGTTGTGTTGCAAATCTCCTTGATCTTGCTACCCTGCAGATCTAACTAACCTTGCACACACACACACCCGCAGATCTCCTTGATCTTGCTACACCGCAGATCAACTGATCTTACACACCTTTGAGACAACCAACCCAATTGTTTTTCTTTCCTTCAAGTGAAGGATCTAATCCTTTAGTCCTTCCTTGTGTTGCAAATCTTCTTGACCTTGCTATCCTGCAGATCAACTGATCTTGCACACAACCTTGGCACACTTGTAGATCTCCTTGATCTTGTTACCTCGCAGATCAACTGACCTTGCTTTTCTGCACACTTTACAATACAACCCCATGGGTCTCTTAAATAGATCCCAAAACAACAATAATTAAAAAAGTGGACTCAAGACTAAAATTAGTCTTTACATGCAAACTGATTGTTTGTCAAACTAGCTGTTCGTCTAACTAACAGTTCTGGAAACGCACAGGCGATCGATGTCGGTTCTTGTCTATCTGGAGATGACCAATGTCGATCGATGCCTAACCAATGTTGACATCTTTCAGTTGATCCTAACCGATGTCGATTGGTCCTGACCGATGTCGGTGACTGCCTAACTCCAACAACCTCCACGTTTGCATAACAGTGAAGCTTTTAGATCCACAACCTAACACTTATGACCAACCTTCTCAATATATTGCTCTTCCTAGTCAACCTAGTCACTTCTCAAATTAGTCCATTTCCACTTTCAAGTGAACTCTCTTTGGCTATGAGAGGTACATAATAGATATTGATACACAAAAGGGACATGGTCTAGATGTTCCTAGTTATATCATTCATAATGTGAGAGATGCATTAGATCTAGTTAAAAGAGAGTGGGCACCTATTGAGAGAGCAAATTGGTAGAGGCTCATAAGTGAGTTGTTAGATGTGGGTGGCTTCATTGAATCTTTAGAAGATAGGCTAAGAATTCATGAAGAGTAACCTTACCAATTCTTTTAGCCCTCATATACACCTTTTGAAGATTGCTATCAGTCTTACTTTACCCCTACTTATAAACCCAATCAAGCTTATCAAATTTATCTTTTTTCCAATTATCTAGATGAGAAATTTGGAATGAAAAACCTTATTTTTGAAGAAAATATTGATATGAATATTGATTTAGTTAATAAGTAGATGAAATAGTCCATATCATCAACAAAGGAAGTGGAATTTAAGCCCTCATTGCCCTCTCCTATTACATCTCCACCTCAAGAAGATACTTCTAGATATGAAATCCCAAGTTGGGGACAAGGTGGATAATCCAAGCCTAACGAGACCCCAAGTTTCTTGAACACTTCATCCCCTCCTAAAATTACATCACTATCTCAAGAAGAGACTCCTAATCCTAACATCCTAAGCTGGAATAAGATAGTGGACTCATGGGAAATAAAGAGGATATAAACCTAGATAAAGAGTGTGAGGTTGAGAAAGAGCTTGATCCTATGCAAGTCCTTCCCACCCTTCCTCAAGAGACCTATTTTTTTGATGCTAGCCATCTTATACTCCTCATCCTCATGATGATGCCTGTCAACTTCAAAAGAGACTTTTCCAGAAAAACCTATCCAAGCAAATTGAAGAGTTAGAGTTGAGAATGAAATTTATAAGTCAAGATGTGGTGGAAGGATTAGAGCCAAAAGAAAATCCTATGCCTAAACACACCCCATATAACCTTTCTCAAGTGAGTGATAAAGCTGAATCAGATGTAAATGAAGTGATTTTCAAATGAAAGGAAGAAGACCAAGCTATTTTAGGCTAAAGTTTACCTCTCCTTCCTCAAGAACTCCCAAAAGAATCCCCTACAATTCATTCTCAATCTAATTTTGAGTTTTATATTTCACCTCCACCAACTAGTTCATCTTTTCCTCACCCTATCGCCCTTTGCCTTGATGAACCTATGGTATGGGAATCTAAAGAGGGCATTTGGTTGAAAAAAATTCAAAACTCTTGCTTGAAGAAAAGGTAGCTCCTTGGCAGCCACATAGGGCTAAGTCACATGATTACAAGATGCCTAGTCTTGGCATCACCAAGAAGGAGAAATAAAATTAAGGATTTTACAAACCTTTAGAACCAAAATCAGATTATAACAGTTGATATACAACCTGAAATTCCTCAAGAGACTCCAAATTTTGAAGAAGAAATGAGTCCTTGTGCTGAGTTGTTGTGTTTATAAGAAGAATGTCTTCCTTGTGTCAAAAAAGAAATCTTGGATGAAGTCCTTTTGGATTCTAAAGAAGAGGATGGAAGAGCTTCTCTTGTTTTCCCCCTTCATGATGTTGATCAAAGAGAAGATGAGGACTTGTGGTAGCATTTTGAGAATATTTTCAATGAGTTTGAATCTCTCAAGGGGTCTACAACTTCCTTAGATCTAATTACAAGTGATGGTAATCAAGATGACATTTTTCAAAATTTCATAGATGAGCCATAGCAAAGTTCACCTCAGCCTTTGAAGGATGGAACAATTTTCTATTAGCCTCAATCTTCCAAGGAATAAGAAACTACTCCTCTTGAAGTTATGCCTACTAAGGAGATACAAGTTGATCATGAGATGAAGAGTGGGCAGTAGTATGAGATATGTATACAAATTCAAGAGTAATAAATTTACATTGGAGATCTATTTAAGGATTATCTACTTGAGACAAAATCAAGTGAAGTGCCAAAAAATAGGTTTGATCTACCAAGTATCCAATCCAAGGAGCAACATGCTTGGCACTATGATTCATCTCATGAAGAAGAAGATTCAAGAAACTTTCCTTTTAATCTTGGAACGTAGGTATGCTTAGTTTCTAGTTGTGCATAGTTGTTTGTTTTTTGATTTCCCTAAGTGCTTTGATCACATGTGTGTGTCTTGTTAGCGTGTTTGATTTGCTTTATGTGTGTCCTTTATTTTATGTGGTTGAGGTAATTAGCTGTCTCGTCTTGTTCAAAGCTTTGTTCTCAAGTGTCAGGTCTTCTTGTTTGTCTCAAACTTCAGATCACTCCCTAAGCCCAATGGACTAATAAGGCTATTGATCTTTAGTATAGCAGGCATACTGACCCTATGAGTCACCAATTTATTAACCAAATTTGACCTTGTAGGTCAAATTAGGACCCTTAGAGGTAAAAACTTTTACGGGTCTAATATTTTTTATAGGGTATGTTGTAAGTCTTTTGATGTAATTTAATGCCACTTTAGCTTTGATCATGGTCTAATTAATGTATGTCACTTTGAGTCATTTAGAAGGCTTTTAGGGGTCATAAATCCAAGTAGTATGGTTTTCAAGGTGTTCAAGTGTTCTAGTTTCCTTTTAAACATCCAATATGTCATATTTCATTTCAATAATGTTGGTGCCATCTAAATCTTGCAAGTTATCTAACTGAAAATCAAGAAATCAATTGAAAAGGAAGAGTTTGGCACTTGTACAAACCATGAAAGAGAATGACACATGGGATAAGGTCATGTAATGCCTCTTCAGCTTCCTCAAACTCATTTCCATGCTTAACATGCTTTAGAAGTGCTAAAAAAGGTCTAAAACCACTCTGCTCCTTATTCGCCCTTCTAGACATAGAAGTGATCAATAGGTTTGTGCTTGGTATGGCCAGTTGTAGAAGTTTCAGACCAAACACCTTCAGGGGGTGAAAATAAACCCAAATATATTCATTTTCATAGTAATATTCAAAAATTGGTCAACTGAGCTTTATGAACCATCTCTAGCAAGTTGACTGTGTTTTTCTACTCAATGTTTCCTACACCCTATAGGTTTTGCTCTATTTTGGATAGGTCTGTATAATCTAGTTGGTGATGTTGTATATCAAAGATGTCAGATATATTATCAAATTATTATCATTCTTTGTTTTATGTTTCATGGTATTTTTATGAGCAAGCCATCTCATGTTGCACGAAGGTGTCACCATGTGAGGTCTCAGTTAAAGTTTTCCTTATTTGCAGAATGTTGGTCTCTACAGAGGTCTTATGTAGATGGAATATGATGTTTCACTTATATTAATTCCATAATATTTACCTCCTTCCATGATTTTTTTCATCACTCCATGCCTTGATAACTTTCAATCTTGCTACTCACAATCAAATCCTTGCTCATTCTCACTTGTAGTCATAGCGAATCACATGTATGGAGCCTATTGAGCATGATTCATGGAAGTGTATTGAGGGTATCAAGATGTGGAAAAAAATATCATAATAGGGACATTAATTATAAACTTTAACTTGTCAATAACAAGAGATTGTGATAGTTAACAAGTCACACACACAATCACACGATAAAGAGATACACCTTCAGGCACCTACAGGAAGTGAAACCATCAAAATGAAGTGTGTGAACTTGTTTGGAGATTTGAAACATCATAATGTTCCTTGTAGATACATTGAGGAAGAGATAAGTTTTTATAAAGGTAGTTTCCTTGGTACAGGGGTCATTTCATGTTCATTGCCTACACACAACTCATACACACTTATATGAGGCTCTCAAGATGATGTCATGATGAGATAGGAGCTTTGATAGTTTTGTCAATATTTTATAATGACAAGAGTGAATTTGAATACTTGGTAAGGGATTTGAATTTATCACAAGAGCACATAACTTGCCTATTATCTAAATTTTCACTCACTACATGTATATGAAATATGCACCTACAGGTGGCACTAGTAGAGGTATGAAGGTGCTTGTACGAAGGAAGTTAAACATGTTGAAAACCTTATTGATATCCTAACATGTGGTGAGATAATTGAAGACCTATTTGAGGTGTGATATTAACAAAATAGAGTTGGAAACCATGTTTAAGGATTCAATGACTGAGTTCAAAGACTTTTTCCCCAAAATCACTTAACAGAAGACTGAGAGTACTTGTATGAAGTGTTCAAGCACGTGTTGAAACTCTTATCAAAGTCATAACATGTTATGCAGATCATAAAATACCTATGTGAGGTACTAGGGTGATAAACAAACTATGAGAAACCTTTCCAAGGATTTTCTATAGGTTTAGGGATCAAATTCCTAAAAACACATATCAGAGCACCCTAACATTTTATTGATATCTTAAATAGGGTTATCAAAGGATTTGATACATCTTGGTGATCAAACCTTACAGTCTCAACATTAGAGAAGGAATTTTTAAACTATGAAAGGTAGAATATTAGTGGAAACTAATTATTGGAGACCTCAAAGTTGCCATTTGATCACTAATTCCCTTCATTGACACCTACAGGATTGGAAGTTTTAAGTGACCTTGCACTTCAAGTTTGTAGTCCTAACCATGATTTCATGATCAAAATTTTATATGTAATGAAAAGAGTATTTTTGATCTAAAATATCATAAAAAATAAGTGACAAATTGTGTTTTGGGTCCTATACCCACCTACAGGTCTCTTTGCATCACAAAATGTGCACCTATAAGCTGGTTGTAGGGATACTATGGAGAGTAGGCTAGATAGCCATGATATCAAACCTCAATCCAAACATAGAAGGAATAAACGTCGTTATAACATGGTTTGGAGAGGTTTTATAGGGATTTGAAGCATGAAAATAAGACTTAAATCAAACATTTCCACCTACAAGACCTCACACAGTCAGTTGTAGTTGACTGTGAGGGGTAGAGAGTAAAAAGATTGAGTTTCTTGAGGTGGATATTGCCCAAATATGGAATGAATAGGTCCAAATAACTAATAAAGGATATTGGAAGGTGTTAAAGAGGCTCATGTAATGATTTTAAAGTCTAGTCCATCCTAAAACATCTACAAGTACCCCTCTAAAGCGAGAAATACAGTTAGAAGTGACACTCAGTCTTAGTTAGGTAAAGCGTATGGAAAGGTACATGGAAGGTTGAAGTGATGAGCAGAATTAGAAAATACTCATTATGATTTTCATGATCTAGAGAATCCTTACTGATGAAAAATAAATAGAAAGAGACCTTTGAGGATGCATGAACACAGTCCACAAGGTAGAATTCCAACACATAGTCTGCCTTCAAACAGTTTACCTTGGAATTTAAAGATGTTTGGGGGTCAAATGACCTGAAAAAGAACTCAAACTTGGTATATAACATGTTCATAGATTTTATAATATATTCCAATAGTCATCATTATCTAAGAAAATAGAGGAGTGTCCTTTGTTTTGTCTCAGACAGAAGGCACTCCCTTTATGCACAAATTAGTAGGTTTTGGAAAATGAGGACAAAAGAGTGGAACAGAAACTAAAATAACCTTTTAGGAAGGTTTGGAAAGGTGGAAAACATCTAGGAAAACATGAGGAACCTTGAATGGAAGGAGGAATCCCATCTTGGAGGTCTAAACCCTCAAACTTGTAGGCAGGCTTATGAGGCATGGTTATGCTTAGAGTCCAAATGAAAGGTCAACTTCAACTCTAGCATGATATTAGATTTAAAATCCATTTAGGCATGTTTATAGGGTCATAATAGACATGTATAAGCTATTTAAATGTAGGGAAAGCCATGAAAAGACCATTTTTTGCTTAAAGACAACTTAGGCTTGCAGGAAATGGAGAAAAGAACTTGACAAAGCAGCTTTAGAAGCTCATATCTACTTGAATGATTTGCATGGGGAGATAAGAGGCTTGGAGATGTTAGCATGGCTCTTAAGCATTGATATTGTTGAATTTTTTTGCAACTCCAATGTCCTATCTTTATGAATAAAACTTATGAGTGGAAACTGCCTAAAACCCTTGCAAACCCTTGGAAAGGACTTGATTGAGGAAATGAAGATGGTGAAATATCCAAATGAGCCATAGTGACCATGAAAGTGATTTAAAATTTCATAAGACTCTCTTAGGCTCTTCCCCATACTTTTGGACTATACACAATTGTATGGATGGAGTACAAAATAGGGTATTTTTGACTATTTTGTGCATTATGTAGGTTCTAGGGACTTTCAAGAGATGAAACCAACTTTAGGAGAAGGATTGGGACTTGGGATAACTCCCCATGTCAATTTCATTCCTCAAAATAAATCTTAAGTGTTCTTACTAGATTTCTCAACTCAACCAATCTCAACTGACATAGTAAACATGATGATGAGAAGGATGAAAACTTCAAGTGTAAATATTTTTAAGGTGTGCCTGATGACTCTAAGGCCATGGAGGGTATTTAAAAATTTCATCTAATCCTTTGTATAAATTTTCATGGAAAAATGATGCCTTTTTTAGAATCTAAGTGTGCAAGGTGAGTGAAAGAGGAGTTTCTTTGACTATAGGCAGTGATGGCTCACTTCCAAAAGATTCTAGATGACTAGGACTAAAACCAATACATGAAGAAGCATGTATAAAACCCTTCCCTCTTAGTCCAATCATTAGATATATCTCTAGTTAGTTTTGGGATGTTCAAATAAGGGTGAATGATGAAGGCAATTTCCTTATGCAAAATGAGAACTCCTACAATACATTTCAAGAGTTTCATGACTTGGAGTGAAACTTTTGCTTCCTAACTTTGCATGATCACTTTCACATTCTCTTCCCATGCACATGTAACTCATTTTCTCAACCTGACAAGTGTCCTTATGACCTTTGGACTTCTCTCTTCTCCTCTCTCTCTCAAGTTCTATAAGAACTAATCATTTTGGCCTTTGAAAACTATGCTCCACATGAGTATGGCGAAGCCCTACTCATTTGCATACCATAGATCAATAAAGACTACTAATTTTTACCTCTTCTATGAATTTTAATAGTGTGTTGACTTGAATGACTGATCTTTCTTAGTGATGAATATTATTTCATTAGCATTATTGTCTCATTCTCCCACCTATTTGTAGCTTGAAAGCTTCTCCTTGTAGGTCATGTGAAGTGTTTTATTATGTGTCAAGGTTGAGTGAGTTAGTCTATTCAAATAGTTCCATTCTAGGCCTCTTGTCTAGTTCTCCTAGCCTAAACATTCATCACAACCGCATAATGAAATACTTATGTGAGAAGATTGAAATTAGAGAAGTGTATGTTGAATTAGTCCCTTGGTCTCATATGTGACATGCAGCTGGTTGGTAGTCATCAATAAATTTGGTGTATCAACTCCTTTAGGATAGTTTAATTTCAATTTTCTATCTCTTTTCCTTGCAAAGTTTAGGTTTAGTAGTGATGTACAAGTGGTACATCAAGGGAGTTATCCCTATCTAGAGATTCACCTCATCCTTAGGTTACCCACAACCTAGAGGTGTTTCACTTGTGCCACTTGGATGAAGAGAGATAAGACATCTCCTCAAAGGGTGAAAATCCAAGTGATAACAATAATATTAGTAACATTATTTATTTATATAATATTTATAAATTTGATTTCTATTTAAAATAATGGCTAACTTTACCACATTCTTTGGGGGTAGGGTTTAAATATCATTCAAAATTCTTTTAAGAGACAATACATTTATGCAATATGTTACAACATGTGGGTAGTCTAAGAGAAGTATTCATCTTTAAAAAGGGTATTTATTTTTTATTACATGCATTTATTATTATTACATGCATTTATTTTTGTTGTGTTGTCACTAAAACCTACAAAGGGATGCAATCAGGATGCATTATCTATATTATGTCCACCCCTATCTCACTTTGTTGTCATGTTAAGCTCATCATGCTAGACTTATCATTTTGGATTGTTACGTGGTGGGTTTGGAAAAAGTGTGGTCTCCTATGATATGCTTTGATGTCTACATCTATTCAGATTTTCTATGAAATCTCTCTATATATGGGTGGAAGTTCCATGCCCATCCTGCACTTTTTGGAATGGATGAGGCATTAAGTGTTGTGCGTTCGATATCACCCTAATCTACATATTATTGTAAACCTATGCCAAACAATTTTTGAATAATTCTATAGTTTTTACGCTTCTATCCACTACACATCTGTTAAATATATCTCATGCTCTACATATCAAGGTCCCAACATCATCAACTCTGGCAATATATAGGATCTACTCATAAAGGGAAAAGCATCTAGGTAGAAATGTCGAAAAATATGAAAAACATATGACTGCAAGTAGTTACTAGACTTATAATATCAACCCCTCTCAACTGGTCTTCAATGTCATCCACCATATGTTTTGTAACACCTTTTAGTTTAGGGCTTGATCCTTGCATATCCATATCTAATACATTGTGCATTTTAGTGTATAAACCTCTGACATCCATGCCTTTTCCCTCATTTCCAATTCAAACTCCGTTGTCTTTAACTTGGGCAATGAAAATGTATTACATAAACTATAGTCACCTTGAAGTTGTCAATGCATATAGTATGGGGGGGAAACAAAACTTACATGGTACTCAACATCGATGTTATTGATGCTCTCGTTAACACCATGCATTATGGTTATATCCTCTACAACTACTTGAGTTGCCATATTTATCATTAGGTCCACCTTGATCACATGCTTGAAAGTATATCCTTGGATTGAAAATGAGCAATTGCATATTGACATAGAAGGCATTACATTGAAGACGCGATAATGCAATGTCTCATCTTTTATACTTTACACCCATGTTGTACGAGGTTCGCTATTGTCAAAGGTAATATGAGAATCTGGGATGTTCAAAGCCCATACCCATGAAAGATTTTCATGTCTTTTTACTTTGAAGTTCTTATGAAATATGATGTCCTTGTATAGTTGTATCCACCAATAATGTATGCAAACTAATGTTGTTAGTTGGTGAACCAACTAATCCACCCTGTGATATGTAGAATTCCTTACTATGATTTAGTAAAAAACATTTCAAATGGGAATTTTAAGATTCTATAGATGCATTAGTGTCTATCCCAGCATGAGGAAGTGTCTGATAACATTGTAGCCACATTCCAACCTTGTATGCCCAGTGTTGTTCCTAGTATTCAAAAAAAGTGAGCTGAGAGGAGAGATATCTTTCTATAAACTTTTTGAACTCCCTTGTAGCCATGTCCTCATTGGCACAACTATACATTATGAACCCCAAGTCCTCAAACATTACACGTCTTACATCATTATCTTTCACCTTTGGTATCAAATTCTTCAACCACATGTGACAAACATGCCAAATGCATAAGTAGATCTCATAGTTGAATGTCTCTTGAATAACATAATAGTTTTGCATAAGTTAATGGAATAAGGTGGGGATGGTGTCTATGAACATACAAATATGAACTTCATGATGTACGTAGAAATAATGATGATGCACCTAATAGCTTTTATCTCCGCACCGACATCGTCAACCATGAAGGCACTGATTATCCATTCAATGTCTTTCAAATGCACTATTTGAAGAAGAATTTGCATCCATTGTCTTATGTTGATATAACATGACTAAGACATAATGACCCATGCAACGGTCACACCTTCATGTTTGGAATCAAATGCCAACAATGTGTACAATTAGAAATGTACAAGAAAAAAATAAAAACATTGGAACAACTACTATTATTACAAACATCAAAACAAATAATATTATCAACTACTCTTACAAACATTGGCACAATACCTTCATTGCATTCATCCCAAACATTAAATCCATCACCAATAAGTTATGTTTCCCAAATCTCAAAAACCATTCTAGCTGTTGTGGGAGTTGGATGCCCAAGATTAAGGGGAATTCCCCATCCCCATCAAGCTCTCCCTTGTTGTATCCTTGAAACAAAAACCGTTTATTAAGATTCACCAGTGCCCACTCTTGAATACTTGCTACATCATCAACATTGTACATGTATTTTGACTCCTTGATTAATTACTCTCTATTATATATGTCATCCTTGCTCAAGAAATCATCCCACTCTATTTTGCTATTAAACAATACAAGTTCGTCATGCACCATCTCCTGATGTTTAATGTGGATAGCATCAATATGTTAGGATTGTGTAGCTAAAAGCTTCACTGATGCAAACAGGAGAGGAGGTTGCTGAAGGTTGCTGAGTTGCAGAAGAAGTTGGGGTCGGCCTGATCAGCCGACGTCGGCGGGATAGCACAGAGAAGCAACCGACGTCGGTCATATATCGGCCGACGTCGGTCACCTCCAGGCGGACAGGGACCGGCGTCGGTCGCCTGTGTGGTTCGACTGCGAGCTATTTACGGGCAGTTAGCTAACGAACCAAGAGTTTGCATGATGAGTGCTAATTTTAGACTCATAGCTGCGGATCTAATTATGGTAATTAGATGTCTAATCACTGTTTGGATGAGATCTATATAATAGACTCATGGTTGTATTGGAAATGTGTGCTAGGGAGTAAGAGAGCATAATTATAAGCTCCTTCTGTGTGTGAGGTAGAGCTATGGTGCGTTCCTCCTAGTGCCACAGTACCAGGTGTGTTGGTGCTGGATTGGAGAGCCAGCTGGGTTCTTCAATAAGTAAGATCGTTGATCTGCAGGTGTATGTGTGTGCAAGGTCGAGGTTCACAGGTGATTGGAACCATTGCTTGATTTGCAGGTGTGCAAGGTCATACAGACAGCAACACTACAGGGAGCAGTATCAGGCAGGATCTACTTGGAGTACAGGTGTGTACTCGGATAGAGCAAGAGGAAGGCAAGGGAGTTCCTTCCATAAGTATGGTCTGTTGAACTGCAGGTTGTTGCAGATTCATGGGAGATCTACTTGAAGTACCTTGAGTACTTGTGGAGCACGTGGAGTGCTTGTGGAGTGCGTGGAGCACTTGTGGTGTGCGTGGAGCACGGGAGGTGAACACCAACTCTGTATTTGAGTTGGGTGTTGGGACCTGTGAGAGGGAGAGCTTTGGGGAGAAGAATTACTGTTCACTTGAGGTGTGGGAAACCTCTGTAAGGTGGTGGAGAAGAAGTGGCATCTTCTTTATTGTATTCTTTTCTGTATAAAGTGTTAATACAATTTGGTATTGTCTCTCATATGCTGTGTTATTCTGAATTCTAGTTACTTGGTGATCTGGTTAATTTCCGCATATTAAGTTGCTTGGTATTGGTAATCAAATTGCATGCTTCCGGTGTACATCCTTTCCCAACAAGTGGTATCAGAGCATGTTTGTTGTTCTAGATCCCCAACAAGTGGTATCAGAGCCTTGGTTGTAGGTTCTTGAGCTTGATACCAACAGGTGGTATCTGAGCTGAGGTTGGAGGAAGCAGGTTTTGTGTTTGGTTACAGGTCACTCTCAGGGGTTTCTGATCGAGTGGGAGTAGAGCAACTGCAGATCAAAGTAAGCTAAGAATGGAGGAGTTGAAAAGCACAGATGGTCACTCACGGTCCTATGGAAAGAAAGAGCAGGTAAAAGATTATTGTTGGTTGGTAACAGATCAGCATGAAGAAACTGAAGATACAGATGTAGCAGGTGTTGTTGCACAGGATGTGTTTGCAGGTTTCTTGGATAAAGTTGAATCTTGGATAAAAGATTCGGTTGCCTCTTTCCATGCAGTTCCAGGTAGAGGAGCTGGTAAGCCTTGTCAGATTGTTGGCAAAGGCAAAGTGAAGCTGAAATTGCAGGCGGCCAACACACAGGTGTTGATGAAGGTCATGCAGGTCCCAGGTTTGGAGATATGGCTAATTTCTTCAGAAAAATTGGGTGATGAGAGATGCACAAGAACTCTCACAGCGGATGCACTTGAATTAGCTGGTGGTAAGAAAATAGGTATCCTTTATCTACTTGTTTATATTACTGATTCTTCTTTTGTTGCGGAGACGTGGCTTCGTAGGCTTGGTCACATGAGCAGGAAGGAGATGCATGTTCTTAAGCGGAAGACAGATATATTTGACAGGCTTAAGAACTGGAAAGCCTTGGTGTTTATGGAGGAGATGGCGGACAGAACCCAGTGGATGTGGCTGGATACTTCTGAGCAGAGCAGTTTGGACATGGATTTTGATTCAAAGAAGCTCGCGGGTAAAAAGTCATCACTCACAGGGGAACACAGACACCGATGTCGGTCAGGAGGAACCGGCGTCGAACAGACAGGTGCCGATGTCGGTCATGTGCAGACCGAAGCCGGCGATGTCGGGCAGGGTAAGACCGACGTCGGTTAGGATAACCGACGTCAGCAGCTGGTAAGACCGATGTCGGTTATCAGGACCGACGTCGGCAGCAGGGACACCAGCGCAGGCAGGTTGGTAGTCAGGTACAGACGCATGGAACCGACGTCGGTCGGATGCAGACTGTGGGGTGACCGAGGTCGGTCACTGTAACGAATTTTGGGTGGACAGCACGCTGTCAAGGAGTCTCAAACACCCATACGGAGGACTGAAGGCGTAAGTAGGCCCTCAAATTCGTTGTTCCTCTTCTTCATACTTGTTGCTGATTGTAGAGCAGGAAGGATCCAGGAAACAGGTGTGAGCTTGGCATAGATGAGGATGTGATTCCTTGGAGGAGAACCAGACAGGTGTGTCTTGGTAGGGATGCCAGTAGGTATAAAAGCACAGAGACAAATGGATACCTTAGTAGAAGAATAGAGAGAACGGACACATGAGACGGAAGATCAGGTATATGATCTTGTGGAGCTGCAGGACAGTGTTACAGGTTTTGACAGGTGGAGGACGGAGCATGGCTTCAGTCAATGTCAGGGTAACTACTATGGTTTTGTCTTACCAGGGGGATGATGAGTCATGACATCATTCTGTTGCTGTATGTGGATAGTATGCTAGCTAGCAGGGGTGTACATATAGGGTTTTGCTGAGCTAAGGGTAAGATTAGTTCAGTGGCATGTCATGAGGAGTTTGGAGCAGCGGAATTCTTTGACATGGGAGGCATGGAGATCACAGGTTGATTTTGTCTCGAGTGGGAGCTGATGTGAATCAGGTGTTGACGAGGTTCGGGATGCAGAGCCGGAGCACACTAAGGGCTGGACAGGTACAGTGTCCGAAATCACATGAGGTCTGGTACAGACCTGAGTATTCCCATGCAGTGAGAGCTGTCAGAGAGTTAGGAGCCAATTCGGGGAAGTGAGTTCTCAGGTTTTCTGAGAGGGACCGGCAGCAGGTGTTGCTATGCAGGGTCAAGACTTCACTACATGTATTTGTAGGTTCGGATGTGGCAGGTTACTCGGATGACAGGTGGTACACCACGGGATGTGTGGTGGGTTGTCTTCAGGTGGGAGCTTGAAGAGGGATACAAACCAGGAAACAGATTAGACAGAGTACAGGTACAGGTACAGTGCAGCTGTTTATCTCCAAGTGGGAGATTGTTAGGATTGTGGAGCTAAAAGCTTCACTAATGCAAACAGGAGAGGAGGTTGCTGAAGGTTGCTGAGTTGCAGAAGAAGTTGGGGTCGGTCTGATCAGCCGACGTCGGTGGGATAGCACAGAGAAGCAACCGACGTCGGTCATATATCGGCCGACGTCGGTCACCTCCAGGCGGATAGGGACTGGCGTCGGTCGCCTGTGTGGTTCGACTGCGAGCTATTTACGGGCAGTTAGCTAACGAACCAAGAGTTTGCATGATGAGTGCTAATTTTAGACTCATAGCTGCGGATCTAATTATGGTAATTAGATGTCTAATCACTGTTTGGATGAGATCTATATAATAGACTCATGGTTGTATTGGAAATGTGTGCTAGGGAGTAAGAGAGCATAATTATAAGCTCCTTCTGTGTGTGAGGTCGAGCTATGGTGCGTTCCTCCTAGTGCCACAGTACCAGGTGTGTTGGTGCTGGATTGGAGAGCCAGCTGGGTTCTTCAATAAGTAAGATCGTTGATCTGCAGGTGTATGTGTGTGCAAGGTCGAGGTTCACAGGTGATTGGAACCATTGCTTGATTTGCAGGTGTGCAAGGTCATACAGACAGCAACACTACAGGGAGCAGTATCAGGCAGGATCTACTTGGAGTACAGGTGTGTACTCGGATAGAGCAAGAGGAAGGCAAGGGAGTTCCTTCCATAAGTATGGTCTGTTGAACTGCAGGTTGTTGCAGATTCATGGGAGATCTACTTGAAGTACCTTGAGTACTTGTGGAGCACTTGGAGTGCTTGTGGAGTGCGTGGAGCACTTGTGGTGTGCGTGGAGCACGGGAGGTGAACACCAACTCTGTATTTGAGTTGGGTGTTGGGACCTGTGAGAGGGAGAGCTTTGGGGAGAAGAATTACTGTTCACTTGAGGTGTGGGAAACCTCTGTAAGGTGGTGGAGAAGAAGTGGCATCTTCTTTATTGTATTCTTTTCTGTATAAAGTGTTAATACAATTTGGTATTGTCTCTCATATGCTGTGTTATTCTAAATTCTAGTTACTTGGTGATCTGGTTAATTTCCGCATATTAAGTTGCTTGGTATTGGTAATCAAATTGCATGCTTCCGGTGTACATCCTTTCCCAACAAGTGGTATCAGAGCATGTTTGTTGTTCTAGATCCCCAACACAATAGACATTCCCAACAATAGTAGCTTATAAACCCATTCATTAAGTTGGGGGCTGATGTGAGGAGCAAAAAAAACATTTTCTGCCCTTGAATTGTTCATATTATTGGTCATGGCAATAGTTGTGCTAATTGTCTATGTGTTCTAATTGATTGTATATGAGCAACACATGATCAAGTATACAAACCATGCGTCATGTACTGAAATGATAATGACAACTATACCTTATATGCCTTCTACCTAGTTGGTTACCCTTTCTGGACTTGGGTATTAAAGACTTGTCTTTTGGCATGGCATTAATTTCCTGAAAGTCATAGGGGCCATATGAACACTAGTAGCTACACGATTGTGATGAACAAATAAGTAGTCATGCAAAAAGAAAAAAAAATGTACATAAATGGAACATATAACATCTAAACATACACTAGCTTAAAATATATAGCATGAGGTGACTCACATGACATATTCAAAGGTTGTGGTGATCCTGCTATCCTTTCTAGTAAAATTTAAATTTTTCTTGCGATGTGAAACATTGAAATTGATAGGAAACAATGCCCTTTTTGATTCTCCTTTGATGAAGTCATCAACCCTGTCTTGCTTAACCCAGGCAACCCACAAATCTTCCTCATTGACATCAGAAAAATTGGCCCACTTGATACAACTGCAATCAAATGGACCCTCACTTGACTTCTACAGTTCAAGGCACATTATTTCTTCCCACCTTTTTTCCATCTATTGCAACCTACAAGGAGAATATTTCATTGAATGAATTAGAAATGGAATTTTTGTATTGAATGAACATAAGTTTCCATGTATTTCAGAGGACTTTTTTTTGATTGAATGTTATCTGTCATATATTGCAATGTACAAAGAACAATGATTGAATAATGAACATAGAAATTAAAATATGAAAATTCAAACCAATTAATAAAAACATGAAAAAAATTATGAATTTTTTTTTATAATAAGGTATAAAACCTCATTGAAATCAATATAAAACCCTTCATAAAACATATCAAAATAAGTTCATTAAAACATATATATAGACAAAATAGTGCATGCACGAGGTAGTTACGTTTATAGATGATATTAAGTGGCATGCAATAATTGTGTGCATGTGGGTGGGGTGTAGGAATGTGATTTTGATACAAATACCATAGCTTTAGGAAAGGGTAAAAAAAAAGATAAATTGTATAGGAAGCCCATAAAATGAAGACAGGGTTTTAAAAACAATGAATTTGTTATGAAGCCCATAGAATCAGGAGAGGGTCAAAAAATGAAATTACTAAGAAGCCCACATGATATTCTGGTTGTTCATCAACTAATAATTCAATGTATTGAATTAGAGGCATAGACATACTGGTATTTATGGATAGTGCATGAAAGGAAATGATAATAGGCGACACAAGAAAAAATTGTATGACATATGTGCGTTACAAATTATATGAGCCCATATGGGATGCAATTTATCCCATTAAATTGTAATGGTAGGTTGCCTTATCATCCACAGTAAGGTCAGGGCATAACCCATATTGAGTTATTAGAGCTTTAGTGTAGCAAAATAGGCCTCCAATTTTTTTAAATGATATCCTCATAGACCACCACTACCATACTTCCCACCTATTGGGCCACAATTTTTGGCCCCTAAATTTAGGGAGGCCCATGAGATGACAAAGAACCGTTATGAAACTAAATTTAAGCTTCTTCTTTATTACATATACAAAATTATACAAAAAGTTATCATCTTTGTCCCGCATAATATAAGAAATATGCTTAGGGCTCTGGACAATGAGTCAACATTCCACTTACAAAATTTGATTGCCACTAACTACAATATATGCCATTATCTAAGATTTTATATATGGAATAGACTGAATGGCAGGCAAATGTATTAAAGTATTTGTATACCACTGTCCAATCTCAGTTCTTTACAATTAATATGAGTAGTTCCCATCATGATCACAGGCATTTATATCATCCTCAGATTCTTCTAATGGTGTTGGAAAATGACTTCTTTGCCACATTGCCTCTTGGTATGTAAGCTCATCCAACATGTGTTTAGGGTCTAATTCAATATTTGAATCTAGAGAATTCCATAATTGTACACAATTATCATGAAGATCATCCCATGTTGAAAGTTAAAATGTAATCACAAGGTGATATGTATAAAAGAATCTTTCTGGCAAGAATACTGCATAACTAGTTCTATCAAAGTATCTGTCAAACCAAATTTTCATCATGGGATTCAAAGATATTCCATGCTTTGGAATAATTAATTTTGATAGGAGATTAGACTCAAAAATCATATCTAGCATTTCCATTTATCGATATGACCAATTTCCTTTTTACAGCTCCAAAGTAAAAGCATTATTAGTATTCCACCAAATCCTGGCAATGTGATTTGCATAAGTATCCCACGAAGGTGGTGGCCAACTAAAAATTTCATTCAATCTGACTGAAACTTAATCTAAGTCTCTTCTTGTTACATCTCTGAGTTGGATTAGGGAATTCCATAAGTGATTGGAATGCCAACTGGGAGGGGTTCTAAAAATAGTGACATACTGCAAACAAACACAAAGTGTAGAAAAAAATTATATACATGATCCATTGCATCTTATGCAACAAATTATTCAACAGAGTGATTATCAATCACCCAGTCAATTTAAAATATAGATTGTCAAAAGATTCAATCATTTTTATTCTAAAAAATTAACTTTACAAATGTACTTGTACGAATGTAATCATGAAATATGTATCAATTATTTTTATAAAGGTGGAGTAAGAATGCCATACAGATTACATAGGCAAGAGGTCTTCTTCAATGTAGAAACACCTCTAACATAAACATCATACTCTAAAGTGGTGTCATACAAATATAAGAAACCAATATGACAAATATCATATTAACATTCAACACTAGTACTTTACAAGTATTTTATGGGCCTCCATACAGAGATGGAGCCTTAATGTGCATGTGATTAAAATCTCAACCATGAGATAAAGGGCTTCACTTCATATCCTAGATAATTCAATACAACTACATGCTTTTAATATAACCTTAATTTGATACAAGCACTTGACACTAGACATATGAGGGAAAAATTAAATCAATGTATAACTCTTTTGATTAAATGTCAAGACCTCTTGATAATACTTAATAAAACAAGCATGAGAGACTCTGATTATAATAGGGTTGGATAAGAATATAAATGATGAAATGACCAAGCATTGTGTGTGTGTGCGTGTGCACGTGCACTCATCAAGGGCATATATACACATGGGTTGACCTTAAAAGATAGTAAAAGGTGAAAATCAAGGCACAAAGAACCCATAAATTAAGGGGATAGTCATATGGGCTAACTAAGGAAAAGACATTAAAAGAATCTTTTGGACATTTTAGGAGCATTTAGAGTTGTACAAAAGAAAACAAATAATCGATATGTAGGTTTTCATACAATTTTCATTTGATGGATATATTATTATATGAAAAATGTGTTCACAAAATTTTAAGTTATGAAGAAGACATAAGTTAGGGGATGATGCCATAAGGTCCAAAAAAGGAAAATTTACTAAAAATATCTAAATGTATGCACATAGACCATATGTGATAAAACATGAAACATACGTAATGTAAAAGGGTCTTGTACTAGAATTAGATGTCTATAATAACACTCAAGTGTAAAATGAGATATAGGTCATCAATTGTAAATCATATCATTTATAAATTATATAAACTAACTAATACAATTTATATGATCATAAATGTTGATTTTATTTTATCATTGCCATATCGTTGATGTTATGTGTTAAGAATATGAATATATAATAATGTATATTAGCAGCCATAATGTAGGTTAATATGAATTCATTCAAAATTACACTTTAAATAAGAGATTGCAATGGAAAAAGGGGATATTTAACATAAAACACAAGAGTTAAGTTTTTAAGATCTTTCTCCCGACAACTTATGATTGTTAAGTAGAATAATAGGTATGTTTGTGCCTTTAAAATTGAGATTGAAGAAAAGAGTCTAAATTTTAACAATAACATAAAAAGTTGTGTTGACAAATCTTAAGAAGGCCAACTCTATGTTGGGTTATATCTCTAATGAATAGATCTACACATCTTTGACCTTCATAATAAATAAAATCTCATATAGAGCAATGATTTTCTCTAAAGAGGAACTAAACCCTTCCATGAATGTCATAATAAATTGGAAACATATATACATAATATTCCTTTGACTTTAATTATTTATCAGAAATTTTACAAATACATTGATGTGTGAAATAAAGTGATTTGACTTCATGAAATACTGATGAGAGCATACTAGTGATTGCCCCAAAAGAAATCTCAATCCAAAAGGAAGAATGGTATATTTGAGATTTTTAATAAGTCCATCTTCTATTTGAAGATAATGTAAAAAATAACGCTGCTTTTTTTAATAATAATTTTAATTGTTTTATCCAAGTTGATTTATATAATATTTTTATATATCATTTCTTATGCATTTATGAATATCAACATGTATGGTGATTTGATAGAAAATGTATTAGGAGGCACATGATTGATATCAATACCAATTTCTTACAAAAAAAAAAAAAAGTACATTGAGCATACCAATTTTTATTGATCCCTTGTTGACATAATTTTATATATGATTGAAGAGCCTTGAAAGAATATCTATTATGCTCAATTATTGTACCTTCCATACATCTTAATATGTGAACCAAAAAATCACTACATGGAAAATAGTTGAAATATGATAGAAATGGATGCCAAAATCAACCAAAAATAACTACAAGTGGAGTTGAATTTTACCCACAACTTTTTGGATAACATAGAAGTAATAATTTTATTAACATGATTCCAACTAGGACCATGAAGTATAGGTCCCTAAATCTAAAAACCATGCAATATTGTTAGTGACATTAATGTTTAGAAGATAAGTGATTTTTCTTTGGCATCCTAAAACTAGTGTGAGATATATCGTCTCTCAAGTGTACTAAGTGTAGTATAACCCTTACATAATCTCTCTTCTCCAATATGAAGCATATTGAAGGGAGGTCCTTTGAAAGGCATGCTAAGTTATGTATAGGGAAAAACTACTTCAACCAAACATCCTTTGTAAATAAGATTAGTTTCCTATAATTTTTTCTTAGTTGTGTTGAAAAGCATGATCTTTGTAGTTCACTTTTAAATTATAAGTATAAAAAAATAAGATTTGAATGTCAATATGTCTTTTTTAGGCCTACAATAATATGTGATATGAAATTAATGTAATAAAAAAATAATAAATATTTAGAGATAATTATATCATACAGAATGCCACCATCACATGTTTTACCTGAATTTGAAATGGTGTCCTCTAATTCATTTATGTAGAGACCATCAAAGTAGGATAAAGTGGGAAACCCTATTTAACACTAATGGTACTATTGATATTTTTTGTAAAACCAATAGGATTTAAGAACTACTCAACCACCCTTTTATAAAGAGTTATCACAAGAACAATGAAAAATGTGAGAGGATTTAGTTGGGGGATGAATGCACCAATGCAAGTCTCCAATGATCCCTATTGTTGCCGATTTAAATCCAAGTGTTGAGGGTGTAAAAAGTGCAAGACCAAAGTTGATGCAACACAACAACTAATGCCAAGTTCAAAAAATCCAGATGAAACCCTAACAAGTGCCAAGATTGCTAACAATGCAAGACCACAATACAAAAACAACCCAACACAGGTTGATCAAATCCATCGATGGAGCAAACAAGGCAAAGATCCTCAATCCATAGTTGATTCAAGGTACTGTAAATACGATTGAATGCACACACAGATCAAGAAATACATGCTTGCAACTAAATAAATTCGATGCCAATTTTAGTGTAGAGGGTTCTCGAGCTGAGCTATAGTTTGATGTAGAGATTGAATTTGGGGCATTGATAGGAAAGTTATAATGACAATCTTAATGTAGGATGAATTGAGCACAAAAATTTCATTAACATAAACATGTACTAAATCGAATCCTTGACTCAATAATTAATAGAATATGAAGAATTTATAAAAATGAGTGCACTACATCTTTGTCACATTTGAATTTAGTGTCCTTTTATTTTATCACTTGGACTATTCTAATCTATAGTATTTGTTGATGGATTAAAATTGCGCTTGATCTTAATCAATCAACAATGGGAAGTTTCAAGCTATGGGACATTGCGGCTTGAAACAACCTCCAGATTTTAGAGAAGCTGGTCTCTTCTTTTGTATTGGGTGTTGAGAAAAAGGGATAGGAGATTAAATAAAAATGCAATTGTAGGAATTGAAACCTAACTATGGCGATGCGCCTGAGTATAATTATAATCCTAACCTGAGCACAGTGAGACTTTTATAGGATTCAATTACATTTAAGAGCAGACAAGTGCATGATCAATGTAAAAGATTAAAATAATAGAGACATAGGCTTACAACAAGGAAGTCTTTCGTTGAGATATAGGGAATGTCAACAAAGGCATAGTGTTCAATCTTCTTAACAGGATCTTCCAATCACATAAGAGGTGCAGAAGTCACGTACAGTTATGTAAACCTTTCGATTCAAGAAAATGAGACAAAAGCAAATGACATTCCTAATCACAACTCAAGAAAATCTACAGTATAAACTACTTTGCAAATGACACAAACAATACCAACCAAGGCATGGAGCTCAAATTTCCTTAATTCATTCAGTCACATAAAGGGCACAGAAACATGCACGGTTATATCAACTTTACAACTCAAGAAAATTGAGACAAGAGCAAATGATATTACTGGTCAAAAACTTTCGAAAGTCTAAAACTATGAGAAAATCCCTCCCCCCCTTTTTGATTTTACAATTCTTATTATATAGCCTCGGATGTCTCCTTGCATCGCTTTCTTTCCGGCACAATTCCACTCCATCCTTTACTCGCAGGGGACAAGACAGACGGTGCCTTCAATGCCTTGGATGCATCTTGGTCTTATCAAGAACTGCCCTGACTGCGGCATGGTGATTCATGTCTAGTACCTCCTTTTGTGCCTGAAATTCTTCTTTCCATCACCTCTTTGGCCGCTCGACTGTCTACTCTGCCTCTGCTTATAGGGGACAAATAGATGGCATCTTCAATGCTTGCAAGCCCCAAAAATCTACTCGGTGCACTGTTCTATCTACCAGGAATAACTCCTGCCGAGTTTCTTTCCATCTTTGTTGTAACAGATAGACGGGCACTCTGTCATGTTGAAACGGAAGAGGACACTTAGTCAATCTATGAAAATTCTCTTTATGGTCTAGAAGGCACTGGAGAGTGACACTTGGCCGATTCCGCTTTCTTGATACTCTGTTTAGGAACGCTCCGCCTTCGACACCTGTCGCGGTTCGCTTCCTCGATACTTTGTAGTTTTATCAAAACAAAACTTATTGCGTTCCTTGCTCGGGAAACTTTTAGGAAGGGATGGATGCACGTGGCAGTCTTTGCATGTTGACACTCGGCGCTTCTATAGTCCTTTGAAATAACATCCGGGACCCACCACAATCTTCATTTGGTAATTAGGCTCGAAGATGGTCTCTCAAAAATTGACAAGTGGCAATCTCCGTTGCTCCTGGGAAGATACGTGGCATCTTCCGTTTCTCCTTCTAAGGGTATGTGGCGCCTTCCACTTTTTCTTGGGATGGAGCAGAAAGGGACTTGGAGAGTGACACTTGGCAGCCTTCGCTGCACTTCAGCACTTAAGCAAAATGAAATGATGCCCTTATGCGTTGAACGAAAGCATTGGACCCACGTCTCCCAGATGCCGACACGTGGTGACCTCCGTTGCTTCTTCAAAAAGGTAGTTCAGGGCCTCCGCAATTGCCACCTGGTGCTTTCCGCTTTCTCTGCTACTTAGCTCGTTGAAAGTCTTTGTCAAAAGGTAGAATGAAACGCGGGTGCCTCTAATGCTTAGCGGATGCTGACACGTGGTGCATTCCACTTAACTGCCACTAGGTACGTGGCACAATCCGCGGTTCTCTGGAAAGTTACAAAAAAGGCCTCGGAAGACGCCAGCTGGCCGACTTTGTGTTTCGGAAGGCAACACTTGGCAGCATCCGCTGCACTTCGACACTTAGGCAAAAATGAACCCGTCCTCTGCTCCAAAACTCTGCCGCTACGTCCAAGGTGCGCAGGAACCAAAATTGCGGTGCTCGAATCAAAAAATAAATTAAATACGATGTAGAGTAAAAAATACTCTACAATATTATGATGTAATTATACATGGGACAGTAGAAGAACCTTACTAGTTTATATATTCGAAATATAATTAATATCGCTGACAAAACAAAACAAGAACAATTTTCAAAGTTTTTAATTTTGCGAGAAAAAATTGCAAGGAATTATAAATTGAGAAAAATCAAATTCATAAACAATGAGACATTTTGTTCTCTAGGAAAAATCAAATTTATTAACAGTTATACATTTTGTTATTTGATTGTGATGATAGTTCATCAAATGGAGGGGGAAGAATCAAATCCTTGACTCAATAATTAGCGGAATATGAAGGATTTATAAAAATGAGTGCAGTACTCATGATGAGCAGAATATGAAGGATTTGATCGATGCAGCGAATCTCAAACCAGCCCTGCCCTGTTCTCTTCAATCACCAACATGCGCTATCATCGTCTCGCAGAGAAAATGGGCAGAAATGGAGGAAAAGGTCGACAATATTTGAATATGGTCAGCATACACTATCCCCGCCCTTTTTTTTCCCACCCAGGCTTAGCCGTGGGTAACGTGATTGACTGTGGGTCATGCTTAACAGTGGGTAACTGTGACTGTGAGTTTAACTGTGGAGGTAATCGTGCTGAACTATAAATTTAACTGCGGAGGTAACGATGAAGACGGAGGTAAGGTAATTGCAGAGGATTAGTTACGTGGGAGTTAGAGGCCGACGACTAGCGAAGACCAACACACGCCGAAAGCTAGTGCGTGCTGGTTAAGCTCACCGCAGTTAATCATGGAGTGGGAGGAACATAGCTAAGATTCTTTTGATATTATTGTTCTTGTCAATTTACAGACGACGTTGACCCCTATCAATAGCCCAGGGTCTTTTGATGCCGTTCTTCTTAGTGATGTTGATGAATACTGCCAGCTCTGCAAAATCTGACTGTTCAGCAACAAGCTCATCCGGTAACTAGCACACAGTTGTTCTTCAGTGGGGATGAGATTTTCATAATGCGGCAGCAAAATCACAAATGCTTCCATGAGAGGAAGGATGTGAGAATACAACAGGGAGTCTGAATCTTATGCACGAGGCAACAAGCCATGCCCAGCACCGGTGAATCCCTGTTTGGCTAAGCTTGTGATCTGCTGTGTAGGTTTGGATCTACTGGGTATGTCGTTTGGGTTTTATTTTATCTGATTTGTGTTTTATGTTTTGATGCAGAATGAGTACATCGGATCTTCTGGCGGAGTAGGCGAAGCACCAGAATGGTGGCCACCACGAGCACGGTGGCTCTCCGGCGGCGGCGGCTCATCACAAAGACTCGATGAATATTTCCCACCACTCACGCAGAATCTTGCAAGGCAAGCCACCATTTTAAATAGTTAGATGTGTCATTTACCCCATGGGACACAAACATTTACAGACGTTATCTGTCAAATGTAATGACAATACATGGCTGGAAAACTTCACTGCATATTTGGTGCTTTGCTTTTCAGCGGCAAATACACTTTTCGATCATTTCAATCCATTTTCTTTGGCTGAAAGCTTTTTCTGCTTTTGTGAAGATCTCCAAGACATCACTTCTTAGCTTTTAAACAGTACATATTCATCCTTTTTAATTACATTTTGCCCTCTGATGAAGTTTTTCAGAACTTTCTTTCTTCAAATTACCTTCCAGTATCGCTGAATTTATTTTTACGGCATGTCGTGATTTTGACCTTTAAATCTTTGGGTTTTTCTTTTCTTTTCGAACTACCGTCATTAAATTACAACATATTGGAGTCAATTGGGCTTAAAACGAAGTGCTTTTTTAAAAATTGGCTGCATTTAGAATTAAATTAAAAGGATCCAGTGAAAATTTTAACTGCAAACTAGTCGAAAGATATAATTGCAGATTTTAAGCACATCAGGCCTTCAAATCAAGGGTTTGAAGAAAATTATAGGTTAAATTATAACATATTGGAGTCAATCAGGCTTAAAATCAATTGATTTTTTCGAATGGGAGGATTTAGAGTTCAATCTAGGGATATGCTAAAAATATAGTTCAAAATTTATATTGTATGTTAGGCAAAAATAATCTCAATGCAGGGTGAAATTTATTACCTATGGAGTGATTGAGGTTCAAAAATCAAGCTCTAAGTGAAGGCCTTTTTTAGATAAGGTGGAAATCAGAGTTATATCAAAAGGATTTGTTGAAAATACAGTTAAAAATATATATTTCAATTTAGGCAAAAAAATTAAATATAAACGTGGAATTAGGTTAACTACATATTAGAAGAAACCAGGGTAAAAAATCAAGGGTTTTAGGAAAAATATTGGTTAAATTATAGTATATTGGAGTTAACCCAGTTTAAAACAAGGTGTGAGTTAGAGATAAATTAAAGGATTTGGTAAAAAAATGTTGAAACTTTAAATTGTAGAGTAGATAAAATATCTAATGTAGACTTGGCTTTGCTACACCTAAAATGGAGTGATATTAGAGTTAATCAAGGTTAACGTGCAAGTTTTTTTGTGAACAGAGTTGGGAGTTAGAAGGTTGAGATTAGTTTCTTATCTCATTTCTTTAAAGGTTGTAAGATATGTTGTATTCCATCAATATGTGAGCATTCCCATCATGAGTGATCTTTATGTAAAACTGCCATGGATTGTCTAACAACAAAATGCAATGCATTTATTTGCAAAGTTACAAAACACCTTCTCTTCATACTCTATTTGGTTTTAGTCCTTTGGCATTCCTCTGTTTCTAATGAAAAGCCTATTAGAAGGGAGAATCCATGGAGCTCTTCTTCAATGTTGGTAGTTTGATTTCAATTTGGCACTATAACCCATCACCTTCTTGTCATGTGTTATTAATCTTCTTGTGAAGTGTATCTTGATTTATAAATTACCAATTTGTAATGTGTATTCTTGCACTAATAATTATTTCCTTTTTAAGCTTTGAAACTGCTAAAATGAACAAAAGTTTAGCTTGCAAATGTTTCACCATTTTAGCCAAGTTTCACTATTTGTGGTCCTCCTTTAAATAAATCCACCATAATACCGTGTGGGATATTGGCTCAGTCATTTCCATCTTCACTGTTATTGGATAATGCATAACTATTCCTTACCTAACAAAGTACTGTTCAAAGTCCTTGATAAAGTCTCTGAGAATTCTATCTGTAATTTTATTTGATACACAAGTAGTTTTAATATCATTGTTGGTACCCTTCTAGCTAAAATGGCAATGAATAGATTCATTGTGTTTTGTTATGGGATGTTGTACTAGTATTTATTTCATTGCCCTTTGAAGCTATAGATCTCATTCTCCTTTCGAAATCTTCGAGTCTCCTGCAGACTATCTTGCCTATAATCTTCTTTGATTGTATTCTTCTCTTGCCTCTTTAGCATACAAAAAGTTTTTTGCTTATCTACCTCTAATTTTCTCAATACACCCAACTCATGGAGATAAATTTCTTGTTTTATCTATTGACAAGGGATACTGCTCTTTATTTCATTGTCCTTTAAATCTATAGGTCTAAATCTCCTTACAAAATCATCAAGTCTCCTGTAGGCTTCCTTATCTACAATCCTCATTACTCTTTGATTGTATTATTTTCCTATCTTTTCAACATATACAAGCTTTTTCCCCTACCATATATGTTTTTCTTTATTTAGAAACAACTTACGGGTATCTTATATTTTCATAAAAGCTCTACATGTGCCCCAAAAAGAAGCTAAAACATAGCCCTAAATACACCCCCTGTTCTCTTGATACACCCAACTGATGGAGACAAATTTATTATTTTAGCTACTAACAAGAGATATTGTACTATTTTTTCCCCCGTTGCCCTTTGAATCTATAGGTCTGAGTCTACTTTCACAATCGTCAAGTCTCCTACAGACTTTCTTGTCTACAATCCTCTTAACTCTTTGGTCATAATCTTCTCCTTTATCTCCGCCATAAATGTCTTTCTTTATATAGAAATATCTTACAAGTATCATACGTTTACATAAAATCTCAACATCTGCCCCAAAAAGAAGCTTAAACAGTGTTAAATACACATTTTGTTCTCTTGATACACCCAACTCATGGGGACAAAGAAATCTTGTTTGAGCTACTAAAGAATGTAAATGACAAGGATATTCTTATGAAACTTATGGACAGAGATCAACAAAAGGAAACATCGAGATAAAAAATAAGAGCTAATAGTTAATTTGCAGTTTGGCTTGTGTTATCTTTTTCCATCTCTCCATCTCCTTTTTCAAGTGCTCTAACTCTTTTTATTATGCTTTTTTACCTTAGTATTTTGATATTTTTGTCCATTATATGTCTACATGTGCACTACTTTTGGTAGTTTCCAAAAAACCAAGAAAAACCACAAGCCAACATCCAATAATTAAGAATATGAAGAGTTGTGGAAGTTGTGTGTAAAATCACAAATTATGTTGCAGAGGAAATTCCTAAATTTGAATTTGACATGTGGCTTAATCCTTCTTTACATTCAATTTAGCTCCCATTGTAAAGAAATATTATAAACTATTTTTACAATCTTGAATATTGAACTCTGCCATCTATAAAATAATTATTGATTAATGAGGATCAACCTGCATGGATTCATAGTTCTTTGAGTTTCTATAAACCATTATATGCTCAAACTTTATATTTTATAGTAGGCAAAAATAATCTCAATGCAAGCTTGACTTTACTGCTAACGAAGTGATTGAGGTCCAAAAATCAAGAGTATCAAGGAAAATATAGGTTAAAGTACAAAATTTTAGAGCTAATCAAGTTCTAAATGAAGGCATTTTTTAAGGTATGGTCGGGATCAGATTTAGACCAAAATGATTTGTTGAAAAGATAGTTGAAAAAATATATTTCAATTTAGGCCAAAAAAATATAAATGCAGACTCTGGTTAGCTACATAAAAAATTAAACTAGGTCCAAAAATCAATGGTTTTAGTGAAAATATTGGTTAAATTATAGATATTAGAGTTAATCTGGATTAAAACAAGATGTGAGTGAGAGATAAATTAAAGGTTTTGGTAAAAATATTGTTGAAACTTAAAATTACAGAGTAGACAAAATATCTAGTTGTATACTTGGCTTTAATACACTTAAAGTGGAGTGTTATTGGAGTTAATTAGGCTTAATGTGGAAGTTATTTTGTGAATGATGTTGGGAGTTAGAGTTAAATTATAAGGATTTGGTGAAAATAAATTCAAATGTTTAAAATGTAGAGTAGGCAAAAATATAAATGCAAACTCATATTTAGTATGCCTAAAATGGAGTGGAGTGATTTTGTTTAACGGATGTTGGTAACCCGAGGTGACTTTTGAGTCTAATGAATGCCTACCAAGAAATTAATTTTTTTAAGGGAGTGAATTGGGTTTGAAATTCAAGGGTTTTAAGAAAAATATAGCCTAAGTTATATTATGTTGGAATTACATCTAATTTAAAGGGTTTTTTTTTTTGATAGAGGTGGGAATTAGATTTAGGTTGAGGGTATTAGTGAAAGATTGTTGAATTACTTCTTTTGATGAAGGGTAATTGGGAACATCCCTAGGCCTAGAATTGCTATGGGAGGAACATGCTACAATCTAAACATGTTATTACACATGAATATGTCGTCCAAGTTATGGGTTGCCTTCATGTTATGTGATGACTTTAACTTGGGTTACAATATTTACAAATCCACCTATTTTACCGTTACACCACAACCCTTTAGACAATTCAAACAATTGTAGATTTTTTTTAACTACAAAGTAGTTAAAGAATAAAATGCACAATGCAATTTAGTAGAGTTATATTGAAGTAGTTATGTTTCATAGAGGATGAAATTATATGGATGGATTAAACAAATAAATATAGACTTGAACTAATGCTATAATTAGTTTAGATATTTATAGTTAAAAATGATCTAAAAAATGAATTGATTTTACTGTATAGAGGCTGATACTAGACTGAGTTGTCTAGTAAATTTGAAGTTCAAGTTGTGAGATGGAAAATTTGAGAAATTGATTTGATTATGAAATTATATCAAAATATACTCAAAATACCAATCTACAAAATTTGAAAGAAGGAAGATCATATTGCAAATAAAAATGAATTCAAAATAGAATTATACCAACATCATGACCTCTTAGACCCAATCTTGCTCCAAATTTGACTTATGTTTGATTGCTTGCTCTTGATTGAATGGATTTACTTAGAAGACTTAGATTATTGGGACAACATGTCATTGGCTTAATAATAGACTAAGATGATGACATGGAAGGTCATAGATTTCATAATCAGTTCAATAGAGGGTGAGCTTAGTTTAAAAAAGGTCAGGGAGGGAGATTTTCTAATGAATTAAAAGTTCATTGGAAGCTTCTAATGAAGAAGACTCCAAGGAATTTAGAATTCCTTAGAATTCTCTAAAGAGAGAACTCTCTAGAAAAGGAGAAGGGTGGTGGAGACTAGGCACTAGGCATGTAAGAGGGCATATGGTTTAGGTGGGAAGGTTTTTAAGAATTTTAAAATTATCAAGTGGACAAGTGGGGATTAAATATAATTTAAAAATGACAAGTGGGTGTAGGAAGAGTTATTTAAGTAAATGGGATATTAATAAGTGGGATAAAAGGATTAATATTTTGTGGGATGTGAATAAGGTTCGTGTACGATAGGGGATATATTAGAAATATTAGACTAGGAGTATGATAATACGATATTAAGACAAATTAGATGGAAATATATGAAATTAGGGATGTTAGTGAAAAATCAAGAAAATTTGAGTGCATACATTTTGCCCTTCTTTGAAATGTCATTGTGACTGAATGAAATAGGAGTAATGGTCTTTCAAAGAAGAAAGACACTCATGGATGAATGTTAGTAAATGATATTAGTGGATATGATGCCCCCTCAAGGGGATATGCAAAGAGGAATGAGATGGATGGCTACTCAAAAATAAGAACAAGGGGCAGGATGTGATAAGTTGACAAGGAGATGGGATGCTAGATGTGAGATCAATGATGAAGAAAATGAAATCGACATGAGTCGTGAGCTACCTATTAATGATGCTCTTGGCAAAGACATATGCACAAGGAGTGAAAATGGGTATGTCATGGTTGCTGACACATCCTAAGGTGGAATCAATGATAACATGATGATAATAAGACAAAAGGCCACAAGCTTGCGACATATCACAGGTAAAGACACATACTAGGGAGAGCTGTGGACCAAAATGATTGATAGCGAAGGCTACAAGCTATTGTCATATCCCAAATAAGGACGTATGTTGGGAGAGCATCAGAATAAAATAAGACAATTATTTGATAATATTATTGATGAGGGTATCTCAAATTTGAAGTTGAGTGATATGATGAAGGAAATGAGAGAAAATAAATGTTATGATTGAGTGACCAAAATATGAAGGGGAAGAATTTAGACTTCAATGCATCAAATCAATGAGCCATAATGTGATTAATATCAATTATACCTTGAGCAAGGACACATGAAATAAAGTGAGAGATGATAATAAAGTTATGGTCTTGGTCATGCCCTAATTGAAAGAGAAAATTGTAAACTTTAAATGATGAATTGACCAATCAATGATAATGGATGACTGATCAAGGAAAAGATGGATGTTGTGATTTGTTGGGCCCAATCGATAGGTGTGGGTGATTGGCAAAAAGATGATGAAATGATTGAGCATATGGTGATTGATCAATAAACCAATTGATTAATGAGTGATATTATAGCTCAAGGATTTGACTGATGAAAGATGTGAGGATGATGAGGGACTAGAGAGATATGATGATGAATTATGGGGAAAGAGGAGAGAGTGGTCAAGATGACCTCAAGCACACCATGTGACTGAGCATTTCGTACATAGTCTGACAAGACCTCATGCCAATGTAGTTTAGACTAGATTAGATGATGATGATGATGATGATGGATTAGAATATTAGGATGATGATGATTGTTAGACATGTTAGTTATCAGATAAAGGATGCGACTTAGATGTTAGACATGAAGATAAAGGACTAGAAGAAATGATGTGAGATGAGATGTTAGATGTTGATGATTAAAGAGATGATAGATGAGTAACTAGAGTATATAGATGGGATGATAAATGGCTTGGAGGAATGATTGGATATTAGATGAGCAGACTAGGATGATCGAATTGATGATGGAATTAAAATGATTATTCATTTAGACATGTGAGAGAGGATAGGATAAATGATGAGTGCATTCCATTGTCAATCCATGATTGTTGTAACAAATCTCATCATAGTCTAAGCAATCTTATATAAATATAGCACTAGGCAGTATGCCTCATGATATAAGTATGACCAAGAGGACAATATACCAAAGTACATGATTATTATAGATTTTTGGCTCCACTATAGCATCCTTGTTCATTGCCTAATAGATAAAAATATTTATGCTACAAGAAAGATGAAAATAAGACAAAAAAGATATATATCGATACAAATTTACAGATAAGAAAATATATACAAAAAGATAAATAAAAACTCAAATCATACACATTAAGAAAATAGGGTCTTGTTTATTGTATAAATGTTAAGGATGGGATGAATGAGGATGATAATTGATGTCAACAAATGAGAATGAATAGTCTTGCCTTGATCAGGGCTAAAATGAAATGGAGTTTTGAGTAGGGTGAGCTTGAGCAAATTTCAACTTAAACATAAAAGATAGTCGACTCACTAATTAACCATGTTGTGATCTTAGATGAGAAATTTACGACTTACTAGTCTAAAGTGAGACTAAGTCAATGCTAGTTCAATATAGACTATATTTTCTCCAGTTCTAAATAAGGGATGAAAGTTAATAGTAAGATGGTTGGCTATGACTTGGTTATGGAAACAAGAGGAAAAGGGCATAAATATGTATGTGAATGGGGGAATAGGCATAAGATAATACATCTTTGAATATTTTTGGCTTTTTTTAGATTTTATGATTTTTTTGGATTTTTGGAATATTTAAAAATTTTGGGGCTTGTTGGAATACAACTATACATTATACAAAGGGGTTAATTAACAAAGGGAATACCATGCATAGCAACTAGAATGAAGATGGATGGGATGACAAAAGGATGAGGGTGATGCTGAAAATGGGATGAGGAGAAAGAAATAATGTACCAGGGATCACCAATGACCGCATCATGAAGGAACCAAATATCTAGCTACCTGAGTATCCATTGGAGGATATGCCAAGATGATTTTATAACAATTCCCAAGACATATTCTACTCCCTTAAGAATGTCAAGACTATAATAAAGGATAGGATGCAAGATATGATAGCAAACAATGGGTAAGAGCAATGGACCAAGGGATAAGATAGACAAGGATGACATGGAGGGATATTATGTGGATGAAATAGATTTACCCCTAGGTGTTGAGGTATAATACAAATGATAAATTATTTTACCATGACGCCGGAGACCATTTTTCATCATGGTGCTTGCCCAAGGTACCAAAAGACTGATTTTCACCATTGGATGAATGATTTTTTTTGGCATATCAATTTATTAGATATGGGTGTGAGATGCAGGAATGTTGACATTTTATTAAGCTTCAACCAATACCTATTCTAGAGATATGTGATACTACGATCATGTTTTTAGTGTTGGATGTCTTAATGTCCTTATGACTTTCATTGACTCTTGATTGAGACCCATCCAAACATCTAGACCAAGTGTCTTCATCACCCCTACAAGAGACAATGTTGCCCAGGTTTTTGAGGTGTGGAATGGATGGTATCATTTCAAATATGATAAAAATTGACAGAGATCAAGATTTGATAATTTGGAGAGAAATATTTGAGAGAATTTTCAAAATCAATTTTAGTCACTAATGTTTTCTATAAGTCTTTCTTTCTTCTAGACTGAGTTTTACTCTACAAAACTAATTCACAAGGCCACTAAGACAATAAAAAAATATAGCAAGGTGCAATGGAATAGAGGTAAGCACCTTGCACCAGATGAAGCCTAGTTTAGCAAAGATCAAACATAATTTAATGCAAATAATATGGTAAAGTACAACCATCACAAACTAAATGAAGCTGATTAACGACCAATGTAGTTTAAATAGGGTAAAATATTAAAAAGGAGTTTTATATGGTTTAAATCCATTAGAAAAAATCATATTGTAATATATTCAAGTGGGGTGTAGTTTTTAGGTAAATCAAACACCATTATTATTCAGCTTCATGAGGTAATGCAACCAAGAGGATAAAAAATAGGTAAGGAGAGGTGAGATATAGTCCATATATATCAAACACTACTGGTAAAAGGTTAAACATAGTATCAATGATTACTAATGCAGTTTAAAATATATGGAACATAGTCTGAGTAGGTAATTATAGGTATTAAAATTAAAATTTTCATTAAGGCACAACTTCAAAGGATAAACGCATTCCAGGTAAGACGAAATGCATTCTCATTGACTAAAACATAGTTTTTAATGAGGCAAACAATAGTCCAAACCAATAGAACATAGTATATGAAAGATAAACCTGGTCTAAAATTGGTAAAACTCAATTTTTGAAGCTAAAACACAATTTAAAATATATGTAACATAGCTTAATAGAAGCGAGGAGTGAGGTGCAGCAAAAACAAGTTAAGCACAATGGTATATAAGTCCAATGCAACCTAAGAAGAATAAAACATAGCCAAGGAGCATACCTAGATTAATTCAACTATGTGGTTTTCCTCTAGATGGCATCCTAGTTGCTCCTCAAATGCATCCTACTTCCTCTCCAAATGGCATTCTATGGCTATTCTACTCTTCCATAATTCCTCTCTTGAAAAAGAGTTCTACTCTATTGAAAATGCATGTTGCTCATTTTGAAAACATTCTTCACTTCCTAAATGTGTCCTTCCCTCAAGTAATTATGATGTTTTTCTAAAAACACATGTTCTCTGACCAAAAAATGGCATCTTATATGAATAAAAAAATCATTTACCAACATTTAATTTACTTCACACTCTTTTTCCTCCCAAGATGGATGTATTTGGTTGAGTTTAAATGCTTAAGGGTGAATGCAATAAGTATTTAGGAAAGTTTCAATTAATTTCTAACTCTCGTCTCCTGTGTGGTAAAAACTTGAACAAAATTTATTTATTAACCAGTTAACCATTGTATAGATAGCTATGTGGTTTCAAAAGACTATAATTTAGTCTCTTAAAATCTTTATATGGCACATGGGATCTTAAGCATGGATTTTACTTAACCCTTCATATTATTAGTTATGGATTTAAATTGGTGATGAATGCTTTATTAGGCATAAAACTAATTTGCAACCCAATGACTCTCGCTAGAAAAAAAGCCAATTTTTATTGGCTTATTTGTTTAAATCACTAATGTATTACGACCTTCGAAACATAAATTTTTGACATGCTAAAATATGATGCTAATACATCGAACAAAATATAGAAAATAGTAAGGATCCAAAATAGATTGTCTACCCATTCCTACAGTACACTTGGTCCACTACCTTAGTTCAACACATCTTATTTATTTCCTTTTGACATTATATCTATTCATCTCTCTTGATGATACCCTCCTTATTTGTAAGAATAGAAAACCTATGCTACAATTGTACACTCAACATAACCCCTCAAGTAGTTAACCAAATAAAACTTTATTAAACATATTTGTAGAATATGACAATTATTAAATTCAATGATAAATAACATGTCATTAATTCCAAATGAATCAGTATATTCTCCCTATCAATTGTCTCATATTTTCTTGGATCTACACAAATCAATGCCATAAACATGCAATCCAATATCACATTAATTTCATGTCAGATCCATAAACATATATTTATTCATTGTTAGTCTTAAAATAGAATAATGTAAGAAAATACATTAACTAAGTATTCACTACATACATCATATGAAAAATAGTCATATATAAAAACTCTTAAAACATATTTAGAGTCTGAGCAAATAATTTTGTGTGGCATGTCATATCAACACAAAATAAGTAATTATTAAATTCACAAAAATGAGATATGACATCTAACACTTGCACATTCTAAGGGACTACTGTAAACTTATGGATTTAGTAATTAGTCACAAATAACAAATCCTAGCCAAAGTCTAAATCACTCAAGCCAAGCCAAAGTTGTCATTTTCCAAGTGTCAAAAGCTATATGACAGGTTGCATTCATTTAAGAAGTGCTATTGCACACATGCACTTAACAGGGAGAACTATATGTGGCTTGACATCCCTCTTCAAAGTATTATATATGTAGGTAATAATTAGCCATTCATTGGGGATTGGTTAGGGTCAGATCAACCCAATGTTCTTCCCTTTTTAAAGACCTAAACATAGTGTTGAAAGTGGACCTAGGGTTTCAAAGAAAAGACAAGTTTATTGGATATTGCACTCACAATTAGCCTTTGATATTGCACATGAAGATAAATTACAAGAAGGCACAACTACCCATATCAAAACAAAGAGGCACAATATACATAGATGAATCTATCAAAAGACACACACTAAAATTTGGTGGAGTCCACAAATTGACAGATTCATCCACATGTATCTAGAGACCCAGTTCCTAATATGAGTGACTCGTAATCTAATTTTCAACTATTTCCTCCACCTGCATTCAATCTCAGACCTACACAAAATAATAAACATGATGAGTATCTAAAAGCCTTGTATTATTTTGATAAATAGTAAGCGCAATTATGCAATCATAATTTACTTTAACATTTAGATTATTTTTTATCATATTAAATTAAAAATATTTGAATAGTTCAAAGTTTTGTCTTAGTAATATAGGCATAAATAAAAAATAGCATAAATGGGTATGCCTTATTGTAGTTTCTACTTTATTTTTAGTTCTACTGAGTATATGGGCATTTGACATGTTGTTAGGAAACCCTTGGATACATAAGCTTCAATAAATACCACATTAAGTACATAGTTGTGTGAAGTATATACATGGTAGTAGGGTGGTTATAGTTCCAAATATTCCATACGAGTATCCTCTTCAATCAGAGGCCTTTTATCACCCCTAATACCACCATAGTTAGTTATGCAACCACTTCATGTTAATTTTATGCAAGCAACCTAGAGGAAGGTAATTGACTTTTGTAGACAACTGATGCTTCAATTCCTATTACACCATAGGTTTATTTTGGACTCACGATAGCCATTATCCACTCCATCACATCCTAAGCTAGTGCTAAAACACAACAACATGTTTCTACTATATAGTGGATTCCACATGATACATGGTTACCAATGTTACTCATCATACATAAAATCCTATGAGTCATGATGATAATGATGGATATCGTATAGCACAAGATCACCTCTCAAATTCAATTATAGATACATATGGGATGATTCACTCATGACAATTCACCATTGTCACATTTGATATAGGACCTACATGTAAGCATCCCATTTATGGGATCATTGGTTAGTAGGAACATAATCATAAAATGTTAAAAATACCCAAAAAAAATCTTAATAATACAAAAAAGTAAAGATATTTCGAAAAATCCAAAAAACAAGACCTAGGAATAACATGTTTTACTAGTTATTGCATTGAGTTGTGTTATTTATCACATGTTTGGTAGATCGCATATTGTTTTTCATAAATGCATGAGTTACAAGTATATATGAGTGAGATTCAAGACATACAAGTTATCCATGATACATGGATGTACATATGCAGGACATTCCTACCCCAGAGGATGATGTCCATATAGGAGCATCTCATTCTATAGGTCACATGGTTACAGGTTATATTTTTCTATGACCTTTCCATTTATTATGTTGAGCTACATTGATTTCTAATATATGCTTTGATTTTTATTACATTATTTACAATACTACATTTGATAGATAAATTACATTTCTATGTTGTGACATTGACATGGACTAATGTTGTAGATAAATTTCACTTGTTCTATGCTTCATTGTTGTTATTTTATTTTATATAGGCTAATAATTGATTGTGATTTGTGTGTATCTTTCCTTATTATGTGTCATTGTATGATTATTTATTTATGTGACTCTTGCCTTTTATGCATTTTTTTTCATTGTATGACATTGTTTGCTCATTGTCTAACTTTGATTATTCATTATGTGTCTCTTTCCATGAGTGACATTGATGTTCACAGTTAGCATTGATTTCTGATTGTGTGTGGCTCTTTCCTTGTTTAACATTGTGTGCTCATTAAGTGTGTTATGTGTGTCTCTTATTTAATGTGACATTGTGTGTTATTATGTATGTTTTTATTGTATGTCATGGCCATGTCATTGTGTGCTTGTGTTTATATGTATTTAATATTGTTTACTTAGCTTCTAGAAAAATAATACCTATCACACACCTTTCTACTTGTATGTGGTGCCATGATTTATATCATGCACCTTTTTGTGTGGATTACTATTCATTGCTTATATCTACAATGTTACTATTATATAATTGATTATTATATCTATCTGAACATGACACTTGTGCACCTTAAGATACATGTTTCATATATACCTTGATGATCTAAGAATGTTATGATGACATATTATCTTCATGTTAGCACATGATTTAAATGCATACATCTTTTTATATAATATGATGTGTTTAACTCTTTTCTTTTGAGAGGTCTATTCATATGCTACATTCTTCACTTTGAAGGGGGGGCATATTAGTGTGCTTATCATAGAGATTCAAGCCTCCATATACAAATAATTTATATTATGAGACACACACACACATTTGGCATTGGGAGTTTAGAGTTTAGATATAGAAGAGAGGGGCACCCCATATATATATATATATATATATATATATATATATATATATATATATATATATATATATATATATATATATATATATATATATATATATATATATATATATATAAGAGGAGATAAATATATATAAGAGGAGATAGATATGGGGGCATATGCAAACATTTTATATGTACATGATTAATAATTTTTAGATTTATTACATTGGCAGAAAATTGATATATGGATATATGTAATTCTATACTAGATTGGGTCAGTTGGATAAGATTATGGGGCATAAATTTTGTTCATGCATGCACTTTTCTATTTTCAAGTTTATATTAATAGTAACAAAGGTAGCATTCTGAATCTAAAATTTGTCTACAATAGTGTTGCTGGTTCATTTGGTGCTCTATAGTAGGTGAGATAGTTTCCCATCCATACTCTCCTAAAAAGAGACCTAGAAGTCTCCCCAAGGTATATATCTATCAAAGCATAGCGTACTAGGTAACCCAGTTGGTCAATGTGTAATTGTTTCAAATCAAGAAGCTTGTTGGTTTGAAATTTAAACATAATTTTATCTTTAACAAAATAGAGAATAGTGTGAGTTTTCATTCATTTCCTGTTGAGGGTTTTCAATGTGTAGCAAAGAAAATAGGTGCATACAAATTTTCCCCAAATATGAATCAGTGTTTTCAGATTTAGAGGAATTAAATGCCACTAATTTTTAACATGTTCATTGTATTATATTCTATAGTATATAAATGTCAATAAACATAATTTGAAATTGAAGTTAATTACATATACAAATCGTAATCATTGTTATTAGAAACTCTAATTAACAAATTTATTTTAAAAAATGCAAAATAAAAGGGGGAAAAAACAAAAAACCATGTTGGAATGGATCCAAAGTCAATCAGTTTGATAAAATTCACCCACAAATCATTCTCTCACCTAGCCAACATACACACAACCACAAACGTAGATAATAAAAGAGTCTAAGGATTTTTGAGGTATGAAGAGAAATATTAGAACTACCATTGGCATGCATAAATCATAAACAAAACTTTACAACTTTCTATTAATAAAAGTGTTTGATTGAATAACAAAAATTTGGGTTTACCTTCACCATTTGGTTACAAATTTGGTATCATAACAACAGTGCCAAGAAAAATAGGATAGATATTACAATACAAAATTAGGGAAATGCATAAAGGAAGAGGTATGGTCCATGTGTCTTCTCGGATCAACAAAGAGCCAACCTTTAAAAAGTCTTCAATGTGGCCATATATATAAAATTACATGCCAAAGAGAAGGAATTTTCCCTCCAAAATATTGTTGAATCATTTAAATGCTAATCCACCAAACTCACTTTGCTCCAATTGCCACGCTATTCTCCCATTTTGCACTTTTCAAACCTAAAAAAGCAAATAAAACAAGTTATATTTTGCATTAAAAACATTTTATATCAAGTGACGAGAATGAGAATATGTTTTAATTTACACACTTTCCCAAAAATTATATGTGCTACATTGTCTAAGCCAAAACCGACTTCTTGGTACCGCAGATAAATCATGAAACAGAGTCCTGATTCAAAAGTTACGACCAAAAATGCCTCCTTAAATTTTTTAAAAGCCCAAAAGCGAGATTTTTTTTCAAATTGATATTATTTTCTTTAAATAATTAATTAAAAAACCAATTAATTAAATCAAAATAAATCAATTCATTGTAATTAAATTATTTTAATAATATTTTTAAATAATTTAATTAATTAAAAATTAAATTAAAAAAATCTAATTAAAATAAACTAAAGATTAAAATTTAATTAAAAATAAAAAATGAATTAACGAACAAGGTGGGCCATGTCCCCTTGGCCTTTGGGCGTTTTGCTTTCCATAATTTACTTATGTATTTTGCTTACCTCGTGCTTTTGAGGCACAAGGGTTCCACGGACTTTTTCACCCTTTTTTATTATTATTTTATTTTATGCACACCTAAAATAATGGTTAATTAAACTTTTTCAAAAATTAATAGGAATGAACTGAAATAATTAAAAAACAAACTAAATTAATTAAAAATTAACTTAATTAAAATCTAATTAATTTAATTTTGAATGAATTTAAAATTAAACTAAAGAAATTTTAATTAATTTTTTTTATAAATAAAGTTTTATTAATTAAGAGACATTTATAACAACGTTTATATATAAATCAGAGGCCCAAAATCTTATAAAATAACAAGGTCTCGAAAGTGACATATGACTAGTAGTAGAACATGACATAAAAAGCATAGTTTTAAATACTCAGCTATTATTATTCATCTCCTTGCTTTGTTTGTCAATCGATGTGTCGGCTAGTGCTCTGCACACAATGCCAATGATGCAGGGGATCCTTTATATTCATGGTATCCTTCGCTATGCTTGACAACATGTTTTGTACTCCTTGTTTGTGTTTATTCTCAGCATAGTCAACACCTGTGTATGTATCATCTGCTCCTTCCTGATGCTCTCCATGAAGTTCTTAATATGATTCAGATTGTCATTTATGGCTTTTTTAAGATTGAAGTGGGCCACAAAGAATTCTCTAAATCTTCTTGTTGAATCTTCCAAATCTTTCCTTTGTTCTTGATTTCGTTATTCCATTTTACCACCAAAGTTTTAATATTTTCTATGGCTTCCTTGATAGTATTAACTCCCACAGTCAAATCCTTGATATTCTCCTCTACTCTTACTTCTGCATTAGATCTTGTTTTATACAATAGAGACTCCTCACCGATCTCACGTCCTTGTTCTTGATGGCTCTCCTCAATTTTGATAGCATATTGCTTTTTTAATGGCCCTTCTTAGGTCGGTCCAACTTTTCTTTTGTTGTATTCCATCCCTTCCTCATTCTCCAGCTCATTAATAATTTGTTTGCCTTTCATTCTCACCTCCAGTTGTTGACCACTTCTTATCAGTGTCCTCCCTTCTTAAACAATGGCGTAAAAGTGCCTTCCTCCGAGACTTATTTTCCCTCCTCCTCCTTGAAACTTTAATTAATTTAATTTTGAATGAATTTAATTAATATAAAATTAATTCAAATCAAAATGGATTTGTAGGCTATTTGGCCTTCAAATTTCTTCATCCTCACCAATCATTTCCATGTGCACACAATACCTACATGTGACACAGGGCAAAATATCCAATTTGAGGCATTTCAAACATGAGACAAGACTACTACACTATTCTTGAGGCCATCCAACACAAACTTTAATGCATTTCACTAATTTATCCCTATTGGGCCCAAGTTACGCAACCTGCCTAGACCAATTTGCTCTTGTAGAGGCTTGATCGTACTAGAAAAATGAATGCTCATAACACGTTTTCAAGCCAAGTGCAAAATATGAAATTTTATTGCCTAGAATTGGTATTCTTAATAGATTAGGTTTCAATATTTGAAAGTGCATGTAAACTTAAATATACTCAAAACAATACAATCACATATGAGTGAGCAATCAAGCATGTAAAAGTAAAATAGAATGCAACTAGATTGCAACAAGTAAGGCCAAATGCCAAAAACCCAAAGAAAAAAGAGGCACCAAGTCTCCACTTTCATCCCAGGTGCCTTATATGAAATTTTCTCGCATGAATGTGGTCATCATAATGGAATGGGTTTTATAATCCAATTTGGCATGTAAATTGAGATAACCCCTAAGAGCAACTTGAAAGAATTGAGACCAACTATCCCACAAGTGCAAATGAAATGGGAGAAAAAATAAAAAAGGGTAGTGTTATGACCAAATTTTGCACCTTAGGAGAGGTTGTTCATGCCTCTCCAAATTTGGCTAATATGGGATTACCTCTAGGCCTGTGGGTTACCTGTAGTAGAGGTAAACCTCTAGGTTAAATGGCTAGCTCCCTTGATTTATATTTTAGGCTCACACACTACACTAGACCAATCACTATTGGGGGTGGAAAGGGAAGAAGGAATTTGAAAGTAACCTATAATAATGGAGGTGATACACCAAAGATAAGTGCACAAACACACTTGCATCTTCACTAAGAAATAAGACTACTAAAACTAACCTCAACTCAATATTCTTCTAGCATAAATGTTTCTACATGGAGGCAAATTATTATGCATATATAGAGGTGGGTGAAAAGGATGTCTAATATTAGACACTACTAATCTCCCTCACACTTCAAAACATACTTAGCAAACACATACATGTCATTAGACTTGTTAGAAGAGATGATAATACTCACACAATGTATACAAGAGCATAATGGAAGCAAGGAGAAGTAATTCATCACTTAACATCGAAGTACACTACTTGAAATACTTAGGAAAGATGTGTAGAGAATAAATCAACTTTATAATCTTTATTCAAAGACAAATCAAGGTGTCAAACTAGCATGGCTTCGCCATACTAGGTGTTTACTATATATAAATGCCAAAATGGCCTGCATATATAGAGTATAGGAGAATATAGAGAATAAGTGAAGTTCAAGAGTCACAAGGCCAAGTGTCAAGACTTGGAATATAGTTATAGTGTAAGAGAATGAAGTGGGAAATAGGTCATTAAGGTCATATTGGACAAATTTCCATCATAAACATGACATATCCTTCAGGTTGGCATAGAGACACTCCATGGTTCTTCTTGAAACTGCCCTCATGATGATGAGTAGTCCATATATATTGGAATACCATAGGATTCATTGCCATATATCTTATGACATGAGAAGATGGAAATAAGATCAGTGCATGTCTTTTTATGCTTCTCCAACTGATGATCTTCCTCTTGACAATTGTTTTCACTGTTGTAGTCACTCATTAGCTCTCTAGGCTTCAATCTTCACACTTGTCACTTAGGTGGCCTAAAGTTGCTCAATAAAACTTGTTGTATAGATGTAAGACACCTGTGCAAGATATATTTGTTCTATGGTCTATCAAATAGACCTTAAGAGGTTCAATGTCACTCTTCTCACTATCACACTTAGGCAACCAAATTTCTTTCTCACTATGTTATTCAGACTACCTGCAATGAATGGTCTAGAAAATGGATTTCCATGAAAAACAATGGTGATATTTGATTATGAGGAGTTAGATTAAGTCTCTACACACCTTCCATAATGACTTTCTTCTATCCATTCCTTTCTGCACCTATGAAACACATCAAAACTTATAGAAAACCCAAAATTAGGTCTATCCATACAAGTGAAAATACATAACAATTAGATGTCAAAGATCCTGGTAGAGTGATAAGCATGTCCAAATAATTTCAAGGTCAATTTTCCACTTCTAAATGCATCTTCAATGGTCTCTTCTCCATCGGGTTCATACAAGGGTTTTAGGAGGGTTAGCTTCTTAATGATGATTCATAAAATATGGATTCTTAACCTTCAAAAAAATTCCACCTCAAACAAGTTAAGGACCCCCCTCAACTATCCCTAGCTGATTTTGGCACCATGCATACCATCCTTACAAATATGAGTGAAGGAAGTTGGTCTTTTGAGCTCCTAACTACATTCTGGGTACCCCTAGTAGGAATTTAGGCCAAAAATGACCAATCTGGGTAAATCCCTACAAGAAAATGGTTCTTACCAACCTTATACTCTCCAATGAAAGCTCTCAAAGTTTTTTTTAAGGTTCTCATGGCCATATGAATCAAGTTAAAGGCCATGAGGGTTTAGACCTAGTTCTAGGCCTAGTAGACCTAGATTGTAATTTTTGTGTATGTGACCACCTATAGGTAATCACAATGAATGCAAGTGTTCTTAAAACCTTTTTCATCTCCAACTAAAATTTAGACACCATCCAACAATGCATCTTGGATTTACCCTTTATCCTTTTACTCTCCATGCATAGGTCTACAAGTTTGAGTTGCCTGTGGAGTACCCTCTCTCTATGAAAAAATAGATGGCACTTCACCTATTTTTTTGAACAAAGTGAGACCATGGATGGATAAATTAGGTCATTGTGACACTATACACCAAACTTCAATTCTTGACTATTTCCATAGAGCCTTCAACTTCAAATATTCCCAAGACTAGCTTATAGGTTATGACTATGTGCAAGATTTTTACAGAGTTTGAGAAACTTCAAAATTATGACTATAGGTTGAGGTTCTTACTTATTAAAAACACTTGGGAATTTTTTATTACCACTATGAGAGTGGATTAAAACATGGACATCCATCCTACATATTTGCTCATCAATCAAGCCTATAATATCTATAAGCTTGAGCTAGTCTGCAAACTGGTTTCAACTATAGGTGGCAATTTAGAATTCACAAGGTTCTTGCAGGTGCTCATTTATGTGTGACTGATGTGTTTCACACATTTTATTTCCAATAAGGTCATTAGTCTATTCTATATGTGGGTGAACTCATCTCATGCCTTGGAACCATGCTATCATCAATATACTATATGGTCATTATTGTTCTAAGTTCAATTTGGCTCAATGCACTATAGCTTTCACTACATATCTTCAGTAGAGACCTAACTAAGTTGGAGGTCCACTTATCATCCTCTTATCTTGACTTATCAAGTTCTTTTCATGCTGAGAAGTGACATCTCCATCTAGGCTACAAGAATAAAGTGATTATACTTGTTTAGACCTCATATACCTCCACCAACAAATGACACTTTATAGGGCAAAAGCCTTTTTTGGATAAATCAAGGTATGTTGTTCCCATTAAGAAACTTTTCAATTCTAAATGATTGTAGATGTTTTTTGAGAGTGTTCTTGGCTATGCTAGTGAACCCTGGGTGAGTTAAAAAATCCATTCAAATCTTGAAACTATTCACACCATATCTCTTGGGTTTTAGATATCCCTCCCATTCTCTATACATGCATGCAAGTGGTTGTAGGTGACTATGTATATTGGAGCTCTGATTAGTAGTTACTCATTTTATTAGCCCATATCCATAAACCTTGAGGTCATTCAATGCAAATATTCCATGGAAAAACTATGTTACATGCTTTTAGGGAAGAGACACAGGGGTACTACCTTGATTTGAAATCACTCACATGAGACAAACCCTGCCACTGATGTAAACACTATCTTACCGACCAATAATGTTCACTTCTAGCACAATGAAGGTGATCTTAATTTCCATGATCACACATGCAAACCAATTTTAAAACCACATGGAATTAAGGAAGATGCTTTGAAAGACTATGCACACCATTTGATCACATAAACAACTACAATCAAATGAGGAAACTAAGGTTTTGGGGATGTGCAAGCAATTTGAAGGCATCAACAATATTAAAAAATTGTCCATAGAGCATAGATCACCTATCTTACAATTATTACCATGAAATGGAAGTACAAAAAGAGTACTAACAAGCACCAAGTGTACTCAGCTCAACTCTCCTCCTCTTGTCTGTACTGAAGGAAAATCATTTGACTTCTTTGACCTGCCAAAGAGAGCAATGAGAGAAATAAATCAATTTTTACCATTTTTAGAGCTATCAAATCCACCTAATCTTGGATATGAGTTTTCGGTATCTCAAGAGACTTCCTTGAAGTAGTCACACATGCCAAAATTGTTATGCAGTCCATATAAAACTGAAACTCCCTTTAGTTTTAGATAAATTCTTTCTTTGTACATTGAACCCGCATCATGTCAGTTTAAAAACTAACTCTAAGACTTTCTTGACATCAAACACATTATCCAACTCCTTGAAACACTTGTTTGTTCATGTAAAACTGTATAATTTCATTAAAATGACCCAAAAGGACATAAATGACATTAAGAACAATTGAACAAGTATGACAAAGGCTTAAACACATTATTTGACCCTCAAACCTTACCTTAAGCTCATTTAGGAGCTTGGTCCATTTTCAAACCTATAGGGACCCTATGATAAATTTGAATATGTATGGGTGTTTGGCTAAATTTGACAAAAAGTTATATTTAATCAATAGGTACCATGATTCCAGAGGAATTAGGGCACTTTGTGCAAGTAAAAATAAATAGTTAATTCAATCTATTCATATTTACATAAGAGCTTAGTATGGGACTCCACGTTTTCATCTTATGTTTTAAGATAAATTAAATGATTAGTTTGATTGAGGTTCTATATCACTCAATGGCCTAATGTTGCTCCTTATTCATGAGGGTTTGGGAATTTATCTTCCAAACCCATACCTTAGAATTGGAACTCACCTTGGGGCAAAATCACCCCATAACATTATCCATTGGGGCATAATCACCTTAATCTCCAAGGATTTTGATGGTAGCACATTTCTCCTACTTACAAGTGTTTTCCTCCCTTGCTCTTCAAATGTTAAACATTTCATTGATCTATTTTAATTCAAATTTTATAGCATATATGGACATTGGTTTTTGCATGTTTCATAACAGGTTTACATGAAGCAAGCTAGACACTCAAATCTTTCTCTCAAATACAAAGTGTGGTTATACAATGAGGTATGCAATCTCTTTATTTGTTTACTCTAGCATTTTCAATATTAGAATAAAATGGGGGAATTTGTAGACACATGAATCTAGTATTAGACACTTTAAAAATGTTAATATTAACATACCTTTACCTTACATGACTTATGCATACACACATATGGCTCTTGACTCTCTTATTTCATATCTATTTGCCTTTGATGTGCTTGACCTTCTCAATTCGCTACTAATAACCTCCAAGAATTCCCTAGTCTATACCTAATCTTCTTATTATCTTAATAACAATATTTCATTATTATCATATCACTATTCATTTTTTCTAGATGCTTTGAACAAACTCATATAACTCTAGATTGTTGAAGTCTTCCACATGTGTTGGATTTATCCACACGCCTTATAATAATTATTTTCCAAATTTGAATCATTCCTATGGGTCAACTTGTATGTTTCACATGTTGGTAAAATTAGAAGTTAATGAAATATTCATTTATTTATACACAATAAATCTAAGCTTATTCCCATCTAGAAATTATCAAGCAAGTATCCATCTATCACTTGCATATTAATAAGGACCGCCCTAAGTCTCCTAAATAAAAAATTAGTCATAATAAATCAATCCCCAACTAAGTTTTAAGCACCCAATTCAAGTCAAGTTTTCCCATTATCAATTGTTTAAATATAAATTATAATATACAGTCATACCGAGAGCAATGTTGCACACATACACCTAACTAGGAAAACTATGTGAACATGTTTTATCCCTCTTCAGAGTATTGGAAACATAAGCAAAACTCAATCACTTAGTGGGGGTGGTTGGGATCAAATCTACCCATATTTTCCATTCTATTTTTAAGGTAAACCTAGTGTCAAAGTTAGAATTAGGATTTCTTGAAGGAGACAAATTTATAGACTTACATGTAACAGTGAACTTTCGATATTGCATTGAATAATGGTTTCATAAGTAGGCATAATGATATATGATGAAATGGTCAAGCATAGGTTAAAAGGATAATTTTGTTAAAGATCATATGGATATGGTTGACATAGGCATCCAACTACTGCCAAATTTATCCATGTAGGTCTAGATAGTCAATTTTTGGAGTTGAGCAAACCTAGATCTAGTTTTAGTCCTTTCTGCCACCTACACACAGTCTCAAACTTGAATATAATAGTAATAAACTAAGTACCCTATCTTCTTATTTATATCCATAAATATTAAAGTCTACTTGAACATTTATTTATAACATTCATATATTCTTTATTTATACATATCATAAATAATACAAATATTCAAAATTTATATTTTGTTTAGATACATTAATCCAAAATAAATTAACACATACACACATGCTTGTGCACATCTCAAATTCAAATTCAAAACATATTAGCACACTAATTGATAATTAAAAATAGAGAAAACTAACAATCACATCTCCCAACATAAAGAAATAAAGGAAGAAGGGTAAAAGGGACCACATAGAGAAAAGGGTCACAATCGGTGGAGGGTTGATTTTTTGTTGATTATGACTAGGAGAAAATTGGTAGACCATCAACTATGACCCATAGGTAGAAAAGATATAAGAAATAATAAATAAACCCTAGATGCATAGAGAAAACAAAAAGGAGAGAGAAAACATGGAGGAGAGAGAAAATAAAAGAAATAGAAAAACACGTGACCATATGGAGAAGAAAGGAGAAGTGACAGCATAATAAAAAGTATCAATAAGACCTTAATTTTAACTAATGATCCATATGCACAAAACCATATTAAAAAAATTACAATCATAAACCTTGTACTAAAACTAGAGGTCTAAAATAATAAAACTATATATTATGTAAATTAATCAAGATATTTTAATACTGGTAGCATTTATATGTTATGATTAAATATGTTTAAAACCCCTATAAATTGATTTCCCATTTTGCCTATTAATCACAATGCATTTAATAATTGAAATGCTAAAATACCTCCATGTAATTGCAAATTCTCAAATTCTATAAACTTGTGTGAATGTGGTTCACCTTGAATATGAAAGTTAGTGGAATTTGAGAAACCTATTAATAAGTTATTATATGTGTCAAGTCCATGTAGTATCTTAAGGGGGTGCATTCTCTCACACCATTAAATTTACTACCATAATATTCACAATATGTGATTTTATATACATATATTTATATATACACCAATTTTTTTATGTTTATTAACAAAAAAATGTGAACATTTTATATGGACAATTTTTAAAAAAAAATTCAATTTCTTGATATCATGATGATTTTGATTAAGATGTAAAAATACACAATGGAACATCTAAACAATTAAAAATGTATCAATACATCACATATAAATCAACAAAGAGATGTCAAAATTTCCCCAACTACTTTTCAAAAATTTGGCCATTATTTTCAACATGTCCAATATTTTTACATTCAAATGTTGAAAAATGTCATAATTTTGATATTTTTTTATGTTAGAGACTTTTTATGGGTATAACTCAAGCCATTTTTCATCTAAGTAAGAAAGAGTTAAAACCATTTATAAACATTCAATTTGTGTTAAAATTTTCATAATCTTATTAGTGATATATGTTAAACTGTTGATCAAAGTGTTAGGCAATGGTTCAAATTGTACATCTAATTGTTGATACATTGAATGGGTATACATGGAAAATCTTAACAGGTTAGCCAAATTGATTACACCAGGGTAAGTCAATTTATGGGAAGTAGGTGTCGTGTTCTAGTGTAAGCACCTATCCCCAAGTGCTTGTTACACTATTTAATAACCTATACTCATTGTGTTATAACTTGATCCTAATAAATCCCCACCATCTAAAGCTATGTCTAGCAAGTTGGGAGATCTCAGAGAAACACACATCTCCTCTTTCCTGGGGCTAAAGTGTTCACTTTGTTATCAATTAAATTGGCAAGATTAAATAATTTTGAATATGAAAAAACATATTTATTTGGAAGATCAGGGGCTTCATGGAATACATATCATCTTGGCATAATCAAAGAGACATGTTTTGGCAGTACCACAAGGCTTGCATATTGCAAGACTGGGGAATAAGGTGCAACTAATCCAGAGGGTGGAGGTGAAAAATGGATCTATTTATTATCTTACATTTAGCATGGATAAAATAACACCCAAATGTTTCTCTGCCCATATGTTGTGGATTAGAGAGCACCATGAACCCCTTTGTAAAATCTGTAGATGAAAATGAATAAATAAACCATAGTAGTTTTTTTATAAATTATGTTATTGTTGGGTTGTTTCCAATTAGATATGAATGTGAGAAGAGCTTCCATAGATGCAAACATAGATCCCATAAAATCAAAATAATTCTCATCATATGTAAAATACATTTATCTTACCATGTAAATTCAAAATAGAAAAAACATTACCTTTCACAATGCCTACCAGCTTTATTTGAAGCTACTTCTCCTGTATAGCATTCTAGTATATATAGATATAAAAATAGTAAATACAAAAATTATTGAAGATATGTATTGAAATTTGCATATTGTTGTGCAATCATTTCAAGGTGGACTGCATGTATAATAATCTAAACTTAGCATATGAATTCCTATACATTGAAAGAAATAAATATCCATTGTGTTTAAAGAAACCCAAAAATAATGTAGGCTATGGCGGCTACATTTTTGTTTGTCATGAATGGCAGGGCTAGATATACATGGCTTTAAAATATGTAAACATTGACATGTATCAGTAGAATCTAAGTCTACTAGATGTGCATTAACAAATGTTTATCTAGGAAATGGGAAAATAATGAAATATTCAAAGTATATGTTATTCTCGTCAACGTTGTATATTTTTATATAAAATATTAAAGAAACATTAAGAAATTGTGTTGATTAATTAAGGCATTCTCTGAATGAACCCTATATATAGGGCCTAATAAGTACCTTTTTAAGACTCATGATTTGGGATAAGAAGAAAGTTATTTCTTATTTTCCTTATATATATGTAAAGGAAAAGAAATCTCCCTCTAGAGATCAGGTTATCTTATGTCTTATGTCTATAACTATGTTGAAGATTTGTACATCTCTATTTTAAGGAAGGCATTATCATGTGTAGACACTATTTTATGGATTATATAGTACCTTAGTCTTGTACACTTGGCAAACTCAGACCTTGGTTGTTCCTCTTAGTTATAGACCTTTCCCAAATTTTAAAGACTCACATCTACTCTATCTTGTGCCCCTTGGCCTATCTCTTAATTTGACCAGTCATATGTTTGTTAAGGTGTGGAGCTAAAGCTTCACCAAATGAGCGAGTTTGCAAGTTGCAAGATTTACACAGTCACCGGTGTCGGTCAGGAGCGATCGATGTCGGTTAGGAGTTGACTAGGAGATGCCGGCGTCAGTCATGTTTGGCCAATGTCGGTTAGGTGCAGACAGGCAGGGACCGACGTCGGTCACCTGTTCATCCAGAATGCTATTTCCGTGGATAGAACAAAATGTTTGCATGGTAGGATTAAGTGATAGTCTTAAGTCTGCATCTCTATTATTAGTAAGACTATTTTGAGCCCTTGATTAGGAGGTGCATCTATTGGTTGTAATTGCATTGCTCATGATCCCTAATTCTATATAAGAGGGATAATTCTTCATAGCTTAGAGTGTAGAATGTTGAGTTGAATAGTACAAGATTGTATATGTGTATCAATCCAGATTGTTGGAATTGATTGTAATTGAGAGAGAGAGCTCTATAGGGAAAGAGATCTAGAGAGAGATCTGTACATCTGAGAGAGGTGTGGAAGAAAAGAAGTTTCTTCAATTGTATTCCTTCTATAAAGAGTTTAATACAAGTTTTCAGGGTGGTTTATTGTATCTCTTATTGTTTGCTATTTTCTGATTCTAGTTACTTATCTTTCTGGTTTAATTCCGCATTTATTACTTTCATATTGTAATCAACATTGTTTGTTGATCCCCAACAAGTGGTATCAGAGCTCAGGTTGACTAAAAGGTGTTTCAGATCTAGTTAGTGTGTATTGATTACAGGTTACTCACAGGGATTTTTATTTGAGTAGGAGAAGCAATGGCAGAAGAAAGTAAACTGAGAATGGAGAAGTTTAATGGCAAAAATTATCAACATTGGAGAATGCAGATAGAGAATTATCTGTATCAGAAAGATCTATACTTACCATTAGGTGGGGTTTTAAAGAAGCCCAAAGACATGGATGATGAAGAATGGGAAGTTCTTGATAGAAAGGCTCTTGGATCTATAAGATTGAGTCTGGCATCTACTGTGATATCTAATTTATCACAGGCAAAGACAATGGTAGAGTTGATGACTACTTTAACAAATTTATATGAAAAACCCTCAGCTTCAAATAAGGTATATCTTATGAAGCAGTTATTTAATTTGCAAATGCAGGAAGGTGGATCTGTATCTAATCATCTAAATGATTTCCATGGAATTGTAAATCAATTAAATTTAGTCAAAATAGTGTTTGATGATGAAATTAAGGCTCTTTTAATATTATGTTCTTTGCCTGAAAGCTGGCATAGCTTGGTAATGGCAGTTAGTAATACTGCATTTGCTTCAAATATTTTAAAAGTAGAGGATGTTGTTAGTGTAATCTTGAATGAAGAAATTCACAAGAAAATCACAGAGGAAACATCTGGGAATGCTTTAAGTTTTGAGAGCAGGGGAAGGCAAAAAGAGAAGGGCAAGAAAGGGAGATCAAGGTCTAAGTCAAAGGTGAGAGGTAGATCCAAATCCAGAAATGGCAGGAAGCCAAAATGTTGGAATTGTGGAAAGATAGGGCACATAAGCAAAGATTGCTGGTCAAAGCCTAAAGAGGACAATCAGCATGAAGGTAAAGAAGAATTAAAAGTTTCAGGTATTGCACAAGATGCTCTTATATTCTCTTTGCATAATAATATAGAATCTTGGGTTTTAGATTCTGGTGCATCTTTTCATGCTACCCCTAATAGAGAATATTTTAGTGACTATGTCCATGGAGATTTTGGAATAGTTTATTTAGGGGATGATGAACCTTGTAAAATTGTTGGCAAAGGAAAAGTGCAGCTAAAAATGCAAAATGGAAACACATGGGTGTTGAGAGATGTCATGCATGTTCCTAGCTTGAAGAGGAATTTGATTTTTGTAAAAAAGTTAGGGGAAGAGGGTTGTACAGTAACTCTCACAGCTGAATCTTGGAAGGTGACCAAGGGTGCACTTGTATTGGCCAGAGGTAAGAGAGTAGGTACTCTCTATTTATGTAATTGTATTACTGATAATTCTCCTTCTGTATTATCTACTTCAAATGTGGATGCAAAGTTGTGGCACTCTAGGCTCGGCCACATGAGTGAGAAGGGAATGTCCATTCTTAAGTCAAAAGGTAAGCTTTCAGATTTGAAAAGAATAGATCTATATTTTGTGAGAACTGTGTTTTTGGGAAACAGAAGAGAGTGAGTTTTTTCAAGACTAGATCAACAAAGAAGAAGCACAAATTACAGCTTGTTCACACAGACGTGTGGGGACCAGCTCAGGTTTCTTTAATTGGAGGATCACAGTACTTTGTCTCTTTCATTGATGATGCTAAAAGAAAGGTATGGGTCTATTGTTTAAGGAAGAAATCTGATGTTTTTGACACGTTTAAGATTTGGAAAGATATGGTTGAGAATGAAATAGGCAGGAGATTGAAGTGCCTGAGATCTGACGATGGTGGTGAGTTCTGCAGCCACAAGTTCAACTGGTATTGTTATATGCATGGAATCCATAGGCAAAGGATGGTTCCAAGGACACCTTAGTAAAATGGAGTTGTTGAAAGGATGAACAGAACAATAATGGAGCGTGCAAGGTGTATGAGATTGCATGCTGGTTTGCCCTTAGAGTTTTGGGCAGAAGCTGTGGATACTGCAGTGTACCTAATTAACAGAGGACCTTCTAAAGCGCTGGATGGTGGAATTCCAGAAGAGGCATGGACAGGTAAAAAGGTAGATCTCTCATTTCTCAAATTTTTTGGTTGTGAAGCCTTTGTGCACATTGATAAGGAAAATAGAAAGAAGCTAGATGCTAAGTCTATGAGGTGCACATTTATTGGCTATGCCTCTGATGATTTCGGATTCATATTTTGGAATCTAGGAACTAACAAGATAATTAGGAGCCATGATGTTGTTTTCAATAAAAAAGTGATGTATAGTGATCATCTCAAGAATCTGAATCAATTTGGGCAGAGCAATGGAGAATTGGACAAGGTGACGGTCCAAAATGAGCTTGCGGGAAAATATAATCACAGACAAGAAAACATAGAGACCGACGTCGGTCAAGCAGGAACCGACGTCGGCAATAGAGGAACCGATGTCGGTCATACAGTGACCGATGTCAGCCAGGAAGGAATCGATGTCGGTCAGGTGGATCTGATGTCGGCCAGTTACAGGCCTGGAAGTGACCAAGGTCGGTCATTGTCAGAGAATTTGGGTAGACAGCGTGTTGTGAATGAGTCTCAGACGCCCATTAGGAGGTCAAAAAGGGTAAGTAAACCTCCAATTCGATATTCCCCTTCATTATTCTATTTATTGCTTACTGATGGTGGAGAACCAGAGAGTTTTGATGAAGCAATACAGGTGGAATCCAAGAATCAGTGGGAGCTAGGCATGAATGAGGAGATTGATTCCTTGAGAGAGAACCAAACATGGGATTTGGTTGAGTTGCTAGCAGGAAAGAAGACACTGAAGAATAGATGGATCTACAGGTTAAAGGAAGGTGAGAATGGATAGATGAGATATAAGGCCAAGTTCGTAGTGCAAGGATTTGCACAGAAACCAGGTATTGATTTTGGTGAGATTTTTTCTCCTGTTGTTAAAATGACTTCTATACAGACTGTATTGTCTTTAGTTGCTATTGAGGATTTGCATCTTGAGCAGCTTGATGTTAAGACAACGTTTCTTCATGGAGATTTGGATGAAAAAATATATATGGATCAGCTGGAAGGATTTGAGGTCAAAGGTAAGGAGAAGTTAGTGTGTAGATTGAAGAAAAGCTTGTATGGCCTCAAGCAAGCTCTTAGACAATGGTATTTGAGATTTGATAGGTTTATGACTGAGCATGGCTACAGTAGGTGTCAATCTGACCATTGTGTGTATTTTAAGAGATTGGATAATGGTAGATATATTATTCTATTGTTATAAGTAGATGATATGCTAGTTGTAGGATCACACATGCAGGATATCTCTGAGCTTAAGGTGAAATTAGCTCACACATTTTCCATGAAGGATTTGGGAGCAACAAAGAAAATCTTTGGCATGAGTATTAAGAGAGACAGGAAAAATCACAAGTTGATTTTGTCTCAAGAGGATTATGTGAACAAGGTGTTGAAATGGTTCAATATGCAGGATGCAAAACCGGTAAGCACACCTTTGGCTAGACATTTTAAGTTGAGTAAAGAACAATGTCCTAATTCACATGATGAGGTAGAGTACATGAGTAGAGTTACATATGCTTCTACAGTAGGGATCTTAATGTATGCAATGGTTTGTACTAGACCAGATATTGCCCAAGCAGTGGGAGTTGTAAGTAAGTATATGGCCAATCCAGGAAAGGAGCACTGGAAATCAGTTTAGTGGATCCTCAGATATCTGAGAGGAACCAACAGTAGTCATTTGTGCTATAGAGGTTCAGATACTTCTCTACATGGTTATGTAGATTCAGATATGGTAGGTGATTTGGATGGTAGGAGAAGCACCACAGGATATGTTTTCACTATTGGTGGAACGGTGGTTAGCTAGATATCAAAGTTGTAGAAGGTTTTTGCCTTGTCAACTACAGAAGCAAAATATATTACAATCACAGAGGCTAGCAAAGAGATGATATGGATGACACGGTTCATAGAAGAGCTAGGAAAGGAGCAAGAGAGTTGCAGATTATATAGTGATAGTCAGAGTGCAATTCATTTGGCTAAGAATTCAACCTTTCATTCAAGAACAAAGCATATACAGCTTAGGTACCATTTCATTAGACAGGTATTGGAGGATGGTGAGTTGAAGCTGGAGAAGATCCATATAGATAAGAACCCTGCTGATATGTTAACCAAGCTGGTAATAAAGGAGAAGTTGAATCTTCATTCAAATTTTGTTGGTCTTCATGATTGAGTTTAAAGATGGAGGAACTAGAAGATGTTGCTGTACAGGTACTGGTGCAGCTGTTTATCTCCAAGTGGGAGATTGTTAAGGTATAGAGCTAAAAGCTTCACCAAATGAGCGAGTTTGCAAGTTGCAGGATTTACATAGTCACCGGCATCAGTCAGGAGTGACCGACGTCGGTCAGGAGTCGACTAGGAAATGCCAGCGTCGGTCATGTTTGGTCGATGTTGGTCAGGTGCAGACAGGGAGGGACCGACGTCGGTCACCTATGCATCCAGAATGTTATTTCCATGGATAAAATAGAATGTTTGCATGGTAGGATTAAGTGATAGTCTTAAGTCTGTATCTCTATTATTAGCAAGACTATTTTGAGCCCTTGATTAGGAGGTGCATCTATTGGTTGTAATTGCATTGCTCATGATCCCTAATTCTATATAATAGGGATAATTCTTCATAGCTTAGAGTGTAGAATGTTGAGTTAAACAGTACAAGATTGTATATGTGTATCAATCCAGGTTGTTGGAATTGATTGTAATTGAGAGAGAGAGCTCTTGAGGGAAAGATATCTAGAGAGAGATCTATACATCTGAGAGAGGTGTGGAAGAAAAGAAGTTTTTTCAATTGTATTCCTTCTGTAAAGAGTTTAATACAAGTTTTTAGGGTGGTTTCTTGTATCTCTTATTGTTTGCTATTTTCTGATTCTAGTTACTTATCTTTCTGGTTTAATTCTGCATTTATTGCTTTCATATTGTAATCAACATTGTTGGTTGATCCCCAACAAGTGATACCACTTGTTGGGGATCAACCAACAATGTTGATTACTATATGAAAGCAATAAATGTAGAATTAAACCAGAAAGATAAGTAACTAGAATCAGATAATAGCAAACAATATGAGATACAAAAAACCACCCTAAAAACTTGTATTAAACTCTTTATAGAAGGAATACAATTGAAGAAACTTCTTTTCTTCCACACCTCTCTCAAATGTACAGATCTCTCTCTAGATCTCTTTCCCTCAAGAGCTCTCTCTCTCAATTACAATCAATTCCAACAACATGGATTGATACACATATACAATTGTACTATTTAATTCAATATTACACACGCTAAGCTATGAAGAATTATCCCTATTATATAGAATTAGGGATCATGAGCAATGCAATTACAACCAATAGATGCACTTCCTAATCAAGGGCTCAAAATAGTCTTACTTAAAATAGAGATGCGGACTTAAGACTAACACTTAATCCTACCATGTAAACATTTTGTTCTATCTATGGAAATAGCATTCTGGACGCACAGAAATCGACATCAGTTCCTGCCTATTTGCCATTGACCGACGTCGACCGATCTATGACCGACGCCGGCATCCCCTGGTCGACTCCTGACCGACGTTGATCGCTCCTGACCGATGCCAGTGACTGTGTAACTCCTGTAACTTGCAAACTCGCTCATTTGGTGAAGCTTTTAGCTCCACACCTCAACAATGTTGATGACCTAGACCTTTTATCTTACCTAGAATAATTAAATCATGTTTATCTTACACTTCTACAAGTTTTAAGTATGTACCTACTTTCCTACTCCCTAGATACTAATGTTTAGGACAGGCACTAACATCGATGCCTGACTCAACACAAGTGTCTAGTGCCCTAAAGTCATCTAATTTATAAATGAAATATATCCTAATGGTCGATGTAAGTGATTTAATGTGAGTTAATTATCTAAAGGGATTAATATAAATACAAGATAAACCCTCATTCATTTCTCACCTAAAAAATACCAAAAGAGACCAAGGCAAGTTATCAAAAGCACTTTATCAAGCATTTAATTAAACTAAGCTTCCCCATTTCTATACCAGTCATAAGGAAATCACATCTACAAGTCTCAAGTACTAAAGGAGTAACCCAAAACCTATATTTTCTAATTTATAAGATAGGTCACTGTTATACTTGAATTACACGTATTGCATGATTCACACACAAGTCAACACGTAGGGGAGAACTACATCAGTTTGAGGCCCTCTTTAAAGTATTGACTATATAGGTAGCACTCATTAACATAGAGGTCTTTGGGGTTAGATCGACATCATGTACCCACTAACCCATTTTTACCTGAGGTCACCATGAAGATGAATAACTAGGGTTTTGTAAATTCATGAGGAGTGACATTCCATAACCCAAATATGAATGAACTAGATTGAAGGTGAAGCTAAACCTAGAAGCATCTAAATGGTTACATCCTTTTTTAGTAGGTATTTCATATAGGGTACTTGCATCGAGTTTAGGTAGTAACATCAACTTAATCATCCCAAGTTGATATTAGAGTTTGTGGCTCCAAAAGCCTCAAATATAGAATCTGATGATTGTTCTAGAATCATCTTCCAGTCTACTTTCTACTTGTTCTAGATACAAAACTACATTAGCATTAGAACAAGCTAAGTACATTACTTATTTTTTTTATTTTTATACTTAGCATAGTTGTACTTACTATTTTTAGCCTATCTCAGTTAATAAATTCATTGTATGTTTATATTTGAGTTTATCACCCAATTGGCCTAATGTAGATTTGACCATCACCCTTGTGCATTATCATTCTATATTCTTAACCCTATCCACTAAATAAGGATTCTTATATCCAATTTAGGTTGAAAATTTCATAAACCCAATTCACATGAATGCAAACATTTTTTATTCCTAGGGCCTTTAGCCAACTAGAGTTTTAGATTTTTGTACTTTTTTATTTCCTATTTCTATTATTTTGCATGCAACCTAGGCATAGCACTAGACTGGGAGGTGTGCCTATTAAACACAATGAGATTCCCCTCCCACCACCTAATATGTCTCAAACCAATGAGGGATTTAATCCAATGGATCATGATGATACCAATATCGAGAAAGAAAAACATACTAATGAGGTTATCATGGAAGATTATTTTGATATTAAAAATCATGAGTCTAATGAAACTAATGAACATGAGCAAGTGTAAGCAATTGCATTATTTTATGAGTGTATTCATCAAAACCCTAAATATCTTGATGAAATCCTAAGAAGCATTTTATAAATTAAGAACGTAAAAAGCATAAATGACCAAACAGGTCCATTTATTGATCATGTTATTAGAACTATGGGTCATCCCCATTTACCAACAACTCTCCCTATGAACACCTTACAACCTAATAAATCTACCATGGGCTTAACAAATATTTCAACTCAAGTACTAGTTTCTATGCCTATTCAAACCATGATTACATCCCCTTTAGTGACTACTAAACTTTCTAATCTAAATCCTAGCTGGTCTATAATTCATACACTCCTTCAAGTTATAAAGATCTTGTCGGACAAGGTCACAAACATTGAACAAAATGCTTTAAATTCTTGTCATGCTATTGATTCCTAAGATGTGATACATAGCCCACTTTCACTTAAGATATCTTTGAACCCTTTGCCAACTAGTTTTGTTGTACCTAAGCTCACATTTTGTGATGTAAAGGGTGATCCTAAACATCTTTAAACATTTTAAGTGTCATGCCTTGACTATGCCTCCAATGATAAAATTTTAACCAAATTATTTCCAAGAAGCCTTAAAGACTATGGTTTGAGATGGTTCTATAAACTACCTCTCCAATTTGTGAAATCATTCAAATCTCTTGTGGATCAATTTTTAACACACTTTTCCAATAATATTTATGAAGAGGTTTCCTATGCTCAAATTTCCAAAATCTAACAAGAAACAATTGAACCTATAAATGAATATGTCTTAAGGTACAAGAAAATATTAGCTAAAATGACCAACCCTATGGTAGATAAGGAGTTGCAAGACATATTCAAGAAAAGTGTGCTTGCTTCTTTACATGAGTCAATTATTCTAAATAAGTTCAAATCTTATTATGACCTATGCCATGTTGTATGGGACCATGAAATGAAATTTATTTACTTAAATAAGCTCAAATATGTAGCAAACACACTAGTTGCATCTACATCTAGTACCAAATTTATAAGAAAACTAGGTTATAAGGTAAAACCTCCTGAGCTTAAAAAAGAAACAACTACCATGTTTAATGCAGATTCATAGCAGCCTAATTGGTTTGTCCTATCTAATGCACCAAAGAGATAATTTGCACCCTTACTTGAGTCTCACACCTCACTACTCATGTGGTTAATAGAGTGACAACTTATATCTCTCCCTTATCCTATATAGGTTGATATAAATAGACCTCTACCCAAAGGATATGATGTGAATTATTATTTTGATTATCACTAGGGACTAAGACATTCTATGAACACACGTTTTACCTTTAATCATAAGATCCAAGACCTTATTGATGACCAAAATATTACATTTGATGATCTTCCAAAGGAATCAGGTTCATAATCTGGTGTTCACCACAAATAGAAAAATGAAACAATCCTTTTTAAGACCATTGTTAAAAGGAACCAGAAGTGCAAATGGCATATAATTCACATCCTCCCTCGTCAGATTATGAACCCTCATTAGATGATATTATTGGTAATTATACATGACATATACCTCTTGTGGTTCAAAGCCCTATTTATTTTGATGAAAATAAGGTTAAAGATGATGACTTTGATATTCCTTCTTTACTCATTCAATCATACCTTGATAAACACCCTATATGCAACATTATGTTTAATAATGGTGCAAGTGAGAATGATTACACCATAACATTACTGATGCACTTAGGTTATACTCATCACAATTTACATCCTTCTACTAGATCAGTTAGAGCATTCAATGGGACCTCCTAAAAGTTTCTTAGTGAGATTCACCTACTTTTACAAGTTGGTCCCACACATGTGGTTACTAACTTTTCAGTTATACCTTCCACACAAATCTTTGATATATTATTTGGAAGACCTTACATCCATACACTTCAATCAATACCTTTTATAGTGCATGGGTGTGTTAAATAGATTCATACCAATTGGGTAATTATAGTTTTCAAAATCCCATATGATCATCCTCATAAACAAAATAAACTTATACCCAAGCAGCTAACTATAAAACCTACTAAGGTTAATCCATCACAAAAGGGTAAGCTATAGACAATCCCCTTTACTAGGTGACCATTACTTGAGACACCATTACATCATAGACCTATAGTGGATTCCATGAAATCCTCATCTACTATGCACCATGTTTAAATATCCAAAGCACCTACACATATTCCTATTACTGTTATTCTAAATAATCCACAAAACACTTAATGATGGGTTCCACGAACCACTACTCATACTACTCTCACTATTTACCCATGACCACAAAGTCCTATTTTATATACACAGAGCATCAAAAACATTACAGTGATAGATATTACACCTATACATGCTCCTCGATAGTGTCACCATATTATTACACATGGTTTATAATGGGGATATATATTTGATCACACTTTGGATGGGATCATAGGATAGCCTATGCCTTTCACATTCTGAAAATACTAGAAAAATAAAATACATTCAAAAATACAAACATTTTTGGTACCTACATGTTCTATTGGCTTCTTGGCATCTATGTGTTAGTTTCATGTTAATGAATGGAATATCATTTAATCCTACAAACACATGTGTGTCACACTTATACTTCAAGGTGATATAAACATACATAGATACATGATCTATTCCTCTACTCATGTCATATAGACATTGGGGGCATCCACCTCTATGATCACGATACTTCTAGGTTATATCATTCTATGGTCACTCTACATTATCATTTTTTGAGATCCTATACATACTTAAACATGTATTTATCCATGATTATTTCTTTCATTGGGTACTTTATGTGCTATGCACTTGACATTTTTTTGCTAACACATTTGATCCATGGGCTACTATGACATGTTTATGTTGGTTGCTTATGCTTGTCTTTATGCACTTCTTTGAGTGTCTTTCCTTTCTATTGTCTTACTCATTTGATCATTTGAATATGCTCCTTTATTTATGAACTTTGTGATTATGTATGATTTCTTTGACATTTAAACATGTCATTAGTTTTTATATGTACATTTAAATATGTCATCCTCACTTTTATGGGCATTTGACTAAGTCGTGTCCCTTCAATTGTGCGGTATTTGAATGTGCCTCTTGTTTGAAATCTCCCTGAACCATTGCATTTTAAATTGATTTTGAGTGCTCTTATGTGTGTGATTAATTTGATTATTGAGTTTGTACTATAACTATATAGAGGTTTCCATGATCCTTATCATGCATCTTAGGCCTTCATATGATCACATTGTTCTATGTGCTTTAGTGCTACACTTACCAATACATGACCTTATATATGTTACATGGTTACATTCATAAATTGTACATATGTCTTATCCTTTTGAGTGAGGTAATTAATGGTTTCTATTCTACCTTCACCTCAAAGGGGGGTATATCAGTGGGAGTATGTCATTGAGGCATGTTATTCATATTTGACATAGTATTCAGATTCAGTAGGGGCATGCTTTAGAAGCATGTTATTCACACTCATTATGTATTCAACACTTATAAATACTTTTTTATAATTAGGGGGGATGTCATATAGACATGTTTTCCACACATTCACAGTTTCAGATTTAGTGGGGGCATGCTTTGGAAGCATGTTCTCCACACTTATTCAGTATTCAACATCTCCAAATTTTGATGGAGGCATATTTTGGAAACATGTCCTCCAAGTGGTACTTATTATAGTTTTTATATTTATCTATATATAGCAGGGAAATGATTTGGAATCATGTTATTCACACTTACACAATTTCTAAATTGGCTAAACACACAGTTATATGATTTAGATTCATAGTTGTGGTAAAATTATATACATTGATACTATTATTCTACATAATTTTAGCATGAGACATATTTAAAGTGCATATTTTATGTAATGTTTACCTAATATTTTAAATCTAAATCAATTTTATATTTCAAAACACTCTCAGGTATTGTCATCACTGACAAAATTGTACTTTTATGAGCTATACTGACAAAATCTACTGTAGTAGTTGGTTCACTTTTGGTATGGTTGAGATGATTAAATCACTCAATCTTTCCAATTTTTTAGGTTGGACTTGATTGTATCATCTAGCCTTATTGATTTGATAGTATGAGCTGACTCGATTTGATAGTATGAGTTGACTTGGTTCATTCATGCTTACTATGTTATAAGTATGATTAGGTTACATAGTTGAGCTAATCTCTCTCTATCTCCTTAGATATATGCACTTTCTATATTTATATTTTTTTTCTTAGTCTTAGTTTCAAAGCCTTATAATGATACATCTTTCAAATCAACTTGTCAAAACATAAGTTGGTTACATCAATACATAGGTGTTCTCATAAACCTTGCTATTTCAATTTTAATCATTTTTAAGTACTTTCAATTATAAAGTATATGCACTGATTATGTACTGTAACATGCTCTTGGTTACAAGTTAGTCACCAAAAAATCACTAAATTTAGACTCACGTAAAGACAAGGTGTGTTATACACACCCAAGTATGCATTTTTCCCCTTTAAATAGCAATTTTATTACTAAATTAAAGGTGGAAATATAGACAATATTTTATAAATTATATAGAACCAGTCTTGCACACTTGGAAATCTTAGACCTTCAATGTTCCTCTTAGTTCTAGACCTTTTTAAACTTTTTAAAGACTTGTATTTGATCCATTTTATGCTCCTTATCCTATCTCTTAGTCTGACTAATCTTATGTTGATGACCTAGACCTTATATCTTGCCCAGAATGCTTAAAATCTACTTATCTTACACTTCTACAAGTTCTGAGTATATACCAACTTTCCTATTCCCTGAACACTGAAATCCAAGATAGACACTAACATTGACACTAGTGTCCTAACCTGATAAAAGTGTCTAATGCCCTAAAGTCATCCAAATTATAAATGAAATGTATCCTATTGGTCGGTCTAAGTGTTTTAATGTGAGTTAATTATCGAAAGGGATTGATATAAATACATGATTGACCCTAATTCATTCCTCACCAAGAAGATACTAAAAGATACCAAAAAAACTTATTAAAAAAACTCTGATCAAGCATTTAATTGAAAAAGATTCCCTATTTCCATACCAATCATAGGGAAAACACATCTTCAAGTGTAAATTTTTAAAGGAGTAGTTCAAAATTTATATTTTCCAAGTTACAAGTTAGGTCACTATTGTACTTGCTTTGTACATATTGTATGATTCATACACAAGACAACATAGAGGGGAGAACTACATCAGTCTCAGGCCCTTTTTAGAGTATTGGTGATGTAGGCACCACTCATTAATAAAGGGGTATTTGGAGTCAGTTTGACACCATGTGCTCACTAACCCATTTTCCCCTAAGGTCACCATGAAGATGAAGAACTAGGGTTTTACAAATTCATGTGGATTGACTATCCATGACCCAGATTTGAATACACCAAAGCAAAGCCAAACCCAAACCCAAAACCAAAAGCATCAAGGTGGTCACATCCTTTTCCAATAGGTATTCTATACACTTGCATCAATCTCAGACAGTAGTGTTGATGCAACCATCCTAGGCTAACATTAGTGTTTGCGAATCTAGAAGCATCAAATACAAAATATGATGATTATCTAGAATCATCTTCTAGTCTACTTTTTGCATGTTCTAAATCCAAAACTACATTAGTATCAGAACAAGATAAATACATAGCTTCTTTTTTATTTATCAACTTAGCATAGTTTTACTTATTATTTTTAATCTATCTCAGTTAATAAATTTAGTGTATGTTTGTATCTGAGTTTAGCACCCAAGTGGCCTGATGTAGATCTAATCATCACCCTTGTGCATTATAATTTCTATATTCTCAACCCTATCTACTAAATAAGGATTCATATATCCAATTTAGGTTTTAACATCATGTTATCAATGTGTTTATCTAGGCAATGGTTAATTAATCTATTTTGTTTAGCACTTTTACATGGGGAAGAGTGTTAAGCATAAATGGTCAAACAGATTATCCTATTTGATGTCGTCAAAGCACCAATAAGTTAGAATCATGATATTTTAAGTTTAATTTAAATAAAATATTACAAATGTTCCTTTTATATTAAAAATAATTAATATACCTGAAACAACCCAACATTCAAAGTAAGGATCTTAGTAAACATGTAGATGCAATCTCAATATCAATAATCAAAACATCCATTGTAATAAAATATGTAATACATTTGTGCATCGTAGTATTAATTATTAATCATAATTATAACTTATCGATATATATTTCCTCTATTAACAAAATAAAATTATAAATAGTGATTTCAACCAATGGTGTGGACGATCACAATTTAATTTACACACTAAAAATGGCAATTGATAATTAATATCTAGTCAAAACTCAAATGAAAACTAGATATAAGTATTGGATTAAATTTTTTGAAATGTTTAATCATTATTGTGTAGGTGAATTCACTTTTTTTCTAGTGAAGGTTTTGTTGGGTGAATATTTTGTCGTCAACTAACTAATGACAAAATGGGTATATCAACTACAGTATAAGGAGATTTATGCCATAAAAAATGTAGGTTTACCACATCTTAACGAGATAAATCTCTCCTCTCATCAAGGGGAGGTTCCATATGAAATACTTATATGCTATATGTATATATAAGTAAGCAAAAAATAATACTCAGGGTAGTATAACACCATCCATCTCTCTTTTTTTAGAGAGGATGTCCAAGGAACAAAGAGGGAAATTCTGGTCGATGGCTAAAAGCATTCCTCTTCTTTCAGGAATGGTATCCAGTGCAGAGCAAGAAATCCCCGAAAGTAGTAACAAAGTCCACAAGGAAACCCACGAAAAAAAAAGTCTTCCATTTCCTCCTTCACTGATTCAAAACACATGTAACAGTAGAGTGAAACAAAGCACAAAGTCTTCGCCTAAAACTACAATGGATAAAAGGGTCACCAAGATAAAAGTAGCTCAAAGTCTTTCTTTTATCTTTTAGAAACATCTTTAGATAATTTTAATACATATGCTTTGCTTATTAAATCAAACAGATAAGAGATTATCAAGAAAGAGAACATAAAAACTATTTCCTAAATAACACAAATTACTTCAACACAAAGTCTGAAATAAACCTGTTTCTCACTCATTCGATAAAATATGATTTACAAGTTGAGCAAAAAGTCTCAAGAAGTGTTTCAATTTTAGTAGAATTTTTGCTTTTAATTATCCAGAGCCTTTTACAAAAGAGGTTCCCTCTATATATAGGGAGAAACCTTCAAAATTGAAAAAAGATTAAAATATTAAAATATCTAGTCAAAGATGAGTCATTTTTGACTTTGAGATATTTTCTAGATTTTTACATGTAATTACATATTAAAAAAGTGCATGCACTTTTACATGACAAAAATGAATGAGAAGAGAGGAAGAAGAGAGAATGGAGAAATGGTTCAACTCTTGCCACCGAATTTCTTCAAATGAGCATCATACATGGCGATAGATACTTGAATTCCTATACTATCTGCCGCAATGGTGTTTTTGAAGATCACTCTGGCTCTAATTGTAGTGTCTTTCAATGCTGTGATTGCTTTGGCATGACTAGTTAACCTGGTCTCTCTGTTGTAGAATTGGGCACACTAGAGGATGAACTCTGTGTGATACGCTGCTACAAGGAAAGAGGCAACTAAATGGATGTTTCTCTCAATAATTTTCTTCATCTCTAAGCTCGAGTTGGTCACCTTGGTTCTTTCCATGAACTCAGCCATATCCATGTGGCTGATCTCTGTGTCTCTAATGTCATCGACATTAGAAGTGACCGAGGTGATTGGAAAAACACCTTGGTACTAGTACTTCATGGCCTTCGACTTCTTCTGAGAAGCTTCAATCATTAGAATGAGCATTGATTGAGTGGGTGCTGATGAACGAGAATATTTAGGGGGGTACTGCAATGATAATCATGATCATGTAATTAGGAAAAAATTTGCAAATTAGGGAATTTGCACGTTGGGTGATCATGACCAAGGAAGGGCACTTGACAGGGTTGGGTCAGAAAGCGGGTCAGAAAATGAGAGGAAAATGGGGAGGAGGTGAAAATATGGAAGGGATGAAAATTTCTCCAGAGTTAGAGAAATTAGAGGAAAAAATGCAAGGGCGACAAAATTTTCTGCCCTGGCATGTGGGATGGTTTGCATGCACGAGCGACAAAATTTGTTGTCTGTGCATGCAAAAGAAAAAAAAGACACGGGTAGAAAAATTTGCCACCTGTGCATACTAGCAGGAATAGATGTAAGGGCAAAAAAATTTGTTGCCCCTATCCAGGGACCTGTATCGGCGGCAAAATTTGTCATCGGTACATTGGGGTCGGACAGACCTACATCAACGATGAAATTTGTTGCCGATATAGGAGATAGGTGGGGAGGCGCACGATTAGGGTAGCAAATTTGTCGCCCATTACAAGTAAGAAAACCTTAGGGAGTTGTGTGGGAGAGAAGGGAGGGTGGAAAAAATCGTTGCCGTAGCATGGGGGAAGTGGTGGAAGGCTGACGGGGTAGGAAGAGAAGAGGAGGATGGCCGATCGGTTTAAAGGGAAAGACGCCAAGATTGGAGGAAGAGAAGAGGGGGAGAGAAGAAAACCAAAAAACAAAACCTAAAGAGAGGAAAGAAAAAAATAAAAATGCAAAAAATAAGGGCCTACCTGGAAAATAACGCGTGCCGCAAGCTCAAATCTGTTGAAACGCACTTTTTTCCGCTTGTTGTATCGTCAAGAGGCAAAAGGCAAGAGGAGGAGTGGAAGGAATGAATCAGAATGGGGTGAAAATTAGATTAAATGGGGTGAAAATTGGCCCCAACCACTCGACGCGCACGGCCATAAATGTTGTGCATGAAAATCGAGGCAGGTAGGGGTGAAAAATTTGTTGCCCTTACACTAAAAAATTTAAAGACATGCAGGGCATCAAAATTTGCCGCTCTTGCATTCTAGATGCAAGGGTAGAAAAATTTGCTGCTCCTGCATGACATGAAAGAAAAATGCACTGACGACAAAAATTGCCACCTGTGCATGAAAATAGAAGAAATAAGGCTAACTCCTGAAAAAGAGAAATGGGTCACTTAGTCACATCGAGACCATAACAACTTTCACATTTTGAGAAAAATGTAACGAAAAGACATTATGAACTTCGAACGGTGTCAGTTGAGCAAATATGAGAATGAGAAAAACCCATCTCAAAAAATGGACTTAGAGAGACAAAGGGTGAAACGGCCAAGTTTCGTAGGGGTTGTTTCAAAAATGAGTTAAGCTAATTTTAGAAACAACAGCTGGCTCTTATTGGAGAACTTTCATTGATCAAAATGATCAACGGGAGTAGAAACCAGTCTCTAAGTGCCTTCATCCAAGCTATTGGGCTATGAAGTCATGCTAAAAATTAAGAAAAGCAAAAAAAACATAAAAATGATATAAATATACAAGTGGATCCATCTAATTTTCAAGGATTGAAATGTTTCAGATGTTGCCCACTATGGGGTAGTGCAAACGGTGCTCTATCATGATACTCTAGCAAGAAGCTATTCTCACCAAAGAGTTTTCAAATGGTAAATGGACCTCTCCATAAAGAGTCAAATTCACCGTGCATTCCCTTCGGTTCTCTCCTCTTGTCCCACAACAAGACTTGATCTCTGATTTGAAAATCATGAACCTTAGCCCTTTTGTCAAAAAGTTTCTTCACCTAATTTTGATGTGTAGTAATCCGGTCCACCACCATGATTCGTTGCTCATTCAATTTGGTTAGACACATGATCCTTTTGTCGATTGAATTTTTGAAGGTTGAATCTTCAATTGCTTTGGCTAACCTGAGTGCTGATAGTTTTAGAGTGATAGGTATCTCTGCATTCAAGCCGTACAGAAGTTGGAAAGGCAACATACCTATGGCCCTCTTGGGTGTAATCCTATCTACCCATAAAGCATCAAACAGTGCTTTGTGCCAAGTTCTCTGATTATCATCTACCAATTTCCTGATAATAGTGACCAGGTTCTTATTGCTCGATTCCGTTTGGCCATTTCCCTGTAGGAAATAATCTAAAGTGTGGGATAGGGTAATCCCATAATAAAAGCATAATTGAGTAATTTCATGTGAAGAGAAACATGCCACATTATTTGTTACAATTTTGAGTGGAACCCCAAATCAGGAGATGATATTTTTCTTAAGAAAATTACACACCACTTTAGACGTAGCGTGCTTGATTGAAATAGCTTCCACCCATTTGGTAAAGTAATCAATTGTCATGAGGACATAATCATGTCCGGCACTTGAAGATGGGTTAATTGTGCCAATGAAGTCAATACCCCACTGTTGAAAAGGCTCTTCAATTATTACTGGCTTGAGGGGCAATGCGGCTAGTTTAGGCTTTTCGACGAATTATTGACACAATTCACATTTACGCACCCATTTGTAGGCATCTTGAAATAGCATAAGCCAATAGTACCTCACTCATAGAATCTTGTGCACTATCACTGGTGCAAAAAAATGTCTTCCACAGGGCAAATTGTGGAAAGACTTTAAGAGTTTATCTTGTTGTACCTTATCGACACAATGAAAAAATGCTCTATCTAGGTTCCTTTTGTACAGACCATTATCCCACAAAACATAGCTAGCAGCCTTTAGTTTAACATTCTATTTTTCCTTATATGAGAGATGAGCGAGACACTCACCATAGGTCAGAAAATGGGTGATGTCAGAATACCACTCATCAGTAGTGGTAACAAAGAGGACCATAGGCATGCTTTCGATCTCTATTTCTTCATTTTTTGCTCCCTTGAGAATGTTGTCGGTAATCAATTGATTAAGACCCTTTCCTCGCATGAGTTTGGTAGGTTTGATGTCTAAATCAAACTCCTAAATCTTGGCTATCTAATTACTCATCTTCGTACCAAACTCCTGTTGAGTCAAAATAGAGTTCACTGTTGTATCAGGCACCAAAACCTCAGTGTGTGAGTTCAAGATATAAAACCTAAAATGTTTGACTGCTTTGACTACCACATACGCATGCTTCTCCATGTTTGAATATTTTAGCTCATGAGCCTTGAGTGGACAACTCATGAAGAAAATAGGAGATTCTACACCTTCTTGGTTCTGTTGAACTAAAATAGCTGAGAGTGTATGTTCAGAAGCATAACTATATATTTTGAAGTTTTTGATGTAGTTTGGATAAACCAGGATTGGCACGTGAGTGATTGCTTCTTTGATGTCTTTGAATGCTAATTTTCCCTCTACAGTCCACCTTAAGGTAGCATTACCTTTCATCATATTGACAATGTGGCGAGTTTTCTCAGCAAACTCAGGGATGAACCTTCGAGGAAAATTCACCTTTCCGAAGAAAGAGTGAACCGCAGTTTTACTGATAGGCAGAGTAAGTTCTTGGATGGACTTGACTCTTTTCGATTCAATTTTAATACCTTCTTGGGACACAATGTGTCTAAGAAGTTTCCATTTTGTCACCCCAGAGATAGATTTTTTGGGATTTAGAGAAATACTGTTCTGACGAAAGCATTCCAGTATTCTTTGTAAATGGTGGACATGGTCAGAATGATGCTTTGAAAATACCATCAAATCATCCAGGTATACTACAATGAACTTACCCATTTCATCTTTGAAAGTGAGGTCCATCACTCTTTGAAATGTGGCACCTGCATTTATCAGACCGAAAGGCATTCTTTGATAGGCAAAGGTGCCCTAAGGTGTGGTGAAGGCAGTCTTATGTTGATTTATTTTCCCAACTTCAACTTGATTGTACCCTAAGAAACCATCCAGTATTGATAACATCTTTGAACCTGTTACCATCTACAGAACTTGATCCATGATAGGGAGAGGGTAGTTATCTTTTAAAGATAACTGATTCAAGTTTTTGAAATCCATGCATATTCAAATTTCATCATTCTTCTTTCTCACAGGCACTATATTGGCAATCCATGTGGAGTGATGGATTGAAAAAATTATTCGGGCATCAAGCATTTTTTATATCTCAGATAAAATGGTACTTGATATTTTTAGATTATATTGCCTGGATTTTTGCTTGTAAGGCACTGAGTTAGCTTTAAGAGGAATGTCATGGTGAATTTCATCAGGCCTGAGTGATTTCAAGTCATCATAGGAATATGATGACATCTATATATCGGCAGAGTAGATTACCAAACTTAAATCTATCCTCAGAAGTGCATCATTTCCCAATGTTCACCATCTTAGGATCTGTCTTGGTTCCCAAGTTCACTTGATCAAAATCCTGAGAGGAGTTTGAATCTATTCGTTGTTGTTTGATGAACCTGTCATGATTATCAAATAATTTCTCTAGAGAAACCAGGCCTTTGGAAATCTTATTCCCTTTTAGCTGTAAGAAATCATCACCTGTGTCTATGTTTGATTCAGAAGTAGTCTCACATTCTCGAAGTTCACTGCCTTTAAAATGTAGTTTTTCAAAGCTGTCCCTTTGCTCTAGGAAGGCAATGATTTGATCATCATTGTTGAATACTTGCCAATGGCTGGCATTATTAGGTACACCTAGCCAAAAAACCAATTCAATAGTGTACTTGTCTCTTTTAAAGTCTGGATGGGGAACCAAGAGAGTAGCAAAAATAGCCAATGCATCCGCTTGGTCATTGAATTCTCTCGAGATGGTAGAGATGCTAAAAGCATCAAAATTTTTAATTTGGTCCCAAACTAGATTGCGATAGTGGCGCAATCTTTCATTCTTGGTTTGATAGAGGTTCCTTACCTGGAAAACCACCAATTCGGCATCCCCTTTAGCATGGAGGAGTTTAATGCCTTTTTCTCTAGCAGCCTATAATCTAAGTAACAAGGATTTGTACTCAGCTGTGTTGTTGATGTTGCTAAACTACAACTTGTAGGATAAAGGAACAATATCTCCTTGAAAAAATACTAACACAACTCTAGCTCCTGTACCGGTAGAGGAGTAGCTACCATCGAATTCTAAGATCCATACCTCACTAGACACCACTTTTTCTTTGAAAACTTCTTCATTTGGGGGAAGAGGTTCTTTCATGCATTCATTTTGATTCACTAATTCTCCCACTACATCAACTGAACACATTTTCAAGTTATTACCTGTAGGATTTTCATCGGATGGCTCATGAACTTCGTTTGTAGATAAGAAGTAGTTACCCATGCTCGAAGACTCAAATAAAATTTGAGCTTTCAGTGATGATGATCAGGTGACTACATATCTTGCCTCTTTTTTAAGAAGCAATTTCTTCATAATACCTTGAATTGGGATCCTTACCTCTGATAAGTCCATGCTTAGCTCACCCCCAACATCCTTGCAAAAATTCTACCCAAGAAGGATGTTGTAAGAGGCTGGAACATTGGCCACTAGAACTGTCATTTTTATCCTCTTTTTTGGAAAGGTTGCGAATGCAAATTGGGCATCTTTTATTTGACCAAGGAGTGGGACTTACTTGTTTTTCATAGAAAAACACCTCCCAAAAGTTTTGGTCAAAGTTAGACCAAGGGAATCTGCCACCTTGGTAGGCATAACATTATCAGAAGCTCCAGAGTCTATTATATAATTACTCAATTTATAATCATTTATTAACAGGAAAACATAAAAAGGTTCTATTTTTCTAGGAGCAACAAGAGAAGGCACGACAAGATTATTTTTGGTGGATTTATCCTTGGGGGGATCATGAGTGGCTTTTGGATAATTTTGTCCTATGGGGACAGCTTTATTTTTCACATATTTTGCCAATCTATCAAACTATTCAAGATTAGATCTCAAATACTCAATCTCTGTCATTTGAATCTTAGTCTTTCTGGCATGATCAATTATATCAAATAATTGAAAAGAATTTGAGATAGAAGAAGAGGGTCCATCATCTTGGTCTTTAGTGGGTGTGGCACTAGTCTGAGTAACAGAGGTGGAAGATATGGGATGGTTTGAGGTACTTACTTTTTTGTGAGTTACTTGGTCTTTTGATTGGGGAGGTAATGGAGTCCCTCGTTTAGTGATGGAGACCATTGGCTGAGGTTCTTTCTCTACTTTTCCTTTGTCAGCGTGTGGAGTTGACTGGTTTTGAGATTTGGTAAAAATAGCATAAGATCCATCCAACCCTTCTCCTTTACTTTCAGCTTCATCTTGATAATCCAAGAAACTGATATTAGAGTCTTCAGCTAATTCTTCTTCCTGCTCTTTGAAGAGATTAACATCATCTTGTTGGTCCAACTCAGGTTGGAGTAAAAGGTTGCATTCAGCCTCTAGGTAACTGATCGCTGAATTGGCAGGTGATACTTTAATGGTGAGTTTTCTTTGAGAGGGAGGCAGGCGATTTAGTTGCCCATAGTTATGGGTAGCATTGCCCTAATATTGTTGATTCTAGAATATTCTCCTTAGCATATCTCAATAGGTGGGAACAAACATACCTTGGGCTATTTGTCTCTTCAAAGCTATCAGTTCATTTGTCAATTTTGCACCATAGAATTTGTAGTGCCTGTAGAAGAACTTTTAGCAGATAAAGAAAACCTATTTTTACTGGAGTCTTTTCTGATCTTACCTGCCAGAATAAGATCATCTTCAATCTCAGTAGCCAAATTTTGAGCCAATGCAAGATCCATAGGGCCAACCCACCTCAACAGAAAACTTACTTCGAGAAGTTGCAAGTTGATAAAAAAACACTTGAGATTCTCTGGCGTGGGATAAGCGATGGTTGGAATCTGGTTCCTTAACTTATTGAATTTCACTATGAAATCTCTCATGGGCTCATGAGGTTCTTTCTTCATTTGCATAAGCTGAGCTAACAAGGCATGTGCATCTTCATCAGGTTTAAACCTAGCTTCAAATTTGGACTTTAGCGTATTTTAGTCAGTTATAGTTTGAGCTTGAAGGTGGTAAAACCAATCCATGGCAACGCCTTGCAGAGTTTCTACATAAAGTTTTATTGCTACGTCTTCGAATTTCACACTGATTATGCCACATGCTATAGAGAAGGTAGCAATATGGTCATCAAGATGAACCTTCCCATCACCAAAAAACTTGGGAATTTTTTTCTAGAACTACGAGGTAGTTCATGTAAGGGTGGGGTCAAATTAAGAGGACCAAAGGAATTACCCCACGGACCTTGAGCCATTATGATAGGATGATTAAATGGTAGGATAATAAATCTTGGTGGGGTCAATAAAGACAAAGCCTTACCAGTATTGAGGCTAGAAGCTTCACCAGGTATGGGAGATTTAGCATTGGTAGGAGGGAAGCTCCTAGTTCGCTGAAGACGAGATGATAAAGGAGAAATCTCAAAATTAGTTTGTTGTACCAACTCAAATATAGGATCAACAATACCCTGAGCTCTTTGGCCTCGTGTGTACGTTAGATTTGCCAGAGTGTCAAATGAAAAAGGGACTGAAACTACTTCAAGTTGAAGCTTGAGGCTTCAAAATGCATGTTCGTGTCTCCAGTAGAGTCAGCAAAAAATTGTTGGGTGAATATTTTATCGTCAACTAATTGATGACAAAATGGGTATATCAACCATAGTATAAGGAGATTTATGCCACAAAAAGTGTAGGTTTACCACATCTTAATGAGATAAATCTCTTTTCTCATCAAGGGGAGGTTCCCTATGAAATACTTAAATGCTATATGTATATATAAGTATGAAAAAATAATACTCAAGGTAGTATAACACCATCCATCTCTCTTTTTTTAGAGAGGATGTCTAAGGAACAAAGAGGGAAATTTTGGTCGATGGCTAAAAACATTTCTCTTCTTTCAGGAATGGTATCCAGTGTAGAGCAGGAAATCCCCAGAAGTAGTAACAAAGTCTACAAGAAAACCCATGAAAGCACAAAGTCTTTCGTTGCCTCCTTCACTGATTCGAAACACGCGTAACAATAGAGTGAAGCAAAACACAAAGTCTTTACCTAAAACTACAATGGATAAAAGGGTCACCAAGATAAAATTAGCTCAAAGTCTTTCTTTTATCTTTTAGAAACATCTTTAGATAATTTCAATACACACCTTTGCTTATTAAATCGAACAGATAAGAGATTATCAGGAAAGAGAACATAAGAACTATTTCCTAAATAACACAAATTACCTCGACACAAAGTCTGAAATAAACCTATTTCTCACTCATTTAATAAAATATGATTTACAAGTTGAGCAAAAAGTCTCAAGAAGTGTTTCAATTTCAGCAGAGTTTTTGCTCTCAATTATCCAGAGCCTTTTACAAAAGAGGTTCCCTCTATATATGGGGAGAAACCTTCAAAATTAAAAAAAGATTAAAATATTAAAATATCTAGTCAAAGATGAGTCATCTTTGACTTTGAGATATTTTTTAGATTTTTACATGTAATTACATATTACAAAAGTCCATGCACTTTTACATGACAAAAGTGCATGAGAAGAGAGGAATAAGATAGAATGGAGAAATGGTTCAACTCTTTTCGCTGAACTTCTTCAGATGAGCATCATACATGGCGATAGATGCCTAAATTCCTATACTCTCTAGTGTAATAGTCTTTTTGAAGATCACTCTAGCTCTAATTGTAGCGTCTTTCAATGTTGTGATTGCTTTGGCATGACTAGTTAACTTAGTCTCTCTGTTGTAGAACTGGGCATGCTAGAGGACGAACTCTATGTGATGCACTGCTACAGGGAAAGAGGAAACTAGATGGATGTTACTCTCAATGATTTTTTTCATCTCTGAGCTTGAGTTGGTCTTCTTGGTTCTCTCCATGAACTTGGCCATATCTACGTGGCCGATCTCTATGTCTCTAATGTCGTCAACATTAGAAGTGACCGAGGTGATTGGGAAAACACCTTGGTGCTGGTACTTCATGGCCTTCAAATTCTTTAGAGAAGCTTCAATCATTGGGACGAGCCTTGATTGAGCGGGTGCCGATGAATGAGAATCTTCAAGGGAGTACTGTAATGATAATCATGATCGTGCAATTAGGGAAAAATGGGCAAATTGGGGAATTTGCACGTTTGGTGATCATGACCAAGGAAGGGCACTTGACAAGGCCAGGTCAAAAAGTGGGTCAAAAAATGAGAGAAAAATGGGGAGGAGGAAAAAAAATGGAAGGGATGAAAATTTCTCCAGAGTTAGAGAAATTGGAGGAAAAAATGCAAGGGCGGAAAAATTTGCCGCCCTGGCATGTGGGATGGTTTGAATGCACAGGCGGCAAAATTTGCCACTTGTGCATGAAAAAGAAAAAAAAAGGCATATGCGGTAAAATTTTCCACCCATGCATACTGGCAGGAATAGATGTAAGGGTGGCAAAATTTGCTACCCCTACACAGGGACCTATATCGGCAACAAAATTTGTTGCCGGTACATCGGGGTCAGACAGACCTGCATCGGTGGTGAAATTTGCCACCGGTACAAGAGATAGGTGGGGAGGTGCACGGTTAGGGTGGAAAATTTACCACCCTTTATAGGTAAAAAACTTTAGGGAGTTGCGTGGGAGAGAAGGGAAGGCGGCAAAAATTGTTGCCCTAGCATGGGGGAAGTGGTGGAAAGCCGACGGGGTAGGAAGAGAAGAGGATGATGGCCGATCGATTTAAAGGGAAAGACGCCAAGATTAGAGGAAGAGAAGAGGGGGAGATAATAAAACCAAAAAATAAAACCAAAAAACAAAACCTAAAGAGAGGAAAGAAAAATAAATAAAAACTCAAAAAATAAGGGCCTACTTGGAAATTAACGCGCACCGTGAGCTCAAATCCATCGAAATGCACTTTTTCCCGCCTGTTGTATCTTCCAGAGGTAGAAGGAATGAGGAGGAGTGGAATGAATGAATCAAAATGGGGCAAAAATAAGATTAAATGGGGCAAAAATCAGCCCCAACCACTCGACGTGCGTGGCTATAAATGCTACATGCAAAAATTGAGGTAGTATAGGGGCCACAAAATTTGCCGCCCTTACACTGAAAAATTCAAAGACATGCAGGGGCGGCAAAATTTTCCGCTCTTACATGTGAGGGAGAAAAATTTAGGGGTGAAAAAATTTGTCGCTCTTGCATTCCAGATGAAAGGGCGGCAAAATTTACTGCTTCTGCATGGCATGAAGAATAAATGCACTGACGGCAAAAATTGCTGCCCATGCATGAAAATAGAAGAAATAAGGCTAACTCCTGGAAAAGAGAAATGGGTCACTTGGTCGCATCGAGACCATAACAAATTTCACGTTTTGGGGAATACGTAACAAAAAAAATTATGAACTTTGAATGGTGTCAGTTGAGCAAATACGAGAACAAGAAAAACTTGTCTCGAAAAATAGACTTAGAGAGACAAAGGGCAAAATGGACAAGTTTCACAGGGGATTGTTTCAAAAATGAGTTGAGCTGATTTTGGAAACAACAGGTTTCATTAGACGCTACTATGGATCCAATTATCTTGATAGATAGCATCCACAATTCTAAGTACCCCATCATCTTTCTTTAAATGTTGAAATGCTTGGTACTGTAAGCCTTGGCATTAATTCACAAATGATGTGTGCAAGAAGAGTTATTAAGTGGGAATCACAATGAATTTATAAAATATTTGACATCATCTCCATTTCTTTAAATTTAGAGAATTCCAATGATGACTCTTGTCTTATATTTCATTATCTTTAGTGATGTTGAAATATACATATGCTTTATGATATTTTTGAGGTTTTAATTTCCTTACATAAAATATTTACTTAACATATCTAGTAGTTGCCTCGAAGGTGCAAATTATGATGGAAAGAATGTATTATTCAATTTACATTAAAATACTATTTTTAAAAGTGAAAGAATGTAAATCAACAGTCGTAACTCACTCAAAACCTATGATTGATGACTACATCTCACATTTTATGCATGAAGTGTTAAATAAGAATAATTTTATATTATTTGGTGGAGGTGACAGTGTAAAATGACTTTGTGTGTTTCTTCATATGACCTAGAAATGATTTGTGCGAGGAGGAGACATTTTGTTTCATAGTGAGCTTGGGCAATGACGGAGTGGTGAAAATATTTTAAGGTGAGTTGTGCACTAATGGAGAGGGGAAATGACAATGTATTTCAACTGATATCAGATATGAGAGGGCCCATATTGTACATCAAACCTAGATTCATCGTAGATAGTGGATATACATGACTTACACCCATTTAAAAGGGGTCTACAGCTTTTTACATGGTGACATCTTTGATTGGTTTTTTTCTATTATCAACAATGGAGGAGGATGTCATAAGAATTGATTTGATTGAGATAGAGCTCCAAATTTGACGTGTGGCTAAAATTAGTACCAAAATATACATTATACATAATAATTATTGATATAATTTATTATAATAGTATATAGTAGATCATATAGATAAATATATTACATATTTATAACTATAAATATTTTTTTAATATGTACACACACACACACACACACACTTTATTTAAATAGAACGGGAGCAACATGATGAATTTGTAGGGTAAAAAGCTAGGGTTTTTATAGTTTTCAACCCCACACAAAATGAACAAGTAGGTTTACTCTCATAGACTCTTAATAGTAATCATGGTATGATAAAGGAGAAATCACACACAAATCCTTTTGGGTTTCTTTCACCTTGGATCAGGAAGTCCATCGATGCACTAATCAGTGAGACAACTCAACCTCTTGAGGTAAACAATGTCACCTCCATTTATTCCACACCTTTTTCACTTTATCATTCAACAGATGGAGGGGCACATGAAAGTATTAAAGGACATACACCAGAAAAGGAGGCATTGACCACAATCCAAGCCAACTGACATAGATAGAGGAAGAAAAAATGTATCAGGGTCTCCAATACCACATACAAGCTAAGCATTGACCCTAGCCTCTGTAGTGAAAAAATCCTATATTACACTGAACAAGCCCTCATTAGGAGGTTCCATGGCTATTTCTTTAAAGATAACAGTTTACAATAATGGCTTCAAAATAGATTAGGCCCTATTTTAGGTTATGCACCCACTCTTCAAAGGGGTGCCAGGGGTTTGTTTGTACTTCTCTTCAGATTGACTGCGGATGGGAGAACCATTGAAGAGATTTGGCCATGGTTATGGGGAAATTCCACTCTTGTTATCACAAGATGGCATGTAGGTTTTGACCCAAAAAAAGAACACATATCTAAAGCATCAATTTGGGTAAAAATGTTGGGACTGCCATTGGAGATGTGGGATGAAAGCATCTTTCACAGCATTGGGGATGCACTCGGTACATATCTAAAAAACCATCACAGTACTATTGTTCAAACAAATACTTTTATGGCTCTCATATGTGTAGAGATGGACATATCCAAAGGCCTTTGGACTAACATTCAGATTGAGATAGGTGGGAAAATATTCAAACATATCCTAGATTACATAAATGTACCTTTTTGATGCACATAGTGCCAAAGACATGGACATCTAAAAAATAGTTGCCCCCACCACAACAAACAATATCAACAAACACAAGGAATTGTGGACCATCTTGATCAAATTCCTCAGGAAAATCCAAAATAATTTGGGATGAATCTGAGCAATGATCAATAAGAAAAATCCTCAAAGGTAGGGAATACATCCTCAAATCCCATGGGCTATCTAGATAGGCACTCGACCCCCCTCAAGTCTTCATTTACTCAACTACTAGAGAAGTTTTGATTAATTTTAGAAGACTCAATCCTACATCTTTCTAGGAACAACTCTACATCAACTAAGGAGAGGTTTGTTGACCTAGAGACTGACTTAAAAAGAAGTAGGCAATCGAGGTTATAAAATAATCTCATTCCATTAAATCTCCTTAGCAAGTCTCCCCCTCTGGGACTATGCAAAGTTCTTGTTATAAAGGATCACATCAAAAAAAATTTGAATGCTACATTCAACAAGGAAATGGGACAATATGAAGATCTGAATGTGGAGGATTCTCTCCCATCAAAGCTTATATATAATACCAAGGAGCATTTTTTGAGAACTAAAACACCTAAATTTACAATGGATGATTCCATGCTCATGAAGAATATTCCTTCACAGGGATTACTAACTACTTCCAAAAAGGCATCTTATATAGAGATAGGTTTTGCACTCATCGATTCTCCTAAAAAAAATCAGTGTATGGAAAGGAAGAAAGGAAAAGGAACTTCCTCTATTGGTCACACTTCCAACACCTCTAGTATATCAAACCAAATCACAAACCAAAGCCTCTTCAAAGTATCATAACTATCTCATAGACACGGGAGGAATGCAAAAATCCAGAGCCATATTATTTTTCATAATAGAGGGTAGTGTACCCTCTTTTCACATGATCAAAAGGAAGTAGAATGAAATATCCTGATTAGAACACAATAGATTATCCAAAGGGCCCTTAGCAGATTAGCCCCTAAAGTTGGTTATAAATGATCATCACCTCATAGAATATTAAAGGCTTAGGGATGACTTCAAAGAAAAGGTCCCTAAAAAGAATGATCTAAAAATTTAAACCAAACATTCTCTTCCTATAGGAAACCATGTTAGTTGAGGTTGATGCTCAAAAATATATCAAAAAATGTCTTTCATATTGGACCTTCTTAATCAATGATTTTGTGGGAAAATATGGTGGTATTTCTCTAGGGTGGAAGCATAGCATGGTATTTAGAACCTCCATCAAGACATCTAGCTATATCTGGGTACTTTCTTTTTGAGAGAACACAATGTAGACTTGGATATCCTTAATGTTTATGCATCTTCACATAGTAGACAGAGTTTTTGGAATGATCTTGGTAATTCTGGTATCCTGGACATGTCATACCTCATCTTGGGAGGGGACTTAAATTTCACCACACACCTCTTAGAGGTGTGGGGTACTAATGCTAGGGTTGACCTTATGGTAAATTTCTTCTTGGAGTTTTTGGAACACTTCAACATGGTAGATGTCTCACTTATTATTTTTTAATCTACTTGGTCAAATCATCATTCTGGATAGCATGGTATATCAAAAAGTCTTGATCATTTCTTGGTCAAAAAAGCACTTTTGATAAAGTTCATCTCTCACAAAATGACTACTTTGAAACAACATTATTCTGACCATCATCCTATCCAATTAGAAATGGTCACTAGTCTGAAACAACCACCAAAACCTTTCAAATTCAACCCATATTGGTTGGAATATGAGGACTTTAGTCACTTGATAAAGAAAATGTGGGTAAAATATGATAAGGGACAAGGCAAACATGCCATAGTATGGCTACAACATAATCTTACCAAATCAAAGATAACTACAAAATCATGGGCTTGATGGTTTTTAGATAGAAAAATTACCCTACAATAGGTGGAAAGGAAAATTTAGATTAGTGTGTATTCCTACCATCATGTTGATCATGATGTCTAGGCCCTTAAGGAGTTGGACAGTTTGGAGAGGGAGAAAGCTAGATCGATGGCTTGATAGGAAGCAAGGTGGAAAATGAAGAGGATAAATACATGGTTGGCGGAAGGGGATAACAATACCAAATTTTTCCATAGGAGGGTCATGGATAGGAGAGCAAAAAATACTATCTATAAAATCAGTGATGATTAAGGATAGGAATGCTATGATTACCCCTCCAACTTTAAGGCAGTTGTTCATTACTATCAACAAATGTACTTGAAACCAACAAGTGAAAATATTAGAGATATTTTGGTGACAACTACCTATTTTGATAGTTGGGTAGATGAAAATTAGAATCAGATGTTTATGATGTAGATCACTTTGTAGGAACTACAAGACACTCTCCACACCTTTCAACTTAGGAAAGCCCCTAGCCCAGATGGATGAATGATGGATTTTTTCACTGATTTTTGGGCTTTATTAGTAGATGACTTACTACAAACAATGGAGGAATTGAGGATCACTGGAAAAATCCACAACCCTTTCTCTACCACTTTCATAGCCAAAATTCTAAAGGATGAAGACCTTTCCATCTTTTAATACTATCAACTTATCTCACTATGCAATTGCATCTACAAAATTATTTCCAAGATCATCACTGCCTGGCTTAAGCCCATCCTCTCAACACATATATCCTTAGAATAGTTTAGTTTTTTAGACAATCATAATATCCATGATGCTATTGGATTGGCTCAAGATACCCTACACACTATCAAAACTCAGAACCAGTTAGCTTTTATCCGCAAAATTGACCTATCAAAGGCCTTTGATTGTGTGAACTAGCTCTATCTTCAACTCATATTAACCTAGGTTGTATTTGCCCCATCTTTCATAAACTAGATTGAGGATTGCTTCAAATTTGTTTCCTATGCAGATCTTGTAAATGGCTTTACTTCCAATTTTTTCACCTCTACAAGAGGTCTATGCCAGGGCTGTTCACTATCACTTCTCCTCTTTCTACTCATTGTTGAAGCCCTCAGTAGACATATCCACCATGAATGCAATGCAGGTGATATTTTGGGTATCAAAATGGCTTCCAATACCTTTCTTTCCCACATTCTCTTCATGGATGGCATCCTTATTTTTGGCAATAGTTATATACTAGAAGAAAAATCATTTTATAAAATTTTAAATCTCTTCACCTCTACTACACATATGGTGAATAATTTAAAAAATTCTACCATTTATTTTTACAATCTCCCTAATGCCATACAAAACCTCCTCCAAGTGGTGTTACCTTTATCTACTCCACCCTTGGATACCAACATAAAATATTTAGGCTTCTTTTTGAAATCAAATGACTACTGATTTGCAGATTGGCTTTGGTTGCTAGAGAAAATCCAACAGGGGATCACAATTTGGTGTAATAGGTAGATCCCTATGATAGGGAGATTGGTTTTGATAAAACATGTCTTAGAAGCTATCCTGGTATATTGGCTATTTTTAGCCTATCTTCGAAGAAACTTTTTGAATAACATTAAGTAGTTATGCTTAAAATTTCTATGGACCGAGAAAAAAGATCACAATAGTATACAACTCGTTAAGTGGAGTACTATCTTGCAGCCCAAGGTTGTAGGGGGTTGGGGGATTAAATATCTCAACATATTCTTGAGAGCCTTAGCTACTAAATGTGTGTGGAAGCTGATCAAATATGAATGTCTATGTAAAAACATTATGCTCCACAAATATATAAATTCCCTCACTATCATGGATTAGATCAGGTTAAGTACAAAAAAACATACATGAGGGTCAATGTTTTAGAAAGCTATTATACAAACCTTTGATACCATTGGCAATTATTTGGCATGGATTTTGGGAGATGGCACTTGGACTCATATTGGCATGGATGACATTTTTGGTATATTGAGTGAATTATGGTTCACAAAATAATTGTAGCATGTTCTTCAACAACAACATATTCTTTCTTTAGCTAATGCATATGATCATGTCCAAGTAGATATATGGAAGTCAAGTTGGCTTGAGGATAAGAGGTTGGGCCTCATGGGACAAATCACTATCCAATGGGAATCCTATAGGCATAAACTCATTGACTTTGGCATTTACCTCACACAACGTCAAGATGAGCTATGTTAGGCCTACAACAGAGATGAAAGGGATTATAATGTCAAACAGGGATATAATGCATTGAGGTCTTAGAGTGTGGATTCTCTCATACCATGGTGGTGAAAAGGGCTATGGAAGATTAAAGATATACCAAAGACCATCCTACACTTTTGGATCATCCTCTATAATAACATTCTTACTTGGGACAACCTTCAGTGTAGGGATGGAGCAGACTGAGCATTTGCTTCCTTTATCGGGATAGTGTTGAATCTATTAATCATCTATTTGTAAAATGCCTATTCACTAGGGTAGTTTGGGATGCCACTGACACACATTAGTCTGAACACACATGGGAAGGTGAATATCTTCACGTTTCTTGGGATTCTTAGTCAACGCACAGGGGCTCTTTGGCCACATCTTTGCATATAACTCTATAGATCTTGTGGGCTATATGGATCACGATAAATGAATATAGCTCTTCAGGTGGATATTACATCCCCACTTATCTTCTATGATGGTACCTCTAGGGGTAACCTAGGTCACAGTGGAGCTCACAGATTACTACTCTTCCATGGGAATAAGATCACTTATAGGCGTGGGACAAAATATAACACTAATAATTCAACAAAGTTGTAGGCTATACACATGGCACTAAATTTAGCATTGAAATATGGTATTTCTAATTTAGATGTCTTATCAGACTCTTAGAATGTGTGCAGCTGTCTCACAGGCAAAGCACATTGCCTCAATATCTCTCTACATTATCACTTGGATCACACTCTAGATCTGGCTTCAAACTTCAAACACATCTCTTTCTCCCACATTTTTTGGGAACACAACTTTGGAGCAGATCATTAGCCAAAAAAGGCTTACAACATATAAAAGGGTAAGATACTCATCACATTTTAGTGTGATGATATCTCCTGATGGAGAGGGAGATCTCTCTTAGATAATTGGTCTAGTCACTACCTCTCATCATGGGTTTGATCTATTTTTTGCTCCCATTTGGGTGATATATCATTTAATATCTTTGTTTGGGTTAAGGCTTCTGCTTCCCCATTTGATTAGCATATTTATTATGTGGGTATGTCTTTCTATGTCACCCTTATTTCTATATCCTCCTATAGGATATTTTACTATTCTCATTCCTACCGAAAAGGCTCTTACTAGATGTATCTTTTTAACTATATTGAATAAAGGATACCAACACTTTTATTTTTTAATACACACACACACACACACACACATGTATGTATGTTTGTGTGTGTGTGTGTGTGTGTGTGTGTGTGTGTACAAATCCCCCTTGCATTCATACAAACCACTACCAACCTCATCCAATCATCTATCTTTGGGTCATTGAGAAAGCAATCCAAACATCCAAGTCAAGTTGCATTTGATATTTCATTAGAATATCCTAGAGAGAAGCTGAAGGAGGATCAAAATTATGATAAGTCCATTCTAAAATTCTGATTGCTCTTCTAAATTCTCTCATATTAGGGTCTTTTTAGAGATTCAGGTAGATTTTGTGTTAGTTTACATTTAAATCTATTATGCTTGAATTTTTATAGGATTCATAATGGTGACCATGGTGGGACTGAAGCTAACCTCCTTTGAAGCTAATGATCTATTTCTTTGAGTATATTTGCTTGAAACTATAGGGATAGATTAAAGTAAAAACTAGGGGATTTAGGTGTTTATAGATGTTAAAGAGTCAAGTTTTTTTAAACTACTCACACATTTTATTCTTACCAATTGCCTTGTATTACATAATGGTTAGTTAAAAATTAAATTCAATCAAAATTTCTAATCTTCTGCAAGATTGACCAATTTTGGAGTCAAATAAAAATATCATTTTTAAATCATTTGTTTGATAACACATTTGACATGTGCTTGTAGGACTGATCGTTGTAAGCTAAAATTACTAACTCTTTTGTTGCAGGGCCCCTCAAGACTAGAGACACCCCATTTTGTTTCCTAACACTTGTGCTTGCAAGTAGTGTTATTTAATATATTGTCCTAGTTTTTATTATATCATCATAATTTTCATTTTATATACTTTTATGGTGAAAATTTGTTCTTTGTATATATTTGTTTGTGTGTGTATTAACTTGAAAATAATCATTGTATCATGCCCCTCACACATAGGTAATTAGTGGCTTAATTCATTATATCATGTTCAGCTTGTTTATTAAGACCCCCTCTAGAATAACATGTGACATGGATTTTATCACCATGCATAAGGCTTAGTCATTAGGGGTTAGTTTCACCACTGTACTCTAACCAAACTCTATGTTCTGGTAGAGTCTAAATATTAGGACATCTATCACTACGACCTAAGTGGAATTCCCCATATAGGGTTATATGGAGTGAGGGATGATTAAGCTCTAAGACCTAGGGTAATTAGACAACATCCTACATATAATTAGGCCCCAACATACTTTTGCGTATATCGAGGACACACTTATATCCTTTTGTGTATACCTAGATTAGGGGGCTTTAGCTGTAATAGGTATTTCACTATAGGAGTTAGTATCAGCTTCAAAGTAGCCATCATGTGAAAGTAGGGTTGAGAAGATTTGGTAGATTTCATAATGGTTCATTGGCTTACAACCTCACCTATATAGCCATTAGATGGTGCAGGCATCAATTTACACACCCATTATAGTTGACTAATTTAAGATCATGCTTATGCATGTTGTTTGAGTGTTATGACGAGACCTATATTGTTTATGAGTTGAGTTGGCCATACCTATAATTTTGTGTGATATGTTAGACATCCCCTAGGTTATAAACTCATCACCCTTCCATCTTAACATCATCATATCTCATCCTTAGTCCCCGTACTATTCATCTATATATTAATCATCCATCTCCCATTAGTCATCTTTCTATCACATGCTCGTATCCATATAGTGTTTATTTTTCACATCCCTCTTATTTCCTCACCCCACCATATTGATCATTCATCCCTATTTGGCATTTCTTCCACATATAGTATCCATATAGAACTTATTCTCTTAATTCATATCCATTTTTTTATATTTACTATTCCCTAATCCATCTGATCTATCACAATATCCTCTATTCATTTGTGTATCTTGACCCATCTTTTGTCCACCCTATCATCTTAAATTCACCTTATATAGTCTATCTTCTAATCCACTATATATTAGTCCATCCATCCCATTTAAAAACCACCATATAGTAACTTCCTTTCTTACATATTTCTTTGTAAGACTAGCTTATATATATCATCTTGCCTCATATCCATTTTGTATATCCACCCTTTTGATCATATCACACCACCTTGTATATAGTTCACTTATAGTTATGATCCACCCATATTGTAATTAATATAGTAACTAGCCTCATCACATTTCTCATTGGCATTCAAGTTTATCCACTTCACCATATTGTCCATAAAATCTTCCCTCCCATATCTCTTTTTTGGGTCTTAGTTTATCCTCCACTTATCTCGAGTGGTTTTCATTCTTGTCCAATCCTACCTTCATCACATATCTCATTCACTTAATCACATATCCATCATACATTCCATCCCCTTAATATCCATCCTCTAGCCTCTATTTATATTCATCACGTACGTTTCCATCTTATATCCTCAATTCCCCTTCTCATTTCATATTCCCCCTATAATTTTTTAATACTATTTTTAGCCTAGGAATCAAGTTTTAGTGGTAACCCATCCTTATAAATCCTCATTATCATCCTTGGACTAGGTATTATCAATAACCAGAGTCTCATTAGGTTCCTAATCTAGCACCCATCACTTATCCTCATCTTTATCAAGTACCTTTTTCATCTAGCACCCATCAAAATGGTCTCTTTATTAGTGAGTAGGGTATTTTATCCCATCACATCTCTTCATCCTTGCTATATTGGTATCTTACAAGGATTCATCTCTTGATAAATCTTAGTCATCTCATCCTAATCATCACATCATCTTTTGTTGACCACTAATTTGGTCTCTAGATTAAGTTGGTATTCAAAACCTCCACATCACTTATCCTACATCATCACACCTTTTCCCCCCATCTAACATAGTGACTCACACCTGTGCCCAACATAGAATTGGATAAGCATCTAACCAAGAAATTGACCCATTAGAGAATTTAGATGACCCAACTCAAGATCATGATGATACCCATGATGATATATATACCCCCAAAAGGGAAGACGAATGATTTGATCTCCTCCATAATGACCAAGTGAGGAGTTTAATTAACTAATACATACATAAAAACCATGATCTTGTCTTAGCCCATAAATTGAAGTAGGGGGCACCCTACCTTCAACTTTTGATCATAGCTGGCTACAACACATAGTTCATCTTCCTTCCCATCTTAACACACCTAGTCAAAATGTCAATACCAATCAATTACCCTAAGAAGAGGAAGGTGTGGACTACAGATTTGCATAAGAATAATTCCCACCACCCCTTTGTAATAATTTCACTGAGGCTGATCAAAGACAGGTTGTCATAGAAGACCACTTAGACCAGTTAACGTAATAAATTAACCTCTTACTTCATAATCAATGTCTGCCATCCCCTAGATAAAATAATAAAAATAACAATACTGCCAATAATACCACTACTACCAATAACACTAATAACACTCATAACACCCACAATACACATAATACCCATATCCCCCAAAATAGCCATAATAAAACCACCAATCCTCTTGGGGACCCCAAATTCATACAATAATGGATAGTGATCAAGGAGACCCTCTAACAAATAGACCCATGTTCAAAATCCCTCAAGTACAGATATGAAGACTTTTGTTCCTCACCGTTGGACATAGGTATTTTTTAAATACCTTTCCCTCACATTTTGAAGTACCTAAGTTTGAAAATTATCAAGGAAAAAGGGACCCAAGAGACCATGTCCAAGAGTTTTATGTATCTTTCAATGAAATGGCTTATGAAAATGCCTATTTGTGAAGACTCTTTCCCAAAAGTCTCATGGGACATGATTTGGAGTGGTTCATGCATCTACCTAAAGGGTCAATCTCTAATTTTGGAGAGCTAACAAAACAATTTGTTGGACATTTCTCATTCAATATAGAGCTTGATATCTCCATTATTGACCTCTACAATACCAAATAATAAAACAGGGAAAGCCTAGAATATTTCCTACAAAGATGTCAAAGTTTGAAAATTCAATTGAGATGCACTATACCTAAAAAATAATTAGCTAATATCTTTGTAGATAATCTTAATGCAAAGCTAAAATATCAATTAAAATTGTAGTGTATCAAGACTTTTGATGAAATCATATAAAAAGGAATGAAAATAGAGAAAGCTCTCATCAAAAAGGGAACCATCAAGCTATATTATCAAAATGAGCACACTTCAAATTATGATAATTCTTTTTCAATAAAATCCAAGGTCTTTAATAAGAATAAAAATGTCATGGATGATGGGGTAATTGATTCCAAATAGCAACATGTACAAATAATTCAAAAGAAGAACCCCACAGAGCAACCAATTATCTCCTCCATCCAAGTTCCAAGAGGTAATCCAGGGCCTCGAATAGGTAAGAGAATACTCACTAGTTTAGGAGTGCCAATCAAAATATTCTTGGATCAACTCATTACTACCAATATGATCACCTTGCCTGAAATCAGACCCGTAGATGATCGATAACCAAAACCAGATTGGTATGATGAAGATGAGTTTTATAAATACCACAGAGTTAAAGGGCATGATACAGAATGGTGCATGCAACTAAAACACTACATCCAAGATTTAATTAAGAAGGGTGATATCAAAATTGAAGGTGAGGCTCCCCCAAATCAGTTGATGAATAGACAATTGGGCATCTACAAGGATCCACTCCCAAATCATGATCAGAGGAATCAGAGACCCCAAAAAAGACTAAGGTCAGGATTTTTTGTCTAATTATAATGATTAACATAATGTCCCTTACCACTACATAAAAAACTTCAAAATTTTTAATATCCAAGAGCCCACTTCATCCTCATCCCCCATCTTTAAGATTAATCAGGCCACTACTGATTACATTGTCACTACCCGATGTAGTAAGATAATAGTTCCCATGGCACCTCCTCAATATCCTTCCACCTCATCTACTAACCGAAGGGGGAATGTTTCTAAGAAAGCTACAATCCTTTTTTATAAGTTCTATGATATCATTCAACAACTTGAAAAGACTCCAGCTCAAATATCCTTAATGGAGCTTCTTAAGACATCTTTTCTACATCAAGAAATATTAAATCAAGTACTAAATGATCTAAAAGTTCTTAGTGACTTAAATACTAATCAATTTAAAGCACTAGTGGCACACTTATCCCCTTTATCATAGATAACTTTTCGTGCCTGGGACATGCCTCTCATTGGTCCAAATCATAATCATCCCTTGTATATTGAAGTAACCATATCCTATCATTGAGTCTCTTGTGTCCTCATAGATGGAGGATCAACATTGAATTTATGTAATCTGGACATTTTAAATAAATTAAGATACTATGAAACATCATTGGGACCCACTTTGATTATGATCAAAGGTTATGATGATAATTAGAGGCCATTCATCAGGACCATTTATCTTCCCCTCATTATGGGACCCATAGTTCATTAGACCCTAGTTCATGTCGTAGATGTGGATTTACCATATAACATGTTGCTGGGAAGACCTTGGAATCATGAGATGCAAGCTATACCATCCACCCTCCATCAGTGCCTCAAGTTCCCCCATTTAGGAATGGAAGTCACCATTCCTGGAATCATAGACCATCTCCATAGTTTCCAGATGGATCAGTCATTATATCCATCACCTTACCTTGGCACTAAAAATACTATCCTAAGCCCAAAAACTACTAAGTATCTCTCTAGACCAATTAGAATCCACATCTCAATCAGAATCTAATATTTCCTACCTAAAAATTACACCCATAGGATATGGGGAATACAAGTACAAAACATTCTGCATAAAAAATCTACCCTTATCTCCATAAAGCTATGGGTCCCCAACTATGAGGAAGAATAATCCTATTAAATATTATTTTGGGTTAATGGCCTTTTTGAGTGTTGTATATTTGGTTGACAAGTATATTGAAGATGGAGATGATTCTTGGCTTATTATGGATAATGAGGCCCTCATCTCTCTCAAGCAACACTATCCCAAAGTCTGGAGAATGATGACAAACATGCAGTACAAAGGAAAGGGATTGGGAAAATAAGAGCAAGGCCAACTTAAACCAATCATGGTTCAAGAACATCCACAATATTTTAGATTAGGGTACAAGCTATATGATGATGACCCAACTAGTATCATAGTGGATTCTCTTTTGACCAATGGGTCATCTCTCCCTGATGAGGACATTGAAATACAGTCTATCAATAGCCATTTTGAGGAGCTCGCTGCCACCAACCTCTTCCCAAATACCATCATATCCACAATTAATACTTCCCTCTATTATCCATCCCTCATAGATGGGAATCGAAGTAAGAGCCCACCTTTGACATGTTTCAAAATGATGAGGCCATATGGGAGCTAGAGACTTCATGTCATCTAGTGATCATAAAAAGGGATTTCCTATCAATCTTTATCAATCTGCATATTTTGGGAAATAAAAAACATCCCATCATCAAAGCAAGGATGAACACTCTGAATAAGGAGAGCCTTCCACAGAACTAAATGAACTCCCATATAGATCCTTCATATCAGAATATTATTTTGATATTGATACTAAACTTATAGATTGCTTCACTTTTGATATTCCAAAGATATCATTACCCCCTTATTTTCAATATCAATCACCCTCACTTATTGAGGGTGTGATAGAAGTTAATATTGGAACTAAAAAACATCCTAAAATAGTGAAATTGGGGGCATCTCTCATAAGAAAGGAACATGAGGTCTTTATTGAGTTGCTAAAAGATTTTATTGACATCTTCGCATGGAGCTACATTGACATGCCAGGGTTAGAAACCTCATTAGTGGTACACCACCTAGTTATGCATCCAAATGCAAAACCCATCAAATAGAAATTATGCAAGATGCATCCTAAGGTGGTGTTATTAGTCAAGGAGGAATTACAAAAATTCTTAGAAGCAGGATTCATCTACCCAATAGATTACTTAGATTAGATCTCTAATATTGTTCACGTAGTAAAACCACATGGTAAAATCAGGATTTGTACCAACTTCCAGGATATCAATAAGGCATGTCCTAAATATGACTTCCTACTCCCCAATATTGATATGATCATAGATTCTATAGTTGGGTATGAAATTCTTTCTCTCATGGATGGCTTCTCGAGGTAAAATAAGATTAAAATAGCCCCTAAAGATCAATATAAAATAACATTTATAACTCCATGGGAGACATTTTGTTATCAAGTCATGTCATTTGGTCTCAAGAATGTAAGAGTAACTTATCAATAGGCTATGATTGTTATCTTTCATGACATGATGCATAAAATTATAGAATATTATGTTGATGATATTTTGGGGAAGTCTTATTTAGGGTCAGAGCACCATGTGGTCCTCAAAAGAATTTTTGAAAGATTATAAGAATATAAAGTAAGGCCAAATCCTAAAAAGTGTGTCTTTGGAGTAACCTCAAGTAAATTTTTGGGATTCATAGTCTCAAGATGGGGCATCAAGGTGGATCCAACAAAAGTCAAAGCAATTATAGAAATGCCCCCACCTCATAGTCTCAAGCAGCTTCAAAGTCTTCAAGTAAAACTTTAGGCCATATGGCATTTTACCTCTCAACTTTCTGATAAATGCCACCCCTTTAATCATCTATTAAATAAGGGGACTACCTTTCATTAGAATGTAGAATGCCAACAAGACTTTGAAATACTAAAATAATATTTGGCCAATCCACCTATTTTACCTCTACCAGTCTCCAGAAGGCCTTTGCTCTTATACATTTCAACAATGCCATGTGTCATTGGTGCTCTCTTGACACAACATAATGAATAGGGTAAGGAGCAAGCTATATCCTATCTTAGTCGCACATTGATATCATATGAGCTCAATTACACTCCTATTGAAAATGCATGTTTAGCCATATTTTTTGCATTATAGAAGCCCCAACATTACATGCTTAATAATCATGTTCAGCTCATCGCAAAAGTTGATCCTTAAAGTACTTACTATCTAAGAGAGTGCTTACAAGTTGAGTAGCAAAATGGATAATGTTACTCAGTGAATTTGACATTGAGTCTATAGATGAAAAATATATAAAAGGATAGGTCATTATAGATCAACTAGCAAAGGCACCTTTAGAAGTGATTGAGCCAATTGTAACCAATTTCTTGGATGAGTCCATATTGAATACCTCATAAGTAGATAGCTAAAAGTTATACTTTGATGGCTCATTTACTACCCATGGGTCTGGAGATGGCATCCTCTTAGTCACTCCTCAGGGTGATCTCATTCCAAAATCATTCTATCTTGCCTTTCTATGTACTAATAATATTTTAGAATATGAAACTTTGATATTTGGACTTCATCTACCTATCCAGTGGAACATTCAACAATTACAACTATTTAGGGACTCATAATTAATTATCAAATAGGTCAATGGTGAATTACAAACAAAGGATGAAAATTTGCTTCCTTACAAATAATTGGTAGATTAATTAACGACCAATTTTTAATCCATCACATTTGAACAAGTTCCATTAGGAATTAATAAAGCAGTTGATTATATGGACACTATCAACTCACTCATTGATCCCCTTGAAGATGTTTTGGAAGGTAATTTCTTGATTAAGCACCTAATTATCCTAACCTATCAATCATTAGCTCTATTTCAAATCTGTATAATCAACAATCCTAGTCTAACATGATACTATGATATTTATAGGTACCTTTATGACAACATCCTTCCTCCTAATCTTAATCATCATTAACATAAAGCCTTTATCCATTGCACTACCTAATACACGATCCTTGGTAGCACACTGTATCGACGAGGTCATGATGGAACCTTGTTGAGATGTTTAACATCTACAGAGGCATCTCATGCAATCAAAGAAGTGCATGATGGTATCTGTGGAGGGCATATCATTAGAATGGCCCTAGCCAAAAATCTCCTTCAACCTAGTTATTACTGGCCAACAATAAAACAAGACTCTTGTCAATATGTGCATAAATGTGTGGCCTATCAAAAACATGGGAATCTTATTCATGCTTTAGCACAAGAATTGTAGCTTGTTATGAGCCCATGGCCATTTTCCATATGGGACCTTGATCTAATTGGCAAGATTAATCCTACTTCCTCTAATAACCATAAATTCATTATCACGGTTGTGGAGTATTTTACCAAATGGGTAGAAGTAATGCCACTTACTTATACAATAGGCCTCCAGATTTCTAAGTTTATTCTTAATCAGATTATTTGCCATTTTAGTATACCAGCTAATATAATTTTAGATAATGGCAAATCATTCAAGAATTAGAAAGTTGAGGCCCTATGTCACAAATATCACATTACACAACATTTATTTTCCCCATATTCAAGCCAAAGGACAAGTAAAATCAACTAATAAGACCCTTTTCAAGATTCTAAATAATACAATTAATCAAGCTAGAATAAATTGGCACACTCAATTATATCCAACACTATGGTTTTATAGAACAATTGTTTGTACACCTACCAGGGCAACTCTATATGCCTTAGTCTATGGGACTAAATCAATATTGCTAGTGGAAGTATAAATCCCATCTCTTTGACTTTCACTGAGAGCCATCGTTACTGATTAGAATCTCAAACACGAATAGTTGTAGGAACAAGAAATCCTTGATGAAAAGTGACAATAGGTCTTGATCACCTCTGAGCATATCAAAATAAATTGAAGATCCAATACCACAAGAAGATTTAGGCTAGGGAGTTGAAAATTGGTGACTTAGTCCTCAAATAAAATTAGAAAAACACCAATTAAGAATGAGATAAGAAGGGGAAGATTGAAGCCAATTGGTTAGGTCCCTATGTCATTATTGCCAAGTTCAGATCAAGAGAGTATAAATTGGCCACACTTGAGGGAGAAGAACTAGATGATCCCATGACATTATGCATCTCAAGTACCTTTACACCTAACCTAGGTATCATCATCCTCCATCTATGGGATACCCCACATCCACTCTGTCCATCCATCACCCTTCCTCATCAGTCCAAAAAAAAATCTATCAAATGGTGAAAACTAGTCTTCTGGTGCCTTGGGAAAGTACTATGATGAAAATTGGCTCTTTAAATCATGGTAAAAGAACCCTGACCCTAATCTTAATAGTGGGAATCTATCATAGTTCTTTCTATAGCAATAGGAAACCAAAGTTTTCAATCATAAAAGAAGTCATTGGTTGTTGAGTAATGGGGATGTTTGTTGGGGTAGTTCTCTAGAATCTCTCATCCATAACTATCGTCTAATTAGCCCTCAATCCTATCACACCCTCCTTCTAAACACAGTCCTATCTGACCATCATATCCTCTATGACAAGTGTGTCTCCTTTTTTCCTCATGATCAAATCTCATCCCTGTTTATCCTTTGTTGTCTCTATGACTAGGGTTCACACCTTCCTACTAACATTGTCATTATGTAAGGGTCATATATTGGTCTTCTGCTTTAGGGGTTTCATAAGTATTATGATCTCAAATTTTGAGGGGTCACACTAACCCCCATATGTGATTACTTTGGGCTTGGTTAGACTCTTGTTCCGATGTATGATAGTATTGGGAACTATACACCTCATTTACATATCCCCTAATCATCACTAATCATGTTATCTATAACCACTTTATCATCACATCATTATCTATTTGCCTATTTTGATAATGTCCTCATTATTAGCTTATACTATTGCATGAGGGTCTTATGTGATTGTGTCTTTGTTTACTTGTGTGTATTTTATTTGATTTTTTACATATTTCATTGCTTTATTTATTTAAAAAGTTTAGTTAGCATTTTCTATATTTTTATCTTGATGGGAACGAGGATGGTATTGGTGGCCTTTGAATGTTTGATTAGATAAGGCCACTTTTCAATGGAGTTCCTAGGCATTATGAATTTATTGTATCCTTGACTCTTATCATGTCATTGGTACACACATACTCACAAGTACAACAACAAAAATGGATTGTAAAAGATATATGGCTCAAAACAACTTCACTCCATTACTAATAACACTACCCCTCGGGTAAGAGGATTACATTAAACCATATCATCACAAACTAGACACCTCTCTTACATTATTCCCGATCACACAAAACCACACATCATTTCAAACACCTCTAACAATATCACAACACTCACATTATAACTCTCTGGTTGTTCTACAATAGCTAATATGTAGCTGATTGGAACCCATAACTACCTCAATTATGGCCTTGGTAGTACTCCATTCAACCCTAAATCTCCCACTATCCAACCACACTATCTAGGTTTCATACCACCAACTTCTGACATCTCCCTCCGAGGAGAATACTGGCCCAAATAACCAACTTGTTTGTAATAACCACACATGATGGAGGGGTCGATTCTTGGCCTACCTCCATCATCTTGTTGATCACCTCATCTTGTTACCCTCACGTATGATCATCTCCCTCTCAATTCCCTTACATGTCCTCCCTTTGAAACAATGGGATGCCTCCCAGTTCTATAACACTCTATGTACATCTACTAGCCCAACATCTTGTGAAGCAAAATCACCACACTCTATGTGGTGGCTGGAGTCTCAACTCCTCTAGTTTCTAATACCATAGTATCACCTTGTTGGGTGAATATTTTGTCACCAGCTAACTGATGGGAAAAATAGGTTTTTTTAACCACAACATAAAGAGATTGATCGGCCAAATGTGTAGGTTTACCAGATCAAAAGGGGACAAATATCTCCTCTCATCAAGGGGAGGTTCCCTATAAATATGAGGTGCTATATACTATATATATAAGTATAAAATAACACTCAGGGGTAGGATAACACCATCCATCTCTCTTTTTTTATAGATGATGTTCACAAATCAAAGGAGAAACCCTGGTGAAATGATAGAAGGCACTTCTCTTTTTTTAGAAGTGTTGTTCAACAAACATCAGGAATTCTTTCTGGAAAGTAACTGGACACAGTAACAAGCAAAATGAGGTGTAGCACAAAGTCTCCCCCTCAACTACCAAAGGGTGAAATATGAAGGATAATGGGGGCACAAAGTCATCCCAAGATCCTCTAAATAGAAATAGAAAATAAACACACTAAAGACAATTGTGGCAGCACAAAGTCTCTCCACAGTCGGCTTCAAGACACCTTCTTGGTTACTTCCACTAGTCCTGCTTATTTAATTAAATGGACAAAAATGCATTCAAGAAATAGACATAAGAACAATTTCCTCAACAACACAAGCTATTCCAACACAAATTTTGAAAGGTCACTTGCTTTCTCATTCAGATAACCAAATATGATTAACAATTTGAGCTCAAAGTCTCAATAATGCCTTTCAATTTGGGCAGAGTTTTGATTTCGATAACAAAAAGATCTCCTTTATATAAAATAAGAGATTAAAATATATAGCGCTCCAAGAAAGACTTGGGTGCTTTGTTTCATAAAATGGCCCATGCTGCAATTAATGCCTTGAATGCATTTTTAGTTCTGTCAAGGGGCCATGTTGGAACAGGGCATCAGCCTTAACTGTGGCATGTCAATTCATCTCAAATGTCTCCTTTTAATGTATGGACTGCCTGGTCCTTTTCCTAATATGTGTGTAGCTCTCCACTTCACCTTTACTCAATGGATAAAAATAGGCCACATCTTTGAGTACTCACGCTCTCTGATGTCCACTTGGTGGACTATTTCACCTACTTGAAATAATTCTTGCACAGATATTTCTGGGCTTTCTACATCATCCCCTCTTTCCTCACCATGTCTTGTCCTTCCTTAGTGATCTGATCTCTCAAGGCTATATTCTCACTTTCTATTATCTCCTTCGGCTTCTTCTTTATCTGATCACTAAGTTTGTTTTCAGGTTCGTGCCATATTTGAAAATAAATGGGCATTTTGTTACCTTGAATTTGACGTCTGCAGGGACGTCATTGGTCACTGGTCACTTGGACCACATTAAACTTTGAACCTTTGAACCATGAGAGTTCATTGGTTCAATGGTTCACTGGTTTGAGCGGTCCTATCGGCTCCTTGGTTCAATCAGCTCCTTGGTTTAATCGGCTGAACCATCTCTTCGAACTTGTCTCTAGAATCTTTCGCTTCCTTCCTTTGCTCAAAGCTTCCTTTCAAACTTTGAAATTATTGAACCTTTGAACTTTGAACCATTTTGGTTGAAATTTCAATGGTTCATTCTCTTTTTTAGAATCCTTTGGTCCTTCAAAGTTTCTGGATACTTTTCTCTTCTGTTGAACTTGTTGAACCTTTAAACTTTGAACCTTCTGAGCTTCAAGGTTCAACGGTTCAACCTTTCTTTCTTAGATCTTTGAATCCTTTATTCTTCTAAGTTTCTCAAACTTTATTAAACTTGTTGAACCTTTGAACTCTTTTGGTTCAATGGTTCAATTTTTCTTCTTCGAAGTCTTCTTTTCTTTAAGTCCTTCAAAACTTTGAACTTACCAAAGTGCTTAACTCTTTGAAGTCTGCCGATGTCATTGAAACTTTGAACCCATTGAACCTTTGAACCTTTGGAGGTGGGGTTCAATGGTTCAATGGTTTAATCTTTTGTTTGAAGCCTATTGATGTATCTTTTGGTAGAAACTTGACGTTGAACCAACCTTGAAATTGCCTGAGTGTTTGGAACTTGTTCCTTTGTGAGAGCTCACTTGTTGAAGTTGTTGAACCCATTGAACCTATGAGTTCCTTAGCTAAAAATGCTTGAATAATTGAAGAACTTGAGCACTCAGAACATTTTTTGAGAAGGGAAGAGAGAATTTTGGCCTATAGGACTAAAATAGTTGATATGTTGTCCCCAAAAATAAGTGATGGATTTTGGGAACAACAGCTGGCTCTAGTTGGGGAACTTCCATCGATTGTAAAAATAATCAAAGGGAGTAAAATCCAAAATATCAAGTGCCTTTAAGTATTCCATTGGGCTACGTAATCATGCTACCCAAAAAGAAAGATGCCAAAAAGAAATGAAAATGAAAAGCACTAGACGAAACTAAAGACTATACAAATATACAAATGTACAACCAGACTTATCTGATACTTCAAGAATTGAAGTGCTTCAGATGTTGCCCACTGTGAGGCAAATAAATGGCATTTTGTCTTGATAAACTAGCAAGAAACCATTTTCTCCCTAGAATCGGTGATGGGTGAATGGAACTCTCCACCAGGAATCACATTTTCTGTGCACTCCTTTTGGTTCTCTCTTCTTGCCCCATGGCAAGACGTGGTCTCCAATTTGAAAACCATAAATCCTTTCTCTCTTGGTGAAGAGCTTCTTTTTCAGACTTTGGCATGCAACATTATGGTCCATTACCATAGCTTGTTGCTCTTCTAGTCCAGTGAAGCACATGATTTGATTGTCAGCATTAAACACCTACCAATGGTTAGCTTTATCAGGCACACTTAGTCGAAAGACCAGTTTGATAGAGTACCTATTATCTTTGAAATTGGGGTGAAGAACCATGAAGGTTACAGGGATAGCCAATGAATTTTCATGATTATGAAACTCTTTGGGTACTACATATATATTGAAAGCATCAAAATTTTCAATATAGTCCCATATCAGATTGCGGTAATGGTGTGATTTTTGTTCTTAGTTTAACATAGGTTCCTCACCTAACAAACTATCAATTTAGCATCTCCTTTGGTGTGAAGGAGTTTGACACCCCTATCTCAATCAACCTTCAATATGAGCAGCAATGATTCATATTTAGTAGTATTGTTGGTGTTGCTAAACTGCAACTTGTATGAAGAAGGAAAAATATCTCCTTGAGGAGATATTAGAACAATCCCAGCTCCAAAATTGGTAGAAGAATAGCTGCCATCAAATTCCAAAATCCAAACATTATCAAAAACTAATCTTTTTTTAGATTCCTCCTGGTCAGGGAGGGAGGATTCTTTTGCATCTAAACTTTGCTCTACCAATTCTCCTACTGTCCCATCTGAATCAATTCCTAGATCACCATCTACAGGAATTTCATCAGCTGAAACATGAACATCCTCTATGGATAAGAAGTAATTACCCATTCTCAAAGACTCAAACAAAATTTGAGCTTCAGGGGTTGACATTTGGGTAATAATATATTTTGCCTCCTTCTCAGGAAGCAACCTCTACATGATGCCTTTGACCAGGATCCTTGCTTCAGATAGGTCCATACTTAACTTGCCAACAACATCCTTGCAAAAAATTTGCCCAAGAAGAATGTCATATGAGGCTACGACGTCAACCACCAGGACTGTCATCTTAATTCTCTTCCTAGAAAGGTCACAAATGCAAATTAGGCATCCTTGATTGTCCCAACAGTGGCACTTGTTTGTTCTCCATGGTGAAACATCTCCCAAATGTCTTGGTCAGTGTAAGACCAATGGATTATGCCACTTTTACAGGCATGACATTGTCTGAAGCTCTGAAATTAATGATGTAGTTATTCAGCTTGTGACCATTTATCAACAGGTAAACATATAAAGGCTCTATTTTACTTGGGGTAGCAGGAGGAGTGATGACAAGATTGTTTAGGATGGACATGTTCCTTGGGGAATCATGAGTTACCTTATTAACATCTTGTCCTGCAGGGATGACTTTATTCTTCACACACTCAACCAACCTATCCAACTGCTCAGGATTGGATTACAGGAATTCAAACTCAGTCATTTGAATTTTGGTCTTCTTGACATGGTCGACTATGTCAAATGACTGAAATGGACTAGGAACAGAGGGAGGAAGTTCATCCTTCTAGTTTTTAAAGGGGGTACTGATCTGTGAAATTGAAGTTGAAGGTGAAGGCGTACTTGAGGTACTTACTTTTTTTGTGATCACCAGGTCCTTTGATTGAAAAGGTAGATTGGTTCCCCACTTAGCAATTGAAATTACTGGTTGAGAATGCTCCTCTATTTTTTTCTTATCAACTTGTTGGGCTGACTGGTTCTGGGATTGAGTGAATACAGTGTATGATCCATCAATTACTTCACCTTTACTTCTAGGTTCATCCTGGTAATTCAAGAAACCAATGTTGGATTTGCCAACTGATTCTTCTTAGTCTACTAAAAAATGATCAACATCATCTTCTGGGTTTAACTCAGTTTAGAAGGAAAAATTAGATTCTATTTTGAGATATCCAACTACTGATTTGGCTGGAGCTTCTTCAATAGCAAGTTTCCCCTATGGGAGAGGAAGACGATTTGTTTGCCCTTAATTCCTGATAGCATTGCCTTGGTACTACTGATTGGGAAATATTCTCCTTGGTATATCTCTGTATGAAGGAGTAGAAGACATCCCTTGTGCCATTTGTTTCCTGACAGCTAGCAACTCATTTACCAGCTTCTGCACCATTGGATCAGTGGTGCTTGTAGAAGAATATTAAGAGGATAAAGAAGATTTACCTCTCTCCTTATCTTCCCTGCTAAGATGAGATCATCTTCCACCTTGGTGGCTAAATCTTGAGAAGTAGCAAGGTCTATGTGGCCAGCCCATCTCAATAGAAAACTCACTTCTGGAAGCTAAAAATTGATGAAATTTTTTTTAAGGTTCTCAACTATTGGTTGAGCAATGGTATGAATCCTATTCCTCAGCTTGTCAAACTTGGCTATGAAGTCCATCATAGGTTCATGAGGCTCCTTCTTCATTTGTGTGAGCTAGGCAGCAGGGCATGCGCATCTTCTACAGGCTTGAACCTGGCTTCGAATTTGGCTTTGAGGGTGTTCTAGTCTGTCATTGTATGAGCCTGCAGATGGTAGAACCATTCTACTATAGTGCCTTGTAATGTTTCCACAAATATCCTGACTGCTACATCCTCATACTCCACACCTATCACGCCACAGGCTATGGTGAAGGCTACAATATGTTCATCAAGATGAAATCTCCCATTGCCATGGAATTTAGGGAAATTCTTCCTAAAACTGTGAGGTAGCTCATGTAGAGGTGGAGTTTAATTGAGTGGGCCAAAAGAGTTATTGCAGGGGCCTTGAATTGCCATTGTATGATTATGGAAAAGGGGGATATCAAATCTTGGTGGGGTATGTACGGGCAAAGCTTTGCTAGCAGTGGAAAAAAAAGATCTGCCTTGTGTTGGTGACTTGGTGTTGGTAGAAGGAAGACTCCTAATTCATTGAAGGTGAGGTTGTGGAGGAAACAAATCAAAATGGCTCTACTACACCAATTCAAAAATATGGTCAATAACACCTTGAGCTTTTTGGCTTCTTGTATAGCATGGAGCTATCAGATTGTAGAATAAAAATGGAAAAGAACTAGCACTACTTCAGCTTGGAGCTTGAGGCTTCAAACTGCGCATTCTTCCCTAGTGGAGTCACCAAAAAAATTTGGCGTGGAGCTGGCAAAGAATTGAATTTTGAAATGAAACACTTGATCTCTAGCATCTCTAGTTTTTTAACTCAGAGTATATAATGGAAATGGATAAGACTATAATGATAATGGATAAGACACAAGTGATGCTTCAATCTGAAGCTTAAGGCTTCAAATTGTGCAAAATTGTTGTGTCCCCAGCGGAGTTGCCAAAAATTGTTGGGTGAATATTTTGTCACCAGCTAACTGATGGGCAAAATAGGTTGTTTCAACCATAGCATAAGGAGATTGGTTGGCCAAATGTGCAGGTTTACCACATCAAAAGGGAACAAATCTCTCCTCTCATCAAGGGGAGGTTCCCTATAAATATGAGGTGCTATATACTATATATATAAGTAGAAAATAACACTTAGGGGTAGGATAACACCATCCATCTCTCTTTTTTCAGAGATGATGTTCACAAATTAAAAGAGAAATCTTGGTGAAATGACAGAAGGCACTTCTCTTTTTTCAGAAGTATTGTTCAACAAACAACAAGAATTATTTTTGGAAAGTAACTAGATGTAGTAACAAGTAGAATGAGGTGTAGCACAAAGTCTCCCCCTTCAATACCAAAGAGTGAAATACAAAGGATAATGGGGGCACAAAGTCATCCCAAGATCCTTTAAACATAAATAGAAAATAAACACACTAAAGACAATTATGGCAGCACAAAGTCTCTCCACAGTCAGCTTCAGGACACCTTCCTAGTTACTTCCACTAGTCTTGCTTATTTAATTAAATGGACAAGAACACATTCAAGAGATAGACATAAGAACAATTTACTCAACAACACAAGCTATTCCATCACAAAGTCTAAAAGATCACTTATTTTCTCATTCAGATAACAAAATATGATTAACAATCTGAGCTCAAAGTCTCAGTAATGCCTTTCTATTTGGGTAGAGTTTTGATTTCGATAAAACAAGATCTCCTTTGCATAAAATAAAAGATTACAATATATAGTGCTCCAAGAAAGACTTGGGCACTTTGTTTCATAAAATGGCCCATGTTGCATTCAATGCCTTGAATGCATTTTCAGTTTTATCAAGGGGCCATGCTGGAACAGGGCATCAGCCTTAACTGTGGTGTGTCAATTAATCTCAAATGTCTCCTCTTGAAGTATGGGTTGCTTGGTCCTTTTCTTGATATGTGCATATCTATCCACTTCACCTTTACTTGATGGAGAAAAATAGGCCACGTCTTTGAGTGCTCACGCTCTCTAATGTCCACCTGGTGGATTGTTTCACCTACTAGAAATAACTCCCGCACAAATATTTTTGGTCTTTCTACATCATTCTCTCTTTCCTCACCACGTCTTATCCTTCCTTGGTGATCTAAGCTCTCAAGGCTATCTTCTCAATTTCTACTAGCTCCTTCAGCTTCTTCTTTGGCCAGTCACTGAGTTTGTTTTCAGGTCTGCGCCATTTTTGAAAATAAATGAGAATTTTATTACCTTGAATTTGATGTTTGTGGGGATGTCATTGGTCGCTGGTCACTTGAACCACATTAAACTTTGAAACTTTGAACCATGAGAGTGCATTGGTTCAATGGTTCAATAGTTTAGGTAGTCTTATCAGCTCCTTGGTTCAATCAGCTCCTTGGTTCAATTGGCTCCTTGGTTCAATCAACTGAACCATCTCTTCAAACTTGTCTCTGGAATCTTCTGCTTCCTTCCTTTGCTCGAAGCTTCCTTTCAAACTTTGAAATTCCTTGAACCTTTGAACCTTTGAACTTTGAACCATTTTGGTTCAAAGTTTAATGGTTCATTCTCTTTCTTAGAATCCTTTGGTCCTTCAAAGTTTATGGATCCTTTTCTCTTCTGTTGAACTCGTTGAAACTTTAAACTTTGAACCTTTTGAGGTTCAAGGTTCAATGGTTCAACCTTTATTTCTTAGCTCTTTGAATCCTTTATTCTTCTAAGTTTATCAAACTTTATTGAACTCATTGAACCTTTGAACTTTAAACTCTTTTGGTTCAAGGTTCAATGGTTCAATAGTTCAATCTTTCTTCTTCGAAGTCTTCTTTTCTTTAAGTCCTTCGAAACTTTGAACTTTCCGAAGCACTTAACTCTTTGAAGTCTGCTGATGTCATTAAACCTTTGAACCCTTTGAACCTTTGGAGGTGGGGTTCAATGGTTCAATGGTTCAATATTTTGTTTGAAGCCTGCCGATGTACCTTTCGGTTGAACCTCAACATTGAACTAACCTTGAAATTGCCTAAGTGTTTGGAACTTCTTCCTTTGTGAGAGCTCGCCTGTTGAAGTTGTTGAATCCATTGAACCTGCGAGTTCCTTAGCTGAAAATGCTTGAATAATTGAAGAACTTGAGCACTCAGAACATTTTTTGAGAAGGGAAGAGAGAATTTTGGCCTGTAGGACCAAAATAGTTGATATGTTGTCCCCAAAAATAAGTGACAAATTTTGGGAACAACACACCTCAAGCATATCCATCACTCAATGTAGTATCTGTAACAACTATATATTTACCTCATAAAATAGCTTTGATGGTGGTATTGGTCCACCCTGCAACATCCTTAGAGTCCTTGCCTACTTGTACCTATACTCACTACATGAATGATTGAAGATGTGAGTAAAATGCCTTCCCTCCCTATACACTATATAACACCCACATCCTATAACCCTTGGTATTACTTTTTTGCACCTACCAATAAGATGAACCCAAATAATGGTTGTTGGCCCCATCTAATAGTGCCCCCACTCACCGAGTATCATCACATCATTTTGTTTTCTACCCTCATGGCCCCATGAAAGCATCATACCCTTAATTAGTGTTGTATTCCTTATTATTACCATTTCACAAAAATTTCATTCCATGACATAATAAAACTAACATGTTCTTATTTATTATTAATATTATTAACATCATCTTCAACATTGCATCATATTTACATAACCTCAAGTCACTACAACTTCTTTTTTCATCATTTATTCTAATCATTACATCTCTTTACATTTGACCCATAACTCTCCATTAGGAATATCTATGCTACCCTATAATCCCATCCTATGGTGGTGGCTCGATGATGGATGCACAGACTGGCTTGATGACCTGAAACCTCATGTTCTCTTTGATCGGTTAATCACCCTATATGAAGGATCCCTATGCCCCACTGGTACTATATGCTCATATAAATATCTCTAGTATTGTGTCTCCCATGTCATCCTTACCACTTGGGTGGTCACATTTCCAAAACCTAGAGCCTCCAAAAATATCTAGTCCATATTCTACTCCATCCCTTTGACTTGTACCTCCACCTCTTGCTACTCCAATCATTCCTGCAACTACATCTGGTCTACCCATATTTTCTCTATATGTTCTTGTAACACCCTAGTCTGTGCCTCTTGATGGTTTACCTATTCTAGCAATGCGGTCACTAAAGCCAATACTTCTACTATTTGCATATCCTTATGCACAATCTGGCCCTACAAATGTGCAACCTGACATTGCAACTCTAGTTATTCCCTTTGTATAACTACTAATCAATCTTTGATACCCTTATTATTTCCATTTCTCCTCCCATACCTTCGTAGCTGGTACACATTCCTTACCCAGTGACCATGTTGCCATCTTCACAACTATCTCCCTATACTTATTTCCACCATTATCCTTTCTCACGGTTGATCTACCTACAATAAACACACACAAATAATAATTACATGGAATCATCACTTCATATAATCAAAATTTACATAAAAAAACCCTCCCAACATAATTCAATCTTCTACTTCCCCTATTTCTTGATGCAAATTTTCTTCCCTCTCTTACCTAATTGTGACCCCCTCTGACACTGCCCTCCACACACTACAACCCCCAATTGTGCCTCCTTTTTCTCCTCCAACCCTCACCTATGGTTTATTTTCCTCTTCCAACCCTCACCTATGGCTCCATTTCCTTCTACGTCCCCCACCTATAACTCAACCTCTTATGACTCCCCTTAACCCACTAATTTCTTCCCCTATGACGTGATCACACCTTTTTTCCTCACATGTATCCCTTCTCAACTTACTGACATGCTTTCTCCATATTCTAAAACATGATTGCCCTTAAAATAAATTGCATCCCTTCTCCTTGACTGCTCAATTATCGGTCAATGCAATCCTTTACCTCCTTGACTTACCTGCATGACTTACATTTGCCCTATTGTGACCCTCAAACCTTTGTTTGACAAAGTTTCATTCCTATAAAAATACATATAAAACTTATAACACACCCAATAACATAGTTCATACCTAGTTTTAGCTGCCACCTTGATGTAGATCCTTCTGCCCTACTTCCTCACCATTTCACATGCCCTAATATTCTTACATATGCTTATGACATGACCTCCCTTTGCTAACACATTCTACTAACTCAACCTTTTCCCTTTTCTTTCCATACCATCTATGACTTTTATACTCTTTTGATCTATTTTAATCATCTATGATGTATCTTAAGTGGTAGTTAAGCCTCTGCTACCTTCTCCCTCAGTGACCACACCTTCCTTTCCTGTGTCATTGAGCCCCAAACTAATGATACTCTCCTCAGCGCCTTGCTCAAATTTATAATCTATAAGTATGCAAATAGATGATGCATATACCCAATAATGAAGAGCTTGTACAATCTCTT